>OX243818.1:14947202-15117202 GCA_945859605.1 Lumbricus rubellus
GTTCAACACAAACACACACATTGTTCCGGTGCTCAGCTCTTCGATCCTTCCTTCCTTCCTTGCTTCCATCTTTCCTCGGGCGATGAATGAGAATGCATCGCATGCCCTTCCCAGCCTCCGTCGATTGATGCAGTGACGTCACAAAAGGCGGCGGCGGCAGCTGATCTGGCTTTGTCTTTGATCGGAGGAGGAGACAGGTCATGCTACCATGGCAACGAGGAGTTGTTCGGCTTAGTCAGTCAGCGTCACTGACTTATTTAGCGCTGTGTGATTAAACGGCCATTACGAATTATTCATGTAGAACACGACAAATAATAATAATTGCTATTGTTACTACTACTATTATAACCACCAATCAATCAATCAATCAATCAATCAATCAATCAATCAATCAATCAATCAATCAATCAATCAATAAATCAATCAATCAATCAATCAATCAATCAATCAATCAATCACATAAATTTATATAGCGCCTCTTCAAGATAACCACCACCATGCACCTCCACCCACCACCCACCAAAACCACCACCACCACCACCACTATAGTGGTACTATTGACCAACTACCACTTCCAAAGTTCCACTATTACTACCACTACCATCAGTCCGCCATTTTAACCACTGCGCTATATTGTTACTCTACCACTGCTTCGGTTGATGCTCGTTCTTCTGGTAGACCTATCTTCCCTAGTTCTACTGTTGTCAACATTATCATTACGGACTTTTCCTCCACCCACCAGTCCGACCTCTGGTTGTCTTCACTCGTCTTTCTCTCGTCTAAAAACCTGCATTTTCTCTCGGGGTTGCGCACATGCACTTGAAACGCTTCTGAAAGGACTTTGCTGCGATAAGCGCTTTAAAAACGGTCAGGTAGGCCCTACAAAACAATACAATGCAATAGGCCTGCCTTTCTTTTTGACCAGGCCTCTGAATAGAGATCTTGAAGAGGCGCTATATAAATTTATGTGATTGATTGATTGATTGATCGATTGTTTGATTGATTGTTTGAATACAATTATCGTCGTCGCCATTGTCTTTCCATCCTCGTTTTCCAAGAAAAATAATTCTCGTTTCGTCTTACGGAAAGCTACTGCTATTAACCCATTCGGTGCTCCTGTTGACCTACGAAAAGCTGTTAACATTATCTATGCTGCTGTTCTTTCTTGCTGAACAAATGCGATGAACATCTCATGACCATAGACATCATATAATATTATTACTCATGACGGACAGCTTTCGGTTGTCATGACTTCTGACAAGAGTCTGCATGAGTCATCTGGAAGTTCACGACGTGAACTACGACCCTAACCCTTGACACTTAACGGGCAGCTGGGATCTAAGGGTGAACCGTGAATTAAGCAGGTGGGGTGACTAAGTGCAACGCTGCTGGCCAGGTGCACTTACGTGTGACACCCCCTTCGAACTCTCCCTCCTTTGATTCACCCTTCTCATACCATTCCCCACCCCACTTTTCTTCCACCCCAAACCCCCATCGAAGCGGAAATAGCGTCCATTTTGGGGAGGTAGGCTACTGTTTCCTTCCGATTTCTGACCATTTCGACTTGACACTATACTGAAGTTGAGCGTAGATTTATGGAGTCTCAGCCCTGCACATTCACTGGTTTAACCCCCTTCCCCATTAACTTCAATGGGGAAGGGGGTTAAACCAGTGTTCTCCCGTTTTTAACCGAACAACGAATTACGATTGAATGCTCGTAAATTATTATAATGTCGCTTCATAAGTCGCCGGATTACTTTTATTGTTTTCTTGTTTTCTGGTTGCAATAAATTGTATTGTATTGTATTGTATTGTATTGTATTGTATTGTATTAACTTAATTATATTATATGCCCTGACTAATTTATAATCGAACAGTCAAGCAACAACTGATGAATCTGAAGCAACAAAGGCCATGAGAAGCGGGAAGGACTCCGAAGGAGACAAAGGAGAAGAAAGTGATCGGAGCATAGAAGGAGAAAGCCTCATAAAGGGAGGACACGTATATAAAGAGACAGACAGACAGACAGACAGGCAGACAGACAGACAGACAGACAGACAGACAGACAGAAAGATGGACAGATGGACACACACACACAGACAGACATAATGAGCGACAGACAACAAACAGACAGCGTCGGACAGAGGTAGATAGACAGAGCCATACGATAATAATAGTCCATAGAGAGTCATCTATGTCAGTTCCCATAACCCCGCCACTGTTCGCTCTCTGACAGTGCCAGTCCCAAGACTCGATAAAGGAGGAGGGCGACACTGATCATCTTTATTATAACATGGCGTCGTCAAACAGCAACCAATAGTAGGCCTACATGTATATCAGTTTCCTTTCCTCGCAGTGAATTCGTTACTCAGCATTATTCAAGCTTCCGATCACAAGGTGACGCCACCACCAACCAACCATCCAGCCAAACAAACAACCAACCAACCTACAAACCAACCTACCAACCAACCTACCAGCCAACCAACCAAACAACCAAACAACCAACCAACCTACAAACCAACCTACCAACCAACCTACCAGCCAACCAACCAAACAACCAAACAACCAACCAAACAAACAACCAACCAAACAACCAAACAACCAAACAACCAACCAAACAACCAACCAACCAAAGAACCAGCCAACCGTCCTTCGACCGCTTTGCCGATCGCGCGGTCAGCGAGTTCTACTGACCTCTTGACCTCTCTGACTTATACACCCTGCGGACGATTTGCACCCTCTTACCCTCTCTGCCTGAGAAAGGAATGACTAATCCTGTCCACCGAAGGACGGACGGATATGGGATGGATGGCTCACCACGCCAATCATTTGGTCACGTGACTTCATGTTTCGCAGTCATACGTCCCGCGCTTTATACCCCGTGACCACAGCGCACCCCTCTCTTCCCAACCCATTCCATTCTCTCCATAAATGTTGGACGTCATCCACCGAAGCTGCAGAGTATCGGACGCGTTCTACGAGTTAGGTATGTTACCGTATGTATAGAACTAACGATGCAATGCAATGCAATACAATACAATACAATATAATACAACACAATACAATACAATCAGATGTAACACAGTACAATACAATGCAATGCAATACAATACAATATAATACAATGCAATGCAGTGCAATACAACGCAATACAATACAATGCAATACAATGCAATACAATGTAACACAGTACAATACAATGTAACACAGCACAATACAATGCAATGCAATAAAATGCAATGCAGTGCAGTGCAATATGGGATGGCTCACAACGCCAATCCAATCCAATACAACACAATACAGCACAATACATTACATTACAATACAATAGGTCTACTGTACAATACAATCAATACAATACAAACCATTTTGTTACTACTGTTAACATTTCTAAAATTAGTATGGGTGTAAAATTATTTGATTATGAATCATTTACTATAAATATTCACTAAGCCTAGTGGGCCTATAGGCCTAATTATTTCCCGAGTTATTTCCGTATTATAGGCCTATATCGTATTTAAAAATTATTATTATATTTGAAGACATGAAAGAGCGCACGAATTAAGTAGGCTATAATGTGTAGGTCTATGTCTATTGTTGGCATCGTTATTTATTTGTTTTTATGCCGAAATTGCTGAATGATGCGTTGCTGGGATTCTAGGTATAAAGACTCGAGAAAGTTTCTGGAACAGACTGTTAATCATTTCGACTCTAAAGAGTGATCAGCGAGTAGAGTTATTTCTGTCCGTCTTTGTTTATCTTTTGCTACTCTCTGAATCTATATTTGGTATAAGCGTATAAATATAGCCTATGTTTAAACTATATTTACGCATGATACATCTACAGATAATTATTATAAAGTTGATGATTGATCCTGTAGAAATTATCTACGTAGGCTACATTACGTTCAAAAGACAAAAGAAGTAGGCCTAGATAATTACGGTAATAGGCCTATTCAGATCATACAATTAAACTACTCTTGTTAAAAATAATTAATTGCGTAGATCAAGGAGTTCGTGATTTGCTATGATTAATAGAATGTTTACACAATGTATGTAACTAAATGTTTGCGTTTAGATAATTATCAAGGCAACATTCAAAATCAGTCATAGAATGACGTAATCGGTTCTTATTATTGTTCTTCGGGGGTCAGCGCTCTCTCCACCACCGTTCGTTATCGAAGTGCTTGCGCAATGACTCAGCGCCGCATGACCTCCTTTTGTTTATAGGTCAAATCGTCCGCCGACCAATCGGCGCGACGTCGTCACGGCAACGTGTCACGTGACCAGTACTCTCGACCACAGTTTCACAGGCTAAGAATGCAGAGCACAGCGATAGAGAGACGGACGAAGTGATAGGCACGGACATATAGAGACATATAGAGACGGTCAAAGAGACAGACGAACAGGGTGGTGTAGCAGTACGGTGGGGGAACGTGGGGCTATGACACAACATTCTGAGCGGCGGCTGACTTACGAAGAGGAAACTGCAGTGACTTTAGCGAAAAATTAGTAATCGAACGCCCGTCATAACAGGACTTTTAAACACTGTCGATGCCAGTTTTACTTCTCGTTTTTAGCGTTTTCTAATCGCGTTCGAAGTTTTTCTTCAAAGGGATTTCTAATTTTAACCGAAGAGTTTGTTTTATGCCTTGTTTTTATTGAATAGGAATCGGCGAAAGACATGCGCTAAACGCAGCTTATCAGCTTCTGTGGTGAAACCTTATCAACTTGGCGAGCTATTAATTAAGGTAAACATTTGTCAGATAGGCAGGCCCAAGTAAATAAATAAGTAGTTTATTAAAATAAAAGTAAAAACCCAGAAAAACCCTAGCAATTCCTCCAGTCTGTGAATTTGTATCGTTACACAACTTTGACTAAATTTTGTTTTAAGTACTTATGGTGCCCATTTAAAAGATCGTTTGCAATCTAAACAGTGCATTGATTCAAATTTCAATTCTTATTCCTCTCATTTCGTAAACTAAGAACAGTTTCCAGCGCTTTTATTTTTGCGACTTCTATAGCGCCGTGTAGCCTACGTCCCACAGACATCTAGGTTTGCATTTTGGTACAGAAGCCGTCAGCTTGTCAAAATTTAATGAACGTAAGACTCACTGGTTGCCTTTTAAATCCAGGAATTCTTCAGTGAATTCTTTGTAAAAGGGACTTAAGTTTAGCGGGCCTTCGTCTAATCACGTATAAAGAGTGTGCCGATACAAATGGAGATTTATGTACAATTTAAAACTTTATTTCATTACAGTTGAATTTGTTATATTATAGAAAGACATGCTGCTTTGGGGTTTGCATCCTGTTTAAATATATATTAGTTAGTAAGGAAGTGTATATACTTTATTGAACAGCTTGCACGCCCACTGCAGGATGATAATAATAATTAATAGTATGTAGTAAACCCACATGTTAGATTGTCATGCAAAATTTTGTTTACATTGAGCATTGTTTGTGAATTTCAGTCGAAGTATGTCGAAGCGGCATTTAGAACCAGACGGGACTGTGGTCAGCCGAGAAACAACGCCAGCGGCTTTAGGTCGATGCCGTGACCCAAACATGCCCAACCGTGAAGAGACGCTTTTTAACGGCTGTTCCAGTATCCAATGGAGAACCGATGGTCCGAGTTGTACCAGTCCACAGGGCGGTGGAAACCTCAAGAGACCGAGGGCATTTGCGCTCCAGCGATTTGATTTCTCACTTCTGAAAGGTGCATTGGGATTTTTTCATGGTTAAAATTTTTTTATTCATTCATTCCGAAAACTTATATTTTAACACATTGACCGCCTACATGCCATGTTAAATGACTGACTGTACTACAAGTTAACCCGTAGTAGGCGGTCAACGTGTTAAATATTCATTTATTCGATTCCGACCATGGTCTGATGAAATAGTAGGAACACGTGGTAACGAGTGATGAGGCACGGTGGCTGATTGGTTAGAGCCATCTATCATTTTAATTCTAATTAAGATGATCTACTCCACTAATATTATTGTTAATTTTTTCTCTTGTTTTCTGTTTCATTCAGTGTTTCACTGGAAAGTTATCTTTATACTAAATTTATCACATTTATCACATTGTTGTATTAAGCATTAGTCGGTAAATATATCGGAGTGCTGTTACACTGCAACAATACAACACTGTAGCAGCATGGCTGTGTTATGGTGCCATAGAAATTGTCGTCATTAATAATAATAATAATAATAATAATAATAATAATAATAATAATTACGACGATTTATATGGCGCAGTAACACAGCCATGCCATTACAATACATTACATTACATTAGTGACCTCTTTAAAATCTGTCTTATTTGCGCAGACGAATCAACTGGCTCGACCACAAAGCTTCCGAGCGCCAGCACTTCAGTTGGCGCTAGCACGACTCAGTGCTCGACTCTTTCTACCTCAACAGCAGCACCTCATCAGGCAGGGCCAGGTGTCGTTATGACAACGACCTCCACGGCACCAACGATGATACTTCCGTTCCTCTTTCTTGGCTCACAAAACGACGCACTGTCGAAAGAATTCATCACGGTAACAACAACTATAATTGTATTAATTAATATGATAATAATTAGTATTATTATATTAAATAATAATTAATCCCTGCTAGTAACACTGCAGCTAGCTAGTCCACGGTGACTTAATGGTTTCTTTTGCTCTTGTCTTCTCTCTGATTGGTCCAATAACTTGAATTGAGCTTCCCTTGACTCTATGAGACCTTCCTGTTGACTGTTGACAGCTGCTTTTTTCACCTTGCCTGCTCGGGAGCACTTCTGAGAAGAGATATTGAAGGGGCACTATATAAATTCTGATTGATTCATTGATTGATCGGGTAAGAACAATGGCGATGTTGACATCTTGTAGAATATGTGTTTAGGAGTTCTCATTGCACTATCGAGACAAAATATCTAATATTTATTTTTTCTCTTTTATTATAATGTATTTTTTAAAAAAATTGGAGTGTAAGTGTGGCATAATTTATTACAGATATTAACAGAGTTTTACTACTAATGATGATTATTGTAGCCATCATAACCATGATCTTGATGAAAATCCAGTGACACTACTTAATACTATTTTTTTATACAATAACAGAAATCAGCAACCGCTTGAATATAATAATAAAATAATAAAATTCAAATGAAGGTTATAGTAAACAAAAGGTAAGATAATAATAAGATTCAAATGAAGGTTATTATATAGTAAACAAAAGGTAAGATAATAATAAAATTAAAATGAAGGTTACAATAATATTATAGTAAACAAATGGTAAGATAATAACAAAATTAAAATGAAGGTTACAATATAGTAAACAAAAGGTAAGATAATAATAAAATTCAAATGAAGGTTACAATAGTAAACAAAAGGTAAGATAATAATAAAATTCAAATGAAGGTTACAATAGTAAACAAAAGGATATGTGTGTTACTCTGTATCATGATTTCAGTGTTTCTCATTTTCGTTCAGTTGCATTATTGAGCATTTTTTCCTCTGCGTCTGATATATCGATCTCTGTCGCGACGGCTAAATCTGTGTCACATCAGTTGGCGAAATGTGTGCCATGTTGTTTCGAATTGATTTTCTGCGCTAATCATAGACTTATGGTCTGCTGTCTTATTGACCGCGTTGTCAGTTTTACCAATTTGAGTCATGGATGGTGCTTTTGATGGTTGTTGCCGAATATTTTATCTCTTGGTGCTTCGTTTTCTCTCTTTCTCTCTCTCTCTGTCTGTTTGTCTGTCCGTCTGTCTGTCTGTCTATCTATCTGTCTCTTTCTATCTCTGTGTCTGTCTGTCTGTCTGTCTGTCTGTCTGTCTGCCTCTCGCTGTCTGTCTGTCTGTCTCTCTTTCTCTGTGTCTGTCTGTCTGTCTCTTTCTCTCT
Organism: Lumbricus rubellus; assembly: GCA_945859605.1. NCBI lineage: Eukaryota > Metazoa > Annelida > Clitellata > Crassiclitellata > Lumbricidae > Lumbricus > Lumbricus rubellus. The sequence goes on from OX243818.1 coordinate 14,955,097, forward strand.
CTTTCTCTGTACCTCTTGGAATCTGCCACTATGGTTGGCATGTTGGCTCTTTATTATACACATGTTGAAGATTCTATTTCCAGTTGAGCCAGATGGCAGAGTAGATGCTCATGATGAAATGCATGAATGTGACATTTAATTACATTGTATGTTTAATCAGATTCTACCCTGTGGTATTAATTACAGATCCATGTTTATGCTAATTATTAGCACTTTCGGAATTTGAAATGCATTGAATGAGGGAATGTGAAAGTGGGTAGCTTGTGCTCTGAAATGACATTCTGTTTCTCCTGCACAATCTATGGAGCTGTCTTTCTGTCTGTCTCGTTGTCTTTGTGTCTGTCTATCTGTCTGCCAGTGTGTGTATATGTATGTGCCTGTCTGTATGTCTCTGTTTATATGTTTCCCTGTGGGTCTGTCTGTGACAGTGCATCTTTGTTATCTGTGGACTGTATTTCATATTACTTTGGTTGTCTTTGGTTTATATACATTTGCTGACTTTGGTTTCACTTCAAGTATCTCCATCCACTGATGTCTTGCACTTGATATAATGGCACTACAGTCATCCAATTAGACGTGATTAATACACTGATATAATATATCCCATGCTCCCACTGCAGAAATGTGGAAATTCCCCAAATTATATTTAGCTGGAGGATATGGGAAATCCCCCAGGTAATGTCATCCGTTTTATGGAACTGATGATTGGAATGCAATTCGTTCACCCCCTCTCTCTCTCTCTGACGCTGTTTGGACGCCTCTCAGCTATGAGCAATGCCATGCAGTTTGTGTGTGACTATCTGATTCTCTCTGTGTATGCCAAATTTGCCTGTCTGTCTGTATGTCTCTGTATATATGTTTCCATGTCTTTCCCTTCCAGTGTCTCTGTTTCCCATTCAATTTGTCTCACTGCCTCTGTCTGTCTTGGTTGTGTCTACAGGTTTGATGCAAGATCATTGGGTTTGATGGGTCTTTGTCATCTGCGTGGTAGTTGATGATGCAGCATTACATGCTGGGTGACTGGGTCATTCTGGGATCTTCTTCTATCCCCGTCTGTCATGGATCACCTCATCCGAATTCTATGACTTGTCTCTCTGTCTGCCTGTCTGTCTCTGTCTGTCTCTGTATGACTCTGTCTCCTTCTCTCTGTCTCTATCTGTCTCTTTATGTCACTGTCTGTCTATCTTTCTGTCTGTCTGTCTATCTCTGTATTTGTCTCTTTGTCTGTCTGTTTGTCTGTCTCTCTATGCTTCTTTGTCTCTTCTCTCTTTGTTTCTGTCTCTCTATCTGTCTGTCTCTGTCCATCTTTCTATCTGTCTGTATCTCTCTCTCGGTCCATGCTGCCTGCATCTAGAGTAGTCTTTCTTTGACCCCAGCCTGACTCAGAAACCTGTTTAGCCACCAGAAACCACGCCCCCACCACACCCCCACACCCTCCCCTCTTCTTTCTCTCTCTCCTGCCGTCTCTCCTTCCCACTCAGGACATCTGGAAACGTTGGCAGAACTATTCCACTCCCACTTGCATGGATGAAGAGGAGTGGATATAATCTGGAATGAATTAGGTGAAAATCAGCACAAGGATGAGAGAGAGAGAGAGAACTGCTCTGATGCATGCACCAATGACTGCGTTTCTATAGTAACAATGTTGTAATAGTGGTGGCAATTGTATTATATCTATGCATTTATGTAGTGTCTCTCGTAGTGCGCACTTATCAGAGGTGCTCCCAGTGCCAGACACCAAGAGAGAAAAAACTGGTGTTGAGACAGAGAAAGAGGCATTGCATTCATTGGCCCATCAGTTTAATAATAGGAGAAATGCGTCAAAAGAGAAAGCTGTACTTCCACAATGCATGACTAATGGAGACAAAGGCTCATATTTTTTAGCCAGAACGGTTCTTGCTTGTCTGGGGGTTGTGGGGGGGGGGGGGGAGATCGTGCCGCATTCAATTGCGCGTAACGGGCGAAGAGAAGTGGCTGAGGTAGTTAGATAATTGAATGTAATGCTGTTATGTTGTCAGTGGGGGGTGCTCTTTTTTCATTGGCACGAACTGCAACTATGCAGAACCGAGCCTTTTTCCGTGGTGGGCCTAGTTGTCTGGAATGGGCTCTTATAGGTCTGCTTCCTGGGGCTCTTACTGAGGCATTTTTATTCAACTCAAAACTGCCTTTTGCCGTGATAAAGTCGGGAGCGCTTCTGAGTAGCCCTTGAAGAGTTGCTATAAACATTCTTGACTGAATGAATGAATTAATTCCATTTTAACTGGGTTAAGAATAGTTCATTAATATCAGATTCCTTGAAGGGGCGCTATATAAATTTCATAGATGGATGGATGGATGGATGGATGGATCATGCACAATCCTGCAGAAACCTACTGAACTTTTCTTAGTACCCGTGCCTCCCTGTAGGCACCGTCGCCAACACGATCACCATCCCTTCCTCCGTCCCTCCCTACCTCCCTCTCTCTCTCTGCCTTCCTCCCTTCCGCTCTCCCTGAGGTCTTTTAGGGTCGCTCTTTATGGCCACCTGCATCCCGTTACCAAAATTAGATTTGCATTCTGTCACCAGAGGCTGTCGTTTTTTTTCACCAATCGAGCAAAACCATTTCGTAGGAAACCCCAATGGGGTATACTTAAGGACGGGTATACTTAAGGACGATGTATACTTAAGGAAGGACGGGTATACTTAAGGACGGGGTATACTTAGGAAGGACGGGGTACACTTAAGGAAGGACGGGGTATACTTAAGGACGGGGTATACTTAAGGACGGGGTATACTTAAAGATGGGTATACTTAAGGGCGGGGTATACTTAAAGATGGGTATACTTAAGGGCGGGGTATACTTAAAGATGGGTATACTTAAGGGCGGGGTATACTTTAGGAGGACAATCTGTCGTTACTTTCTATGCATGCATATTTATTGTTTCGTTCTTTGGATCCTAACGGATGACTTTGTGTTTCTGCATACCATCATTAATGTTCTACGTGTTTCTCAGAAATCTTGAATAGCCTGTTTTTCTGGTCCAGTTGCATTCATGGTCATCATCGAAGGCCCGTATAAATGTGTCATTTGCATTGTTTTATTACTTTCCCCAGGGTACCCAATCTTGTGCTGCTATTCATAAGCTTTGTAGGTCTTGTTTACGCCAGCCCCATTGTGTCATCATTCCATTCTCTGTTAGGTCTTGCCCTCCGCTCCCCTTCCCATCCATAGTTCCCAACATCACTGTTTTTATTTTTCTTCTATCATCCATTCTGCATCTATAATATTATGTCCAAATATGCTCAGTTTTCGTCTCATCACTGTTTGCTGTTGTGTTATGTTAATATGAGACTACATGAATAATAATTAATAAGCACCATAATTCACGAATATATTCATGAATGGAACCGGAATTTCATCTTTTCTGTGTTATCATAGCCTGCACAACCCAACAAACTAATGTCGACTTGGCTATTCTATTCAATCTATATTTGACCTTTTCTCCTATACATGGTGACTGCAGTCTAATCGTCTCTCAAATTCAAACTGCTGTTGATCTTGAATCTGTGTGTCTTTGTATGTCTCTGTGTGTCTCTAACAGAGACATTAGGGCTGCTGGGGACCAGTGGGGAAGGGACTAGATGAGGAAGGGTGGGAGGAGGACTCGAGGAGGAGGAGGGTTGGGGCTGTTCTCTATCCATTAATTCGGTGGAGAGTGTTGTAATCGTGATGGAACAGGTGACGAATGGTGGCACGAACATAGTGTTAGGATGAAGGAGAAGTTGCATAGAAACGGAGGGATATTAAAGAAGGGGGAGTGTGTGTCAGTGTGTGTGTGTCAGTGTGGGGGTGGTGGGGCTTGGGGAGGGTGCATGGTGGGGGAGGGTGCGTGGGAAGGGGTGAAACCTGGAAGCTTGTTATCTTGGCAAACGGTCAGCACGATCCACGCTGTGCCAGGCGCCGTTCGTTGGCGCTGTGTTAGGAAACGGAATTGGAGAGGGAGAAGAAAGAGGAGGAGAGGGAGAGAACGAGGGGGAGAGAGGAGGGGAATGCTTGGCACGACTTTTTCCGTCCCACATTATGTGGAATTTTTTGGAATTGAGAAGCGATAAGTTGAGATTTTGTGTCTTGAGTCCCACCGGTCTGTCATTGTGTGTCTGTCTGTCTTTCTGTGTATGTATGTCTGTCTGTCTGTTCAGGAGACAGTTCTTCCTATTTGTAGACACAACAGTTTTGATAATTATTCTGACGAGGATGATGAGGCCTACTCCAATTAATTTTGATTAGGTGCGCGATTTACTTTGTAATTGTTATGTGTAACTTCTATAGAGCCATTGTGTGATGATGACGATGATGATGATAATAGTCGTTTTTATCATAGATGTAAAAAACGAGGGAAACAGAATAAAAAACGGTAAAAAACGACGTTTTTTTCGAAATAATAAAAAACGACAAAAAACCGATAAAAAACCGAAACGGAAAATAATTTGACTTTGCTACATCTAAAACCGCATTTTAACCTTGAAAACCTTGATTAGGAACCTACTACACGCAGGCTATCTCCTAAATGATGATGTTAAACGAAGAAATAATGACTTTAGTTAGCTGAATCCTTGAGAGTTTGCGGAAAACATAAAAAATATCAGAAAAAATTTAAAATTTTAGAAAATTATAACAGAAATAAATGAATAAATAAAGACAAAGAAATAAAAAAAAGATAAAAAACGATGGGGAAAATAAAACACGAAAAAAACGACGTTCTTGGGAGCGAATAAAAAACGGAAAAAACCTTTTTTACAACTATGGTTTTTATTCTCAAACTGACACAACGCAGTATAGGGTCTGTGATTATAAAAATTCATATTATGAACCGATGATGACACGGTATTATTATAAGAGTCAAATTTGACTGTACAGGGGCACCGACTAAAAAACCAGGCCACTTAATTTTTTGTTGAATGATTATATTGATTGGGATTCATCAATTTTATCCGGGCACTGATCGATACTCGAGGAGGGGGGAAGTGAATCTATTTATAGGACGATGTGGCTATTTTTGGACGCTCTCCTCACCACCTGTACAACAGGTGAGAGGGAAGGAGGAGGAGGAGGCAAGGTTGGAGCATATGCAAACAATGGTATTGTTGTTGCTGCTGCTCGAAAGTCAACGGTCTTTGTTGGCTGATGAGAGAGATAGAGGCTCGAACTGATTGAGCATTGAGCACTCTGTGAGTCATTTCCTTCTGAATTGTAGAGTGTAACACTCACTCACTCTTTCGAAACATTGCCTGACAATGAACATTGTGAGGAGGAAACGGACAAGGAGGGGCGGAAGAGAAGGAGGAGGAGGATAAGCGTGATGATGAAATTAATGGTGATGATGATAGATGAGGAGGAGGACGACGACGATGGTGGTGATGATGATGACGATGATGATGATGGTGATGATGATGATGAAAATGATGATTAAGCCTATGGTGGTGATGATGATGCTTATGATGATGCGCATCGTGATGATGAAAATGATGATGAAAATGATGATTAGGCCTATGGTGGTGATGATGATGATAATGATGATTACGGTGATGATGATGATGACGACGGTGATGATGATGATGACGACGATGATGATAGTGATGACGACGATGATGATAATGATGACGACGACGATGATGACGTTGACGTTGTTGGTGATAATGACGATGACGATGATGAGAGGGAAAAGGAGTGGGAGAGATCATGTTGTTGATAGGAGCAGTATTACGGAATTATTTTCCAATGACGTTGATGAAAGTAAATGAATGTGTGTAGGTGCGTGCTTGTGTGTGTGTGTGTGCGTACATGTGTGTGTGCGTATGTGTGTGCGTATGTGTGTGTGTGTGTGTGTGTGTGTGTGTGTGTGTGTGTGCATACGATGGCCATGAGCTTAACCGTCGTCATACTAGGTTTTAGAAAAGGCACTGCACGAATTCCGCAGACGATATAATGTGACGTAATTTCGCCGCATAATAATTATGTTGCGCTGTTTTCCTTTAACACGCCACGGACCACAACCGATTGTAGCCGGAATATTATTCCCACCACCAACATAACTGATGATGAGTCATTCTGCTGCTGCTGCTGTTGTTGATGCCAAACCGGTTGCTGAGCTTGAATGGGGAAGTGGATGGATGGCTTCCCACTTCTTCCTCCTTCCACCTCTCCTCCTTCCCGTCCCTTTGAAGTCAGTCCGGAGGCGGTGGCCGTGGTGGCCTTGGGAGGGAGGAAAGTAGGGCGTGTGTTTACACCCGCGTGGGATAGAATTGTTTCGTGGGAAAAAGATTTTGCGCACCCCCCGGGGGAGAGGGGGCCACTGGTTCGGAGTTCGGAACTTCTGACTCATTAGTTCTGTGTTTCTTAACAAGTTCGAGACTCACAGAATTATATGCGCTATTAAATTTAGTCCACCACAGCAGCTGGTTGATTTTTTTTAGCGATCAATGTCTCTTTAACTATCTTCATTACCTGATGCCAACCATTCGGGGGCGGGGGTGGAGTGGGGGTGATGGGTGCGAATTAAGGGTATCCTTTGTCCTGGGTCTTTTGTCAAGTCCAGGTGCTCCCCATTCTGTTATTTGGTCTAAATGTGAACTGGGATACCTGTGGTAGAAATTGTCATTGTTACATTTCATAGTCCAGTCTGCATTGTCCAACTCTGCGTTACGTCCTCATTTCTGTTATCTGTATCTACATTCTATCTGTATTAGGATATCACTGTATAATATTTTGCAGTAATGGGACACAATTAAGTGTATTTATTTTCTATGGCGTTTGTAATTTTGTTGTTAAACTGTGATTGTTGTTCTGTTGTAGGGTAATAAGATAACGCACGTTCTGAACGCTAGCGCCACCTGTCCTAAGTCTCCGTTTGTCTCGAATGAGAACTTCCTTCGAATTCCCGTCAACGACAGTCACACCGAACGACTTCTGCCATACTTCGAAGATGTCGCCAACTTTCTCGGTTTGTTTTTATTCTCATTTTTTTAGTATTTTATTAAAATAGTTGTAATGCATGTATGGACTCTTGCAATATCATGTTTATGGGATTGGGCCTATATAAGGTTTCAAATATACTGGCATTCATTCATTCATGCATTAAATGCATTTATATAGTGCCTCTTCAAAGGGGGACTACTCAGAGTCACTCCTAACCTCATTGCGGCCAAATAAAACCCTATATAGTCAAAAAAAATCTATTTTATGCACAAGTCAATATTTTTTACTATTTGAATTTTTGCATTTCCAGATATTTTTTTTATAGTATTTTGCATTTGTTTCAATTGGTTATTACGATTGCTATTTGGCAGCCGCTTTTATTAAAGAAGATTACTTACTTACTTACTTACTTACTTACTTATTTTTAACCATCGTTCTTATCGGGATTTGTAGATGCTTCAATTGTGTTTACGTATGTGGTGTTGTTGTTGGTGTTGGCACTGACTGTTTCTAATAATTACTATTGTTGTTGTTGTTGTTGCAGATGGGTGCTGTAAGTCGAATGGTCGTGCGCTGGTTCACTGCTTGGCCGGAATCTCTCGCTCACCGACCTTCGTCATCGCATACGTCATGCGCCACCTCCGACTCCCGCAGGACGAGGCCTACAGGTGGGCTAAGTGCTAATGCTGGTGCTACTACTGCTAATGCTGGTCAACAGTTATGTCTGGTTGCAGGACTCTATGATAAGTAAAAATAAGTAAATAAGTGCGCAAGTAAGTACGCAGGTAAGTAAGTAAAAGTAAGTAAGTAAGTAAAAGTAAGTAAGTAAGTAAAAGTAAGTAAGTAAGTAAAAGTAAGTAAGTAAAAGTAAGTAAGTAAAAGTAAGTAAGTATAAGTAAGTAAGTAAGTCTAGAGTTATTATTATAGCTTGGATGGCATTAAATCTCTAGTTGTGCAGACTGTTTGGGTGATTCGTCCACTAGGTGATTGATTGGATTTGTTGATTTGGTGCTTAACTGATTGGTTGGAATTGCCTTTTGTTGTCTTTCTTGTGACCTGACAGCAAAGTCTTGGTGACCCAAGTCCACACAAATCGATGTTATTATTTTGCCTACAGATTCTCACATTACTTGTTGTTTTGTTGGATTAGGGGTTAATTAATTAACTTGTTGATTGGTTTTCTGGTTGATTGAATCTATTGATTGGTTGATTGATTGACTGATTGACTTGATTGACTGATTCACTAACTGATTGATTGATTGATTAATTGATTGATCGATTGATTGCATAGGTTTGTCAAAATGCGACGCTTGAGCATATCCCCGAACTTCAATTTCCTCGGTCAGTTGTTGGAGTTTGAAAGCATCCTCCAGCAATCACCATCACCAGCAGCAGCATCACATCTCTCCATCACCAGCAGAGCCTCAGCAACTGTCGTGCATCAAGCATCACCTCGGAAACAAGCCACTGCCGCAGCCAGCCTCCACGCTCCTCTTGGCGCCAGGTCACGGATGGTTTCCTTCGCTCAGTCACCGACCACCGCTCTCGCAAAACTCAGCTTCGAAAAACTAAGCCCAACCTCTGAGGACGAGAAGAAGGTGGTGAGCGAGACAAAACCTGCGGATAAATTGTGTTCAGATAAAACACCGAAATCCGTGGGTAACAAAGTGTTGGATAAACGATTCCACGATGCGCAAAAGTATCTCGGCGACTCGAAATCGAGGTCCGCAATCAATTCCGAGAGTTCGAACAACGAGATCGCGAATAATAATCAGTCGTCGATTTCGCGACACCTCGCAATGCAGGACAAGTTTTTGCTCAAGCCTCAGACTGCTGCCGCGTCCCCGGTGAAGCTCACGAATCCGTTGGTCGCCGAGCTGGCCGCGGGGAATGTCCGGAAGCGGGGAAATACCGGTTCCCCGCCGACCAACTCGCGACGAGTGTCACCTCCCACTCGACCGAGCAGCATCGCGATCTCAAGTCTGCAGTTCGACTTCAGCGTCTTAAAGACCGACCTTCCGCTGGAGTTCAAGGGCATTCTGCCCGATTCTTCCTCGCCGTACAGCGTCCTGTCGTGCATGGCCGATTCTCGTTCGAGACTTCCGGTGGGGGTGTGCTCGCGCGACTTGCTCGAACAGGTCGAAAGTGCATGTCGGTCGCGAAGCTTCAGCGATATTCCTGCGATGACCTCGACTCGACCTCTGCCGTGTGGCGTCATCGGTGACGCCATTCCTGGAGATGGTTCCGCTGGTTCCGCCATCGCGACTCGAGCGTGGCACAGCGCCCTGGAGGCGCGTGCGTCCAACGGAAGCCTGTCGTCTGTTAGCAGTCATGGTTCGCTGCATGGCAGCAGAGAAATGGTTCAGGTGTCGTGATACGTGGTGCGTGAAGCGCCGACGATGCACAGCTGGTCATCTGTGACGGACTACTTTTTTCTAGTTTTGCATAAATCCAAAAGCTTTAAATGATGTCTTTATTAGTTTGACATTTTATATTTAATATATATATATATATAAATATATTACTATATATATTATATATTTTTTCTCATCTTCGTACAGCTGGTTAGAGAAAGAGCTTGACAGTGGTTGCTAAAAGGTACTATATTGTTTAGATGTTAGGTTTAGCACAGTCATTTTTGCCATTGGGCTGAGAGTTTGGTGCTAGATAAGAACCTGATGTGAAAGAATTGGATGTAACTGCTATCAAGAACATGAAACTGGTTTCAGTTCTTGAGTGTATATCTGTTGACGTTGTTGCTGTAGTAATTCAGTCCTCTGTGGAGGTCAGAAATCTCATTCCTATGTTGCATAATTAATTGCTAGTGTCTGTTTAGAAGTAAGCAGCAAAGACGTGCTTAGCCGGTTGTCCCTGATCCTTGCAATGATGCATTTGGTGCATTTGTTATGGGGAGAGGAAGATGGGGAGCAACAGGGAACTCCCCACAATTAGCGACTCTACTATTCAAATGCACTGAGGAGAAAGGATGGCTATTATTATTTCTATTCTTCTATGCCTTGTGACAATTTCTGAGGCTGTTAAGAGTGCATTTTGTACGTGTGTCTGTGACATGGTTTTTTGGTGTACCGTAACCTTCTGTTGATCTCCAATTCGGTGACCTGTGAGTTTAGTTGTTGACATGCCTAGACGTTGGTACAAATTTAGAAATGTTCACACTGTATGTCATTCATGACCTTTCAATTTTGTCTACTTAAAGTAGTGTTAGGATGTCCTTTTCAGATTAGTTTTTTTATACTGAAAATTCGAGTTTCAGCTATAATAATTATCAAAGCTTCAAAGAGAGCAATACTAAATACTATGTACTGGAAGTCAGAGAACATTTTCTACGATGCATATAAAACCTTTGTAAAATTAGTCGTATGTAACATGCTGCGTTCTGCCAGCCTGAAGTTTTGATTAAACGAAAATTGATTGATTGATTGATGAAGCCTTTGACAGGATTTATACGTGTCAGAAAGCAACAGTATTTCAGTTAAAAATTTGTTCTAAAGGTTGTTGACATTTCATGTTGTAAAGTATGTCAACAATTTTGCTTTTGTAGTTTATTCTATGTAAGAGTTCATCATTGTGTCTGTTGTACTTTGTCCCTCATGAGTTTAACAGGTCCTTTATTGAAGTATGCAAATTAAAAGGACAATTCATTTGGCTGATTATAGCAAATCGAGTTGAATATCTTTGGGCTGCTAATGCTACTATGTCTTCAAATTTTGAACGTTTCTCATTTTCAAAATAAAAGATGCAGTTGAAAAGTTATTTGTCTTTTATGGCTTTATATGGTGCTTGGTTTTTCAATTTGATCCCAGTTACTCGTAATATTTTGTTTATTCTATAGTGTAGGAGATGTTGTTTAAAGTTCGACATGGTGGAAATTAACATTTTCTCTAAATTTCAATATAGACAAATGGAGATTTTTATTTTCTTTATCCTTGGTTTATGATCAGACGTGTGCACGTTAAAAAAAACCTGGGACAATTCATTTGGCTGATTATAGCAAATCGAGTTGAATATCCTTGGGCTGCTAATGCTACTGTGTCTTCAAATTTTGAACGTTTCTCATTTTCAAAATAAAAGATGCAGTTGAAAAGTTATTTGTCTTTTATGGCTTTATATGGTGCTTGGTTTTTCAATTTGATCCCAGTTACTCCAGTGAATGGATTTTGCAAATATTACTGTGTTAAAATCTTAAAATTTTGGCAGTTAAATTGTTTCTTGATTATGCTTGGCATATATGCTAGTCTTCTTTTACCAAAGTCCACATCTATTTGTTGTGTTCCTTTTGTGTTAGATTTTATTCAGCATTTTTGTTTACGCTAAGTCGTCTGTGTGGCTCCAGTACTCGGTGCTAAAATATTTTGTGGAACTTTCTTTTGTAGTAGTGTATTTATATAGCTGCATTTTTCATTGAGATGTGTTTTGTTCAGATTTCTGTGAGCGTGCTCGGTAGCATGTCACAAAGTCCAATGATGGTCATTTCTTTCATGCGACATATCATCCTTAAATTATGAGATATTTTATGTGACATTCCTGCGTAATGTTTATAGTTTACTTTGGTAGTGTTGCGCCAAATTTAATTACATAAGAGACCGATTTTTGGCGATAAAAGTGTGTAATCTTTAGGATTTGCATGTAGACATTTGCACCGTTTTTATTATTTAACGAATTGAATTGCCTTTTTGATACCAAAGATTATGACTATGTCTTAAGAGTTCTTGAAGATGTGCCTTTATAAATGACAATTTTTCGATGAGTAATAATACTCTTGAGTTTTGAGTAGAAGGGTTTGGCATGACATTTTGAGTTTGTGACCGTAGTATCTGCATTGTATTTAAGTTGATGACATTTTTTTGCTGTTGGGTAACATCTTGAGTTATTAAAAGCATCAAGTAATGTTGTGTTATACTGGATTATTAATGATGACGCTTTTGCATTTTCTTGCATTTTCTTGGTGTGTAATGGCTGGAAGCTTGCAACAGAATTGCTGTTGCGCCTTCCATCTTACATGACAGGCCTTTTGGACTGTCCATAAATGATGTCATGCAACTTTGGACGATTTTTGACCCTCTCCTTTTCATCGTCACGTATTATCAAAAAATGGTCATAAAAAAATTATGGTATCTAGTAAGGGACCGTCACACACACATCGCAAATATGTGACCCCTTCCCCCAGGTGAGTATGACGTCATTTATGGATGTTCCCTTTGTGCATGTACATATTAATTAGCTGTTCTTAGTGATTTGGTGGTCATCGTTTGAGTTTAGGAGGCTTTGACCAAAACTTTTTGTTAAGGTTTTTATACGTGGTCGTTGAAGTTTGAAACATGTTACTACAATGACCTGTGAATACTTCAGTACTGTTGTGAGTTCGTGAGACCTCTGAAGTTTGTTTCTTTATTCCTTACCATGATCTTGATACATTTCCACTAGAAAGATCACATTTTTTAATTGGCTGTAAGCCACGTAGTTTCGTTTAAGGAAATTAATGCGTCTTTCTGATTGAAGGCTATCGATTTTCCAGTATGTGGTTCTACCGTAGTTTTGTAATGACATTTTGCAAATGGACCTTCACAGTTTTAAAAACTGATATCAAAATTAAGCCAATTATTCTGGCATTTTAAATTTCTCTCAGTGCAATTTCAGATGTACACATAATGCATGTGTATAATACTGTGTATGCAACGTCATGGACGTCATCATTCATAATAATTATATACTCTGCAGTTCTTTAAAATTAAAATATAGGCTACATTTTAAAACGAATTCGAGTTGTTTTCTTCAATGTCAGTGTTTATCTTATTCGTCATTTTCTTTGCCATATTCTTGTCCTCAAGACTTGACATATGTTTTATTCTAGGGGGTACTAGCCTAATGAATGTTGAGGAATGTGGACTGAAGAAGAGTTTATAATCACCAGAGGGAAAGCGCTTAAAATTTAAAGTCTTCACTGATGGGTGTAGAAAATTTCCCAACGCTGACACTCTTGAATACTTTACATCTTATAGCCTACAGGCAGAAAACTTAAATAATAATATTCTTTCTTTCTTTAATTCAATCTGACAGACCGCAGAATGATTACGGGTACAGGTTATACGAAATACGGCCCACTATAGCACGACAGGAAGGTCGGCTTTACAGCAGTGGGTTCGGTAGCTTAACACTAATGCCCTTGATTTTAGCTGTCGGCATAGTATTGTGTCATTTGAGCCGGTAGGCTACGTATGCCCTATAAATTAAAGATAATTAAGGCAGGCATTAATTATTTAAAATTATTTAATACAGCACTCCCAATTTTTTATTTAGGCTACTTAAATTAGGCAAGGATCGAGAGCGATGGGTTAGAGTAGGCTAGGCTATTATCTTTTTATTGACACACCTAGACGTCACGTACAGTGCATCCAGGTAGGCTACCGGTTAGCCTACATGAATAATAAGATTGTTGTCATAATAATTTAGTGCTCCCAAAAGAAAGGTTTTTTGCTATTTTTCTATGTAGCCTAAAACTCTTGCTACACAGCCTAGTTTTATCATCTTTGCTTGGACGCTTAAAATTTTGCGGCCTAGGCGAGAATTTAATTGATTTTTGCACTTCTCTTGGAAATGGGCTTAAACTTCGAAGCACATGTTCTGGTTCCTGATCACCGTTTGCAAAAGTTTCCACTCTGCCTCGCCTATAATCTTCTTGATGCTTGGTCGTTTACGGTAACGGTAGGTAGCCTATCCAGATCTCTGCACTTTCCTCTGGAACATACGACGCTCTACTGCTCTAGCGAAGCCCAAGCGAGCCGTTATTTTCGCCGTTGCCACCACTTGGAGTGCTTATGATGGTAATCCGTGCGCTCTTAGGTTACTCAAGAAGCGCATTTCACGCTCTCTTGCAGTGAGGCTCCCTCACTAATAGGCGTTAACTTTTACCAGAATTAAGCCCCGCTCAATTTCGTAACGGTTAGAGCACATGACATTGTGGTTAAAGCATTTAGCATTATTTCACTGTTGAATAGGCTAATCCTTCACACAAGTTTTGCGCCTTTTCATCTGGACGTGACGTCGTTTATAGACGACCTTACAATAATATTTACATGGGAAACAATGGCAGGACTAGGACCATTTTTACGCGTTTTGTGAGTAATTTTTAACTGGGAATTTATCTTTTGCCACCGCGAGGTTTTCGCGAGATCTGAACGAGCCACAGACAGGTAGACTGAGAAAGCGATCACGTGACTCTGTGTTCGGTAAGACGGCAACTTAAATTAATAAAGCGTGTTTTATGTTGAAAGAAAATAAGGGACCTTTAAAAGCGTGTTTTAATCGGTAATGTTCAATCGACAGGACTTCAGATTTTGGCGACTTGTTCTCGCTTAAGATTGTTGTAATTCGGTCTGGAATTATCTCCAATTCTTCGCTCGTCGGCCTTGGATAACTCGGTGGCTGCTGAAGCTGAAGGTGGCGTACAGCATCGCTAATCGGGAATTTGTGTTTTTGTTCAGGAGATGAGGTATGGTTTAAAATTCTTTTAGCATGACGTGCGAAGAATATGCTTTATATAGCGCATATAGTAGTTCCGTGACTTTGGGCGAGGATTGAACATTGTTTGGACTGAGACAGGTGATCGCGGGGATATTGACGGATGGAGCAGGTGCCTGGACATGTTTCGGGCGATTGTTTATTATGAGCACGAGACCTGTGGTAAAAACTTTCGCGGTACATGGCAGAACCACTTGGCCGAGCAATGCTCCGATTTTATGTCTTGTTTTTGGCTCACGTGGCCTATTAGAACAGTAAGAACACAGTCCTCGTCTAAGGATCTGGTATGCATTGAAAACATGTCGAGTAATCAGGCACAGATCTATCTATACGCCACGGACAACCCCAAGATGGTGTAGCCCTATAAGGAAGTTGGTGCCCTCTGGCTACATTTAGAGCATTTACCTTTAGAGCAGTTTAGAAATTGAAGCCTGAGATTACAAATCTCTTGTTTGCTGTTGAGGTTTACTTACTGCGCTTTGACCTTTGATTGGGGTGAGAATTGCTGAAGTGGTTGAGGTGGTTCATTTCACATGCTTTCTTAGGATCCCAATAGTAAAAGTCTTCGTTTTACACCCAAACTCCACACAAATAGACGTCTGACCCTCAGTTATTTTTCTATAATTTTCATACTGCCTTTGAAACAATTCCATGGCTTGATTTGTTAGGCGTAAAAAAAAATTGTTGTGTTTCGGGTAACGCGACCGACCCATTTTTACGGCCGCGACCCAAATATTTTTGTAAAAAATTTTTATTAAAAAAAATTTTTTTTTAATTTATTTATTTTTTTAAATTTTTTTCAAATTTTTTTAAAAAAACATTTGTATTGACATAACATAAGAGACGTCAACAAAATGAAATTAATAGGACTGTTCTAGAGCAGTTTTAGGTGCAGACAGTCGGGAAATAGGCAGTTTATACTTGCTTAGAACACGTACTTTGTTTCAGCGTGCAAAAAAGACTAGTGGGGTATACTTTTTCGGATAGTCACTGCATAAAAATATTTTACAAAATAAAAATATTTTCCGACCTACCTACCCAATTTTTTTTAGCTCTGTTACCGGAAACACAACATATTTTTTTTTTGGCCTTAAGTGGAATCATAAGGAATATTTATCTATATTATACTTGGGCTTTTGTCATTCTGAAGGTTTCAAGTGTTGTTATGAAGTCCTTTGTATTGGACGTCTTCGAGTGTTAATATTGACTTTAGGTCTGTATTATTAAATTATTATTGTTGTTATTGACCTTTTATATAGCGAACCTTCTACTCAGAAGCACTCCCAGTTCAACTGCAGGTTAGTTGAAAGAGCAGATAAGTTGAGACAATAAATTAAGTTGGAAGAGTCCACAAAGTGTGTCGAGCTTTGCCAAGGAGAATCGTGGATTGTGTATTGTAATGCAGTGAAAAAATATTTTTGACATTTATAACATGATACAAGTTATGCAAATTGTAATTTGGCGACATTGTCTTGTTTGAGAATGCACTTCAGTGCCTCTGCAGATTAACATCTTGTGAAACCAGTTGTCAGTTTGGTTGCTATTCCATCTTGTGGAAATCTTGTGTATTGTTAAATATTGGCTCTATATAATTTAGGTTGAGTGAGCAGATTCTATTGTCAGTTTCGAATTTTTTTTGCCTTTTTTGAGCTGAGTTTTGGCCCCATGTTACATAGATTTTGCACTGTACTGATTGCCAGTGGATCAGTACGAGAATTGTACAAAAGAACTAGTAACTAGGGAGGATGGGTCAGACTATGATCCACATGGAGTTGAAGTTTGAAAAGAAGACTTAGCCTAAGCAGACTCTTCTCTCTCATCTGAAGACAGTTTTATTTAGTCGTGCTGGGGTTGGGAGCACCTCTGAGTTGTCTTCTTGAAGATGCGCTGTACAAATGCATTTAATGAATGAATGAATGAATGAATGAATAATAATAATTAACGTATTTAGTTTACATCATATTGTTGCATAAATGTACACTAATATTACAATTCAGCAGCACACATTGTTCTTAGCTAGTCAAACAGATATTAGCATACATAACACATTGCTGTGAAAAATCAAGACATAGTTAACACGATTAAAGCCTATTAAATGCAATTATCAAGTGAGTACAGATCGAGATACGTTCTGAACTTGTTTTTAAGCGGATGTAGGGTGGGTGAGAGACAAACAAGTTTGTTCGGCAGTGTACCGGTATTCCTGGGCAATGGCTCGTGGTATCGGACACTACATACATATATGTTTTCTGATATTGGTACACACGCTCTTAAGTGCGTTTGATAATCGTGTAATTTGGAATTTATGTAGCACCAGCTGTCGAAGCTTTTGAGTACTATAGCTCTCCTTCAAGTTCTCCACTCAGAGGCGCTCCCGACTACACTGCAGACATTGCCAAAGAGCAATTGCGAGTGAAGGA
Source organism: Lumbricus rubellus (assembly GCA_945859605.1). NCBI lineage: Eukaryota > Metazoa > Annelida > Clitellata > Crassiclitellata > Lumbricidae > Lumbricus > Lumbricus rubellus. The sequence continues at coordinate 14,972,012 of OX243818.1, forward strand.
CTTGCTCAAGGTACCTACGAGGCGGCTTGAGGTGGATTCGAGCCTGGGATCCTCCGGCTTCATGGCACTGAACCCATCACCGTACCCAACAAGTACTCATAATTTCGTAGTTATCTTGAGATGTGTTGTGTTGAGAAGTAAGTTATACACGGTTATTCGGTTAAGTATATAGCTATGGTTCAAGTAAAGTATATTATGGTATAGTAATCCTGGATGAGGCATCAATTGGTCATAATACTGTCAGTAACTGGTCAATGCTTCCCTCAGAGACTTGAATTGGGACCAGTTGGAAATTCTGAGTTTAAGTAGAATCTGTCAGCCTTCAGAAATTGAGACAAATATATATTTGATATTCATGTTTGTTTTTGGACCAGTCTCGGATTTCAGTTCCATTGCAAAGCAGTCTTAAATGTCTGAAATCGTCTTAAATTGCAAGCACAACACACAGTGTTTAACCACTCTCAGTAGTGTCGTCGTAGCCTTCTTGTTTGCAACTTTGCACACACACACACTGGTCTCTGCCTAGATGGTTACGGAGGAGCTACCTTATAGTCAAGCAAGGGGACGAGAAGGGCATTCGGGTGTGTGTGTCGGGAGGGGTGGGGGGGGCGAGAGGGTGCGGCTATGCCAAGTATGTTGATTGCATCCTTCCAGATTGGATAAGAAAGGAATGAGAAATATGCAAGACAAGGAGTGTAGTTGACGAAACAGACTTTGCAACTTAGACAGGCGCGGACCTAATGGGCGTTCTGTGTGCCGCTATCCACCCCCCTCCCACCCCCCAGCAGAGGACAATGCAGTAATTGCCGTCGGCAAACAGAGGACGAGGACAGATGGCCTCTGCAAGTTGCCTCGGCTGTTTTGGACGTCTGTTCTGTAATAGGGTGGTAGACATTATAGAAACAGACCGATGGTTGTAGAGATTTTGAGATGCAAGCAGGCGGACAAGCTGCCTAGAACTCATAGACACACCCAAGCAGGCAGCTGATGTTCATGCACACTCCGTCACTGGTTGCACTCTGCCAGTGCCAGTCCCAATCCTGGATAAAGGAGGAGGGCGTCGCTGATGATCTTTGTTATCATACAGTGACATTAAACTGCAACTACTATGCTCAATACTCACACAGACACAAATTATGCAAGTAGGCAGGCAGACAAATGTACAGACACACGTGTGCGGAGGCAGACAGACAGACATAGATGTAGACAGACATGCAGACAGACAGACAGACAGAGAGATGTAGACAGACATTGGGCAGAGGTCATTGTGAATTTGATTTATGCTGATTCTAATCAACCAATACCAGTTAGTCATGATTTGCACTTGGCCTTCTTTCCCTCCTACCCCCCCCCCGCCATATCGCTTCCACTCCAACCCTCCTCTTCATCCCCATCCACACATGAGGCTGCAGCAGCTGACTTCTCCTCCCCCATGAGGGAAATGGAGAAAGATACATTGCCTACCAGCTGCCGGCGTCCGACCCCGCCATGCACTTTACCCTAGCGATGACTCGCCACCTGGCGGTGGTGACACAATGCTTTGTCTCATCCTCATCCTCCTCCTCCCCCTCCCGTCCTCCAAATCATGTTGCTATGACTACCTCAGCCTCCAGTCTTGCTTTCTTAAAAATTCACTCATGATCTTCAATGCCAGTTCGTCATCTTCATCCTCCTATTTTTATTCCCACTCCTTTTACTCATTCTCTCCAGTCTCCTCCCACCTTCTTCCTTCTCCTCCTCCTCCTCCTACCACCCCTTCTTCTGTGCCTCTCCCATTCTCTACGTCACTACGTGCTGAATGCTTGTATTTGTCAACGATATTTTAAGATTGATTGCACAATTTAATTTTCTTTGTCAGTTGGTTAGCATGAGCATTGAACATTCATTCCAGCCGTCCGTTTTATACTGACTGCCAGTTTGATTTAATTTAATGCTGTGTTTATGTAATTAACAGTAATTTGCTAATTAGCTGGTAATTGCTTAAATCTGAGCTTGTCTGCTTAATGCCCGTTGGTGTTGTTAGCTGTAAGTTTGCTGTCAGCGTCTGTTAAACCCTATTTATACTTTTCCGCTGTGCACATAACTTTGGAGAAATGTTGAAAGACATTGACAAGCAAAACGATGTTATTACGTTCTCGCTTATATTTATACTCCTCTGTTGAAATTTCGAGTCGGCTTGCTCACGTTATTTTAGGAGCAGATGCGCGGACCAGATGTGGTGTTGCATCGAATTTTTCCTCGGTAATAAATTATCCCCCTCCAAATTAGCATCTGCTCCCAGCACGTACCAAGACTCCGGCGTTTAATATTGTCTTGCCGCTATTAGAGGTTTTCTTGGGCGACGGATGACCCAGAGAGCTGACCTCCTGCTATGCGGTGCGTCTGTTGCATTCTTTTGCAAAGAAAAGGTAACGGCAGGCTACAGGAGTTTTTACTTTGTGCCTGAATGAGGTTTTGGTTTGGTTTGTACGGTAGTTGTCGTTTTCCTCGAGAATTTTTACGCTGTTTAAGTTTGATCAAACTAGTCTGATAGTGATGCCTGAACCACCGAAAGCACTGTTGCAATTACGAATCTTCATTGGTATGGCGCTATATAAATTGGCCTTTTGTTATTGTGTATGGCTACATTACAAAGTAGTAGTAAATCGGAGGAATAATTAATTTATAACAAACGCGGCAAACACCATGTACTGAATTGCGTAATTGCGGTCCTATTTATCTGATCTCGGACTTAGCCTCCTGCCCAGCTTTGCGCTCTTCAGCTAAGGGGGGTGGGGGGGGGAGATCCTGGTCCCTTGGGCCCACTCTTCAGTCAGACAGCTGTTGAGCCTTCTTCGGTTGTTGCACGGTCCTCTACTTGGAATAGGCTCCCGCTTGCACTGCGTTGTGCTTCTACTTCAGAATAATTTGTCTGAGACATTTCTGTTTAGCCGTGGCTGGGCTGGGAGCGCCTTTGAGTAGACATCTTGAAGGGCAAGTCTGTCCCCATCTTACCCCATCCCCTTTACGTCTCTGCCTGTCCCCATTACGTGTTTACCCATCCCCATTCCTATGTAAATTTTCGGAATGAATGAAGTAATTTACTTTATTAGTTTCTTATCTATTTTGGTTGATTTTAAAATGCCGAGCGGTAATAGAAGTGCTCAGCTATGCAGCTATTGACGGTATAGTTGACCGTCAGGTATACTATATACCATGGAAATTGCCCGCGGTTCTCGAAATTGTAGATTGACATACTATACTTGTTTGTCCATTTATAGGGTGTACTGCATGTAGGCAGTATAATTTTTTACTGAAAAATTCAGTCGTGCGGTATGTATACATCCTGGGCACGTGACACTGCCGGCGGGTACAGCGTGTTCTGACCAGCATACTACGGCTGTCTCTTCCTCCCCCTCTCTCTCTGTCTCTGTTTTCTGTCTCAGTTACACCTAGTGCACGTACAGTTATGAAGCGACATTCTGTGTCTTGCTATGGACGAAACGTTTTATGAGTTGCATGGATGCATGGACGCTTGAATTCTTGAAGTTTTATGTTTTGTTAAAAGTTAATTTGTGAAGTTTTATGTGTTGTTAAAATTTAATTTGTGAAGTTTTTTTGTTGTGAAAAGTTAATTTGTGAAGTTTTATGTTTTGTTAAGGTTTAATTTGTGAAGTTTTATGTTTTGTTAAGATTTAATTTGTGAAGTTTTATGTTTTGTTAAAATTTAATTTGTGAAGTTTTATGTTTTGTTAAAAGTTAATTTGTGAAGTTTTTGTGTTTTGTTAAAAGTTAGATATTTTAACAATCGATTGCATTGTATGCATTTGTTTGTATTGAGAGTGTGTGAGAGACAGACAGGCAGGCAGACAGATAGACATACAGGCAGACAGAGAGGTGTGTATGTACGGTAGGAACTAGGAAGCCTTTAATTATTTGTAAATTGAGAAAGATTGATGAGGAAATTGATGCCTGTTATCAAAACGTTATACTTATTCGTTGCAGCTGTGGTTGCTACGGGCAACGCTGACGTTGCCACGGCGACCGATATGGACAGCACAAGTCTGACGAGTGAGCAGGAAGTTGACTCGGGAGTCGAGTCAACGAATTCTGGCGACACGATGGTGTACCTGAGAATTTCGGTGCCAGAATTGAACTCACAGGTGAGTTGATTGTCTTTTGAGCCTTTTGTCTTCTACCCAAAATCATGATTTAACTGTGAGAGGCATGCGGTTAAAATAAGGACAACAGTTGTGTTAAAATTGTAGGTTTCTTTATATACACCGTGATTCAAAAAAAAGTAAGCCAAATTGTTTTTCATATATCTCTAATGCCTGATAACATATCACGCTAAAATTTTCCAAATATTTATAGAATTGGACGAAGAATATGATTCCAAAATTTCATGGGATAAAGTTGAACGGATAAAAAGATATGAATCTTTAAACTTCATATGCCGAAATTGCCGTTTACAAGCAATTTTTTGTCAGATGCAATAAAAAAGTAAGCTAAACTGTTTTTATTATATCTCCAATGCCTGATAATTAATCATACTAAAAGTTTCCAGATATTTAGAGAATTGAACCTAAAATAGGATTCCAAAATATCATGTAATAAATTTGAACGGATAGAAAGATATGAATATTTAAACTTCATCTCCGGAAATTTCAGTTTTCAGCAAATCTGTTACGGTGTTCGCTGCAGTTTTGATGCCTGATAGTTTCCAATTTTGGTCTTCAGTGATCTTGGAGTAATATTTTACGGAATATAAAGTGTGGAGCGTGCATAATGAAAGACCGAGTCTACCAGACAACAAGCCATGATATAAACGATCTGAAGCAGCGCTTGTTGGAAGTGTGAGATGGCCTGGACCAGAGGATAATCGACGATGCATGCTGTTGCGTAATGGCGTCGGCGCCTCCAGGTTTGCATGCAAGCAGGAGGAGGACATTTTGAGCATGTTATTTAATTAAATAATGAAAACATACTGTTGGGGTCATATTGTTAGTTCAATTGTCTACATATCTGGAAAATTTTTGAATGATTAATCGTCAGACATTACTCACATTAGAGATATTAGAAACATTTGATTGAATCTGACAAAAAATTGCTTGTAAACTGCAATTTCGGCATATGAAGTTTAAATATTTATATCTTTTTATCCGTTCAACTTTATCTCATGAAATTTTGGAATCATATTCTTGGTCCAATTCTCTAAATATTTGAAAATTTTTAGCGTGATATGTTATCAGGGGTCATTGCATAATTACGTAACGCCGAAAATGACCGTTTTTGACCCACCCACCCTGTAATGCTTCGTAACGTTTGCCTTGACCCACCCACCCACCCTACCCAGCGTTACGTAACGATTGCTACGAAAAATCACGTAACTATAGGCCTAATTCATTTTTTCATAGCGAATTTAATATAATTAAATATAGTATAAGCGTACATGTTAATTATAATTTGACAGTAGACTAGGCTTAAAATATACACAATGTTTTATTTATATAAATAACTGTCATGCGTGAACTGCAATTTTCTTAAATTTTACCGCAAGAATAAAATTTTACACTGCTGAAAAGTTTCATGGACTAAATGGCTCATTAACAATTAATCAATATTAAGAGGAGCTAGGCCTATTTATTTCCTTAGACTGGGCGCCCCACTTACTAATAGAAATATTGCCGAGTTTTGCTGAGCATTAATTTTAAATGTTTAGATAGTGTCCAGTGTCCACTAAGTAAAACATGCTTCAAAGTGGTTTTTCAATGTCAGGAATTCATTTGGAATTAGGCCTGCCACGTTGTTCCGTTGGAAAAACTATCCAACCAATTCGAATAGCGGTTTTCGGTTCGCACAAACGGGAGAACAGAACTGACCTGGCATGTACATTGTAGCTGATGTCTACTACCGGATCTTTTTAAGATAAATAGGCCTACTTCGGTTAAGTTTTAAATCAATGTCACGAAGTTTAAACTTTGATCCCATCATGTGCACATACAAAATGTCTGAAGTGTCATTCGCTGGCAATTAAATATTCATTAATATTTTTTTTCAAGGCGTTACGTAACGTTCAGCTTCCCCCACCCACCCACCCACCCACCCCCGTAACGTTTCGTAACGTTTTCAATGACCCCACCCACCCACCCTCGAGCGTTACGTAATTATGCAATGACCCCTCAGGCATTAGAGATATATGAAAAACAATTTGGCTTACTTTTTTTGAATCACGGTGTAGAATACTTAACAGAAACTGAAGCTTAATTTTAGCCATTCATTAATTTATTCTGATATTTTATATAGCGCCTCTTCAATGCATCTTCTCTATACTCGTCTCTGTTTATGTAGCCAGCTTCTCCACATCCTCGTGAACACGACTTTCTCCAGGCATCTGAATTTGTCTCCGAGGGTTTACACCAGGGGTGTCAAACCTTTTTCAGTGGCGGGCCAGAGTGAGCATCTTCTAACAAGTGGCGGGCCAGGGTGAAGTTTTTCTAACAAGTGGCGGGCCAGGGTGTCGAAGCTCCTGTAGCAATTTGTCTTTTGTTTCTATCGATTCATGTATAAAATGGAGTCATATTCTAACAAGATAGGCATAGTGGCATACTATATAGGTTACATACAATAAATCATGAAGATTTGCAAGATATTTGGCACTGACTGTAAAATTTAAAAATTTGAACTTTTATCCTTTAATTTTGTAATCTTTTGGGAAGGTTCCGCGGGCCAGAAAAAAATCATCGGCGGGCCAGAAATGGCCCGCGGGCCAGCTCTTTGACACCCCTGGTTTACACTTTCCAGCCAGTTCTTTCAAAGCTGAAAAGATGTTGAATATTCAAGCATTTAATTACATGACTTGATGATTAGCATGAAGATGATTATATGAAAACCTGGAGTTAATTGATACAGCTGTCGGCGGAAAAAGTTACATCCATTACTGTAGTAAATGCCATGTTTTTGTATTTTTACAACCTGCATGGTTTTACTGCAGGCTTTGCCACAATTCACATGGTATTACCACCTCTTCTGACATTATGACAAATAACCACTGACCACATGTGATATTTCCGGTATCTCTCATTACTGCACAGTCAGTCTCTTGTTTGAAGTTGGCTTTGCAATTCATGCATTTGCTTGATATTAAACTTGTTAATTTTTTGTCATTAGAAATGTCTTCAATTTCATCCTGATGACACAGTCTGGTTGGCCAAGCAACAGATTCTTTCATCGCTTGCAAAGGTAACGATCAACTATTTAAATAATCAGAATGTTTAAAAATTCATTTGAACATCTTGTGCTTAAGTGACTGGGCACATCCTAACCAAGAGGACTTACGTTGATGAATTATTCATTCACTCATTACGAGGATTTATTTAGCACTCCTTCAAGGCGACTACTCAGAAGTGCTCCAGGCCCCAATTATTTTGCTTTATCTTTGTATTATGTGTTGATTTTGACAGTTTGCCACTGTGTAATGAGCGAGGCTGTTAACAGGAATCTGGAATTCGGGGCAGGGGCTGCATGCACAGCGACATCTTAGCTTACATACCGACTAAGCACTAGGCTACGACTAGTTAGTATGCGTCATAGAGCTTGCTACTGTCGGTATGCATGAGACACACTTGGGGCACTTACCGGTATTAAGTCAGCAACTAAATTGTGGTTATAGTTAACATGCATGCTGTCGTCCGCTTTTGGAAATAAACAAAGATATAAAGACAATTGCATCATCTGCGAAAAAGACTTCTCAGGCAGTACATTATATGCGATGTAAATACATCTTGTCACAAATTAAAAACATTTTGTGACGGCGAAACCGAAAAGCATAGACACACTCTTTGTCCCAAAGCCAGCAATGGTGCACTCTTTGATGAACACTCTTTGATGTCTTAAACTTTGTTGAAGTTGGCAAATCGCGGATACTCTGACACATTTTAACTCATTTACGTAGCAAGTACACTGGCCAACTTACGTTGCACTCAGAGACCGATAAATGCAAGTTGTCACTTGGAGGACTGAGTGTCATCATACATGTATACCGATTTTATCCATTAGTTGCCAGCTTGCCAGATTTGAGTGACTAAGACTTATGATAATTATCGTCATGCATTCGGCCCCCGTGGCGGGTGCCATTCTGAAGGCGGGAATCAGGGCCGTGAATCTGCCGCTTTAAGAGATTACTTTTAAAGTGCATGAACCACCGGGCCACCTCTCAATATTCAGCGTACAGCTGCTCTTGTCCATTCAGCAACTGACTCATCAGTACTTGGCTTGGCTAACGGCCCCAGCGGCAGGTGGTGAGGTGGTGGGTGCTCAATTACCATGATCTATCTTATACCATTGGTCCTTTCATCTCCTTTGAAGTTACTAATTTTTGCAGCTGTCTTCCAGCGTCATTTACCTCTATCGGAATTTACACTTGAATGCACCTGAGAATTATACCAGTGGTTTTGTTTTGCCCAGGTTGCTAATTAACACATATTATAAGTGCTGCAATGTTATGATGAGGTTTGTGCTTGTGACTTGCAAACATTGAACTGACTATTAATTCATCCAATGGCTGAGGAGTGACGTGGTTGTTGAGTATCAGTTCACGATGAATTTTAAGTACCAAAATGTGTATTTGACTGACGCCTTGAGTACCAGTACTAAGGTTGTTGAGTATCAGTTAATGATGAATTTCAAGTACCAAATGTGTATTTGACTGACATCTTGAGTACCAGTACTAAGGTTGTTGAGTATCAGTTCATGATGAATTTCAAGTACCAAATGTGTATTTGAATAAGGTCTTGACAAATTCAGTAGAGACTAATAATGACTAGTAAGCAATGAGCTTACTATAGAATGCATGCAGTACATTATGACTTGAAACTAATTTATAGTTTACGTTAAAGTATTCGTTCCATGATGGATAGTTGGGTGGCCTTCAGATTGACCTGTGGCACCCAGATGGTATTTTACTAAATTTTGACACACATAGTTATGAGCTAAAAATTCATTTTTATTTCTCTCCTTAGATTACTTTCTGTTTTAAAAGTAAATACATAAGTAAGTAGACGTTTAATAATGCAAGTCAAATGCTCACATGTTACAAAATGGATGGTGATATTGAATGCTACCATCGTTGAATCAGGATCAGCCAAAAATGTTTAATGTTTTTTCTTACCTAGTATGTCTTCATATCTAGTATGAGTTCATACATAGTCAGTTATTAGCAGCTACAATGACGCTCGCTTCACGATGGTGAACTGTTCGGGGAATGGCAAGAGTTCTTTGGTGGCCGATGCTGCAGAGTCTATGCATTCAAAGATTGTATGATCCATGATTTTCTGGCAACAGATGTTGTCTTGTTGGAATCATCTGTGTGGTCCATTTCTGAAGGCTTGCAGCAGAAGCGTGCACAAATTCGGATCTGGACTTTTTGTTTTTAGTTGTTACCGACTACATGTATGTGGCGCCTGCCATGCAGACGGTGTGTGGAGATGATTACGCTAATATGCGTTGTTTTTTTTTTATAAAGTTTCTTGTGTGAGAGGCATAAAATGTTTAAGTGTTTTGCTGGCCTATAGTACGGTATGTGTCAACTGTTCATGTATGCCTAGAATGTGTTCATACCTAGTATACATGCATTCATACATGGTATGTGTTCATACATAGTATATGTTCATACCTGTTCATACTTCATATACATAGATCTGTTCAATGTTCATACCTAGTATGTGTACAGTTAATGCATAAACAGTTCACACATTTGTTGTCTGCTTGTGTGATAGACGTTGAAGGATGGCTTCAACTACGGTCTCTTCTGTCCTCCAATGCACGGCCGAGCGGGCAAATTCTTGGATGAGGAACGACCTCTAAGGGAGTACCCACTACCTGGACCCATCGGGTATCTTGAGGTAGGTACTATGTGTTGAACAAAATTATAATATTTTTTATGGTAATACACCAAGTTATCTGCTTAGAAAATTCTTCAATCACAGTTTTGTTTAATTGTTTGCTCTTTTCTGTTTAAATTATTAATTTTTATTCTCATTTAATGTGATATAAATCATTGATTGAGCATATTTAGCTCTGCTTAGTATTTATGTTTGATATTAATTTCAGTTCAAGTTCAAGCGACGCATTTACAAACAGATGCAGGTTAATCCGAAGAAAATGAAACAGATCCATGTTAAGGTACGATTGACATTTCTCGATCTATCATTGTATCTCCACACTCCAGCTGTCAATCATGTTGACTGGATCATGCTTTAATAGTCAGAATTATCTTAGCTGTCTTTCATGAACTGCTTGTATTAACCATCGATCATATTAGCTGAGTCATATTAACATGGTGGTGGTGGTGGTGGCGACGACGATGATGGTGATGATGATGGTGGTGATGATGATGATGGTGGTGGTGGTGGTGGTGGTGACGATGATGATGATGATGGTGGTGGTGGTGGTGGTGATGGTGATGATTTGCTATTTCTTGTAGGCAAATCTGAAGCAGATGATTGAGGCTGTGAAACGGGGAGACACAAACAAGGTCGCAAAGTTCACCTGCTCAGGACTTGACCCTAATTTTAATGATCGTGACACAGGAGGTTGGTTTAATTAACAATATTGGCCTCACAGAATTTGAAACTTTTGGCGTGATTTCATGTAAATTTGTTAAACTAATTATATTTTAGCTGTCTAGCGTTATTCAATATAAGCAGTTTTGCCTAATTAAATGCTAATGTTTTAGCCTGACTGAATTCAAATATATATCTCATTAAATGTAACTGAGCCAAATAGTTTAATTAGAGCAATTGAATTGAAGAGGAAAGGTAAAGTCTAACTCAAGTCTAATTAAATTAACTTTTTTTATGAAACTCAATGTAATTAATTAAATCACACTTAAACTTATATATTTAGAACTTTTTGTTATTGATATGATATATTTGATTTATATGATTAATGAGGAAAGTGTTGAACTGGATATATTCATATTATGGTCTTTGTTACTTCTAAGCAACAAAGAACGTAAAATATTAATTCTAAAGGGTACATTCAAATCAGTATTTGCAAAACTTGTTTCCTCTTTTTGGAGTTAGATCAGTTTGCTTTTAAATGTATTAGTATTGAATTGCGCAAAATTAATTAATCACGTACAATTAATTAACAACAATATTTTCATTGAATTGCTGAGATATTATTGATACTGGCCGTCAACATAATTTCTCCTGATCTAATTGGTTGGTTTTTGTAGAGACACCGTTGACCTTGGCTTCTGTGATGCCACATCCTGTTGAAATGGTGATGGCGTTGGTGAGCGGAGGTGCTCACCTCGACTTTCGTAACAAGAAGGGGTTGACACCACTGCACACCGCAGCACAAAAGAGCAATGAAGATGCATTGAGGGTCAGTTTGGGATTTTGACCTGGCTTCCTTTCATCAGTTCAGCTCTGCTTGGTCTATGGAGTGCCGTTTATACTAAAAGCTGACCATCACTTTCTCTGGGTTGATACCATGCCAGTGTCTTGCACAACTCTTGCGTAGCGGCAGGCGTCAAGTGGCAATTAAGTGAATAAATAAGTACTAATATCAATTTCTTTAAAATTATTATTTGTTTTGTACCCAAGATATTTGTGATCCTTTAGGTGTTGAAAAGTATATTTGGAAAAGGTAGTGGTGTTTTTATTATTTTTTCCCCCGTAAGGTACATCTAATCCTTCAGGAATCTAAAAAAAATTGTGCTAAGAGCTGTTGCTGAATGTCTGGATATTTAGACCTCGTTCTCTGCAGCATTAGTAAAATTGTCACGAAATGCTTTGGTTATTATTGTTATTAATTATTATCATAATTGATTGGATGTTGCTTGATTTAGTGTTTAAAGCAATGGCACTATAGAAGTTGTTCTCAAGCCAGATAAGATTACTTTGCATCCTATCATGCAACAATTGTCTCTACCGCAAAAATATCTACACCACACAACTTGCAAAGTTCTGAGTACTTACAACATTTTGAATGGTTCGTAAAAGGTGCTATATAAATATTCACCAAGCAACCAACATTCACCGACGAGGGGCCTGCTTCACGTCCCACGGGGTTTGGAGAATGCTCCTTCTCTGTGTCGGGACCAACTGCATGGAACAGTCTTCCTGACCACGTGAAGATGGCACCATTTCTGGAGAGATTTAAATACAGTCTCAAGACTTACCTATTTAAACAATCGTATATTTAATTGACAGTAACATGTTATCCCCTGTACAGCGCCCTTTCCTTCGGCCACGGCTGAGCTACGGCGCTATATAAATCATCTTATTAATATTCACCTGCATATTGTATATATGCGTGTAAATTGGTGTATCGTAATTTTAGGTTCTGTTGGATCTTGGAGCATCAACGAACTATCGCGACAGTCACGGTCTGACGCCTTTGTACCACGCTGTCTGCAACAATGCCAACGCTCGATGTGTCGAGATTCTACTCTACGAGCACGCGCTGCTCGGTGTCTCCGATGAGTACGGATGGACGGAAGTTCATCAGGTGCGCTTTGCCCTTTGATCTGTCTTCTCTTCTTGCCATACCCAGTGTAAGAATTGTGGAAAAGTAACGGGGGGGGGGGGGTTGGACCATTATCCACTTGGAATCGGGGTGTGAAAACAGACTTTAACATGGGGCTCTAAGAAAGACTGGAGGGTTGAAACCCCCAAATCGCTGGCAATTCTCACCCTGGCCATACCTCATCACTGCTTACACTTAGCTATGCCATGTGACTTCATACACACACAAGCATGCATGCACACAAACACTCACACACACACCCACACACACAAGAGAATGATTCCAGGATAGCTAAGCATGTAAACATTGTAAAGCGTTTATAATCACAATGATGTATTTTAATTACGGTACATCTCTTTAAACATACTTAGAGTACACTACAGTTACACTTACTTTTACCATCCTCGTTTATCTTATTGGTGCGATATTCTTGGAACACCTGTATGTTCGTCTTGTCATTGTTGAAGGCATCGAAGGCTGGAAACGTTCAGCATCTCGAGCAGTTGATCTACTACGGAGCAGACATCAACCTCCGCAACTCTGGTGGAAACACTCCACTCCACGTCTGTGCCCTTAATCAACAGGTAACTACCACCTGTGCCTTTAATCAACAGGTAACTACCACCTGTGCCTTTAGTCAACAGGTAACTACCACCTGTGTCTCTAATCAACAGGTAACTACCACATGTGTCTCTAATCAACAGGTAACTACCACCTGTGCTTTTAATCAACAGGTAACTCTCACCTGTGGCCTCAATCAACAGGTAACTTTAACCTGTAATAGTTTCAGGTAAGAAGCGAGAGAAACCATCTCATGCTGCTTATATTGGATTAGATTAGATTAAATGAGATTAGCCTGGATTACAGGTAGATCAGATTATATTGGAATGATTTAGATAGATTTGATCAGATTGTTTACCTTAACGCAGTAACGGAGCCATATGAGTCTCGTATTTGATTACGGAGATGACTTACTTACTTAGACTTAGTTCCTCCTGTTCCGATCGGAGCATTGGTCAGCAAGTCTTCGCCACTCCATACGGTCACCAGCTACTTCCTCCGCCTCGTCCCAATCCAGTCCCATCTTCTCCAGATCTTCCTTAAATGTACGTCTCCAGGTGTTTCTTGGTCTGCCTCTTCTTCGCTTTCCCCCCTCCGGAACCCATGTTATCACCGTCTTTGCAATCCTCTCCTTTGGTAGTCTAAGAATGTGCCCCGCCAACTTTCCTCTTCTCTCCATGATGACATACTCCAGGTCTCTTGATCCCGCCAATTTCAACACCTCCTCATTTCTGATGTGATCTCTCCATGAGATGCCCAGGATGAATTGTAGGCACCTCCGGTGGAAGACATTTAGCTGTTTTGTTATCTTCGCCGTTGTTTTCCATGTTTCACTTGCATATAATACCACCGGCAGCACCAACGACGAATACAGTCGGATCTTCGTGTCACTATGTATCGCTCCTGATTTCCACACTGTTCTCATTCTTTGGAAGACCGCAGCTGCTTTACCAATTCTTGTCCTTACATCCACCTCTATTCCTCCATCCCTTTCCGTATAGCTGCCCAGATATGGAAAGTGGTTGACATACTCTATGTTTTCCTGTCCGATTTTGATGTTCGGATGTTCACTGTCGCCGATTATCATAGCTTTAGTCTTTGCACTGCTGATGTGTAACCCCACTCCTTCTCCCAACTCTTGTAATCTCGTAGTCATCCGCTGCATATCCTTGTGTGTTTCACTTAACAGTGCTATGTCATCCGCAAAGTCCAGATCCTTCAACCTACCCTGATCCCAACCAATGCCAGCCGTAGTATTATCCATCGCTCTATTCATGATGTAATCGATGACAAGAGCAAATAGGAATGGAGACAGCACGCAGCCCTGTCGCACTCCTGTTTCTATCTGGAACATTATCGTGTTGCCATTCTCTGTTCTGATGCAGCAACTAGCGTCGTGATAGAGAGCTCTGAAGATGCTGATGTACTTTTCCGGGACTCCATACAGCCTGACAATGCTCCAAAGTGTGTCTCTGTTTATGCTGTCAAATGCTTTTACACACACACACACACACACACACACACGGAGATGAAATTAGTTAAAACTGCATTCGATTAGTTAAATCCTTGCAATGTCCGTAGCGGTCTTGTATTAGGTCAGATGAGATCAGAGAAGGTGAACTTTATTAAAGTGCTATAGGAGTTTGACTTTGGATAGAAATTGATTGAATTTGATCCATTGTTTTAGGAGGAATCGGCGCGCGTCCTTTTGTTCCGAGGGGCAAAGAAGGACGTTCTGAATTTTGCCAACCAGGATGCCTTTGACCTGGCCATCATTTCAGGCAACACTCAACTCGCTCTTATGATCAAAGGCTTTGCTCCAGAGGAAGTCGGTAAGCAATCCTTTCACCCGTGACAATTTATAGAGCCTTGCATACTGGGAGTGCTTCTGAGCGGGTTACCCTAATAGAGGCGTTTTATAAACGCCTAAATACAATGCAATAGTAGTAGATCATGGAGTAAAAGTTTGTGAAATTAGCAGTTTATCAAATAGCCATTTACTGTGTAGAAGTTATGGACAAAGGGATTTTTCATTGTGTACGGTAGCAATTTTTGATTACTGTAGTAGAATATGGATGACCGTTTATCAAGTAATACTTTATTTTTCAAGTAATGCTTTAACAAATAGCAGTATAGCAAGTAGAATTTTTATCAAATAGCTGTTTATCAAAATCTATTTTTTTAGGAATTTATTAAATGGTATTATTTAAGAACTGTTGTACACTGTTAGTTTCTTATGTGGAGATTAAGTAGCAAAATGTTGTGCAATTGTTTACTGACTAACAGAACTTTATGCTTTAGTAGAATCTAGAGCATCAGTGTAATAAGTACAGTAGTTGTTTGAGGTGTCTTTTTGATCCAAGCTGTAAATGTTACATTACATTTATGCCTCATGTGTAATGTTGTTGCCTGTTTGCAGTTCCATACCAGGACTTTCCGACGTACAGTGCTAAGCGGCGTTCCCGCATCCCTGCCTCGACATTCAGCACCCTCCAGCGCAGTCGCAGCAACCCCCAGCTTCACCTTCGACCCTTTGAGATCGCCACGTTGGAGGGCAGCCTGGGAGCATCGGAAGGGAATGCGGGGTTTGGAGCGGGGACAAACAACGAACGAAGGCCGAACCGGAGAAGGACGGAACTCGCCTTTGTATCCGAGTTTATGGCTCAGGCGCCATTCCTGGCGAACTTGCCCCGGTCGCAGAGCATGTCAAGTTCGGGGTCAGGTCAAGGTAGGTCTCGAATTCTGGGCTGAGGGTAGGGCGATATGTGGGCTGGTGTATTAGAACACCATGTTTGGTAGGTTAGTGTAGATTTATGTTTTTAAATAAATATTTTGGAGGCATCTGTAAGTACATTATTTTAGTGGGGTACTGTAGAGTTGTAGTGGGAACTTTGAGGTTGTGTAGTCTTGGTGGAGTTGGGGTAGGATTAATGCGAGGTTTGGGGTTAGGTATGGCAAATCTATGGTGCAATTGGATTATGGGTTTTCTCAGTAGCGTAGCCAGGAATTTATGATGGGAGGGGTTTTATGACCTGCCGGATGTCCTTCCTGACACCAACCCAACAGTATTACAGTAACTAAAAAGAGAATAAAGTAACAAAGGGAATGAAGTAAGAAAAACAATTGTTACTGAAAACAATTGTTTTGTTTTTTCACGCCACTTGGTATTGTTGGGGTTTAGAAACTTTAGTAGGGTTCTCATGGGTATTGGATGTTTGATATTGTAGGGTTATGAAGAGGGGTTAGGAAAGAATTTTCTGTGGTAGGATCATGTAGCATTAGATTTGATGGTGCTATATGATTGTTTTCTTTGTTTTTAAAGTCGAGGAAGTCGATCTCTCGCTGCTGCTTCCAAGGTCACCATCTTTGTCACTCACCGAACAGTGAGTGCCACTCTTCCTATTGTTCTTTTCCTGTTGTTGTTCTGCTTGTTTTCTTTTGCCAGTTCTTTATTTAATTGTCTCAAGCAAAAGCATTTTATATAAGTCTTAAGCACACAAGAAAAGCATAAAATGGTTTTGGAGGGCTTAGAAGAGCTTAGAATGTTAAGAGCAGTGTAGAACATCTAATCATTTTAGAAAATATAAGAACATCTGACAGCCAATAAAGAACACAGCTAAGGAAACCTAAGAACAGAATGCATGTGGTTGACCTGTGCTGTGTATTGTTGTTGCAGTGAACAGCCTTCACTGCCAAGAACTGTTGTTCTTCAAGAGGGAGAGAATGGCTTTGGCTTCATTCTGCGTGGCGCCAAAGGTGAGCGGCAAGTTACCTTTTGTTTTCGATAATTTTTGCAGCGTGGTTTCTTTGGGAGGAATATCTGTTGAATCGAACAATGTCGAAAACAGGGTTTATAATATACAGGGTGGCCCAAAAAAAGTGATAACACAACCTAGCAAAGGGTCATTTAGTATAATTGAATCAATATAACGTTTTGTAATTTACTGTCGTATGCCAAGTAGTAATTGCTCTACTCATAAAACATGTTCAATGTGTCCCTCTTGCTTCTGAACAACTTTTTGTAAGCGAGAAACACCAACTGATACCATGATACCGCAGCTGAAAAGTTCACGTTCTCGTATGTCTCCTTTCTGGGACTTAATTGTCTTTTCTTTGATTCAATTGAATAAATACGACCATGTTGAGAATTAACTGGCGTGACAAAGGTGAATATCTTGTTTTGGTTCGTACACTTCTGTCATTAGGAAACTGTTCAAGTAGCTGCTAACTACGTTGCAAACGTTTCAATTTGCAATTTTCGTTGAGCGTCTGCCCGATCACACGCTTGTTCGTTTTCAGTTGTAAATATTGCTTTACAATACGTTACACCGACGACCGTGATATACCCCTTTCTCTTTGAATTTCTCACGGACTTTGTGACTGTGAGGATCATCTTCTTGACTGCAGATCAGCTCACTCACCCGCTCAATGTTCTGTCGTGTTCTAGCAGACTTTGGCCGACCACTTCCGCGTTTACGTTCTGTTGGACCGTCATTATCAATTTATTTAATAACCCAACTGACTCTATAGGCTTTGTGTGGAAACACATTTTTCATATGCCTTGCACTCCAATGTTTCTAAATTCGCAAATTTTTAATCAGAATACGGTCTTTTGTTGTGATTTTTGGCATTCTGGTTAAAATATCTTCAAAACACGCAGAAGTTGACGATTGGCAAATAAAAAATAATAAATGTTGACCGGAAGTTGTCGTAATAATGATGTCATATGACTAAACAGTTAAGTAAGTAAATTAGTGAACTTTTTCAGCTATTATGGATATAGTCTAACCAGATTTGAACTAATTATAGTACATTATACGACGTGTTATCACTTTTTTTGGGCCACCCTGTAATGATGATTGGGCAATAAAATTTATAGTAATAATAATAATAATAAATAATAATAATAATAAAAATAATAATAAGAGGAGTAGGGCTTTTCAGACTTTGATTTTATATTAGGCATTAGTGAAGTCCCTGAGGGATCCTGTATACCTCGAGGCAAAAAATGAGAATAGTAATAATAATTTAATGATATCTCTGACCAAACAATGACAATGATATTTTATTTATTTTAACCAGAGATAAATTTGCCAAAGAGATCAATTATATATTTTAGTTAGATTAGGTATTTGGGCAATCAAATTCATTTTATATAGCACAACAGTTGCAATAGCATTTATGTAGAACCTTTCAAGACTAGCTTAAGACTGTTCTTCTGTTTTCTTTGTCAGCTCCAGATTCCGGTGTGATCCACTTGGACTTTGTTCCAACTCCAGTTCTTCCGGCTCTCCAGTACTTTGAACAGGTTGAACACAACAGTCCAGCAGATGGCGCTGGCATCCATCCAGGAGACTTCCTGCTTGAGGTCAGGGTCAGAGTAAGATGGAAAAGTAGAGGTGTTACTTATATAATTTTACGCTGAGCGTGTAGAAGGGCTATGTGTAAGTGTGTTTCCGTGCAGTGTCTAGGGAGCATATTTAGCTGTTGACTGGCCATGAATTTGTAGTTGTTGTCTTACCTGGAGCTCATAGCTATTGCTGCTAAGTTGTGAGCATTCAGCAGTAAGTTGTTTATGGCTCATTACTGTTGCTATGTAATATAACCTTGGTAAGGTACAGTGGATTACGCAGGTTGGGCACAATAGAATGGAATAGAAAGACAATAATGTATGGTATGGTGAAATAGAGTATGGATGGTAGGTGAGGCATTGGCAGGGTAGGGTAAGAGAGGGTGGAATATACTTGAGTAAATTAAGTCAGAGTCATACAGGGATGGTTAATTTAAAGTATTGATGTTACAGTGAGTTATGACTGAGCAGAGTAGGATGGGGAGGAGTATTGCAATGTACTCGTTCTTGTTCTTCATTTATTTATAGAGTTGAGTGATACCTGTAGGAGGAAAAAATACCTTGACTTTGCTCCTTTTAGATCCAATGCCGAACCTCCCTGAAATGTAGCATAATATACCTTAACCTTTTGAATACCGCATCTTACCTTGGAACTTACCATATCTTACCTTTTGTTTACAGGTGAATGGGTTTGACGTCCGAGCCGCGTCGCACGACTACACCGTGCGACTGATCAAAGAGTCTGACGTTAACCTGACTCTGACGATCCTGACCTTGCACACGACACCGACTCTGACGTTGTCGAGAGTCAGAGCGATGTCACAGAGTGAGTGCGACTTTCTAAAGTGCGACGACGTGGTTTGGTTTCTGTTTGGGTTTGTTGAGTTTTTGATTTTGCGAACGTAGATTTCGGTTCTTTGGGCTTCAGTTGCATGAGCTGCATTTTCTAAACGCATTTCTATTGCCATGGCTATGAGGGTTGGAATATGGTATGGTAAGATCAGGTAAGGTAATCTAAAAAGATGTACTTTAAAGTGAGGTAGGTATTTTTAAATTTAATTGTATGGTATTTTTAATTTCGGTAAATTTCTGAAAGTTGTTGTGTGGTGAGTTACAAAGAGGGAATTTGACATAACGCATGGTATAAAGTAAACTAAGATATGGTTATTAAATGATGGTTAGTTAGGTATGGTACATTTAGTTATTTAATGCAAGATTGTTGTGTATATAATTATGTGTTTTATATGTTTATTTCTCTGTAACAGGTAATCGGTTAATTAGTTAACACAGGTGAATCTCCTTAGAATATTACATTATGCACTGGGAGTGCTTCTGAAAGGCTCTTGCTGCAAAAAGCACTTTATAAATGGTCAAATACAATACAGTCACCTTGGGATCTTTTGATTACAAAGGTATAGTTAAATTTCTGGAAATTTTTAGCAGCTACAAACCATCAGAATTTTTTTATGTAGCAAACCATATTATTATATTCTAAGGAGATTTGCCTGTTATTTTGTCGATGTTTGGGTTTTGGTTTGATGCATGTTTGGTGTTTGTTAGTTGACCATTTGGATTGCGGTTCGATTTTTTCCTGCATGTTTGTGGATGTTGGCTCGTTTGGCTATTTTTAGCATCAGCGCCGGAAATTCTTGAAGGACTGTCTGTTCGAAGGAGAAATTCATTTGATAGTGTGAGGCGGTCTGAGTTGACAGAATTAGGTAATGTCATGCTCTATGATTGATTGATTGCAGCTCATCAATTGACCAATTTTAACACTATTCGGCCTCTGTGTATTTTTAATTTTATAAAGGCCAGACTCTGCAATTGGCTGGTTTTAACCAGGTCAGTCGCTGCAATTGGCTGGTTTTAACTAGGTCAGTCACTGCAATTGGCTTGTTTTAACTAAATTAGACTGCAACTGGCGGCAGGCTGTAAAGATAATATTTTTTTTAAATAACTGCTTTTACAAATCATGTTTATAAAATCAGTGAAGTTGTTGTTTGTTTTGTAAAGTCAAAGACAATAATTTATTTAATGAAATGTAAAACTTCAATGTAATAATTATGGTTATTAGCATTTCTATTACTATTTATTCTGACATATATAAATCAATGCATCAAGTTTTATTGTTTACCATTTCAATTCATTTTACGTTACTAACAGTAACAGTTGCTGTTACAGAGGTCGCCCTCCTCCTTTCTCCACGATTTGGACTGGCAATGCCAGAGTACGAGCAGTCGCAGAGTTTTCTATTGTCCAGTTTTTGCATGAGATAGAAATAACCATTACCTTTAATAGGTTTCATAGAACGGAATTTGTTTAACCAGTAGAACTGTTATAATAATTGTTATCATGTTATATTTATTCTTTTTAGTTTTACCAGTGTATTTTTAATGGTAATTGTTTTTCGTGTTATAATGTGTTGTTTTTTCTTTTTTACTTACCAGTATAATTGTAATAGTAATTATTTATATTTATTCCTTCTTCGTTTTACCAGCATAATTGTAATAATAATTGTTTTCATATTATATTTATTCCTTCTTTTTACCAGTATAATTGTAATAATAACTGTTAGCATGTTACATTTATTCTTTTTTGTATATTTCAATAATAGTTATTTATATGTATTCCTTCTTCTTTTTACCAGCATAATCGTAATTATAACTGGTATCATGTTACATTTATTCTTTTTTCTTATATTTTAAGAAAATCTGGACCGTATCCTTCTGGACTACGAGAGATCGGACACCTCTGATCGCACCAGCATCCGTGGATCAACATACAACGAAAGCCTCAGCTCAGCAGAGGGCGCCAACGATCCGACCAATAAGATCGCTTCGATCCGCTCCGTCCATGGCAAGCGACTTGCCCCCGCGATTCCACAACCGGAGCACTGGCCGAGCAACGGAACCGCCGAATCGAGCGGCATATACAAAGCAAGAAGCGCTCAGTGTCTGGCGGTGTCCACGCCCGACGAACCGGAACAGTTCACGAGTCACGTTGGCGTGTCGCACCTGTCACTTGGTAACCGTGGCAACGGCGCTTGGTTGCCTAGCGACCAGTTCGGCGTTCGAAGCGAGAAGCGGGACTATTATTCGCTGGCGCCAAGGAACCGGCCTCCCCTTCCACCGGGGAAGGCGGCGCCGAAAGCACCGCCTGTGACCACGGAGGCGTGTCTGGATTCATCGGGTGTGTCCGGCGGGGGAGCATCGTACCATATCATGCACAGCTTTTCCGTCGCGACCGGAAAGACCACGGTGGAAACGGCGGAAAAGATGCGACCGGCGGAAACGAGGGAGATGGAAAGAGGTTTGAATGATCAACGACACTCTCCGACGAATGTTCGGTACAATAACGGAATCGCTGAGGATGCGGGAAAATTTAAAGTTCCACCTCCTCCGCCACCGCCGCCTCCTCTTCAGCCGCCGAAATCTCTTGCAGCGCAGAATTCAACTGCAGCTGGAAGTTTAAGTGCGAAGGTACGACCTGCCGTGCCACGAAGGAAATCGCGTCTATCGTTGATGCCGGGAGCACAGGAAGCCGTCTCCACAAAGCCAGCGGAAGTCTCGTCCGACTCGGTCGACTTTCTGACTCTCGCAGAGACCGCCCGACTCCAATTCCTCCATCGTAAGTCGGGCGGCTCGAATGGCACGATTCTTGACGTGGAAGAGTCTGAAGAGTCGAGTTTATGTGAGAACCGATTTCAATCGGACATGGATGACACCAGCAAAAGCTCTGCAGGGTTTAATGAGAACCCAGTGAAGGGATTGTTGTGCGAGAAACCAGCGTCTATTAAGAAGTCAGATGATAAGACGAGCTTCCAGGAAGAGCTGAAGAACTCTTTGAGTGAACGGTGCCAGTTTGGCGCCAATCGAAGACAACCGATGATCACAGGTGGCTTGCCAAACGATTTTCCAATTAAGCGATTCGACGCGGTTCCTTGCGAGCCTGTCTCCGGACCACAGCAGCAGAGGTGCTTTGAGCAAAGAACTGATGTAACGACTCATCCGAGCAACTCGGTCAACCGTGATGCGGCTACTGGTAGTCTGAAATCGCTGGAGCGTGACGGCGTCGCGTTTTCCGGAGGCGGGTTCTCCGACGATCTAATCTCTCTAATCATTCCTCCTCCGCCTCTCTTCTTCTCCAACGCTGATCATTCCTCGAATTTGAATCTCACAAGCGTAGACCTTGCCACGTTGGCCCCGCCTCCCCCGCCGGGTTTCGAGGACAGCACCACGCCAACCGTCGTCCGCAAGATCGAAAGCGATCAACCGGTCAAACGTGCGTTTCAGTCTCGCGAATATTCGGTCAAGGACTTGGGTCGACCCGTGGTCAGTTGGTCGGTCGACGAGGTTCGGTCGTGGCTCGAGAGCATCGCAATGACCGAGCACGTCGAGAGCTTTGAGCGAGCGCAAGTGAACGGGTTGCGTCTGGCGCGACTCGGTCGAAACGAACTCATTGCGCTTGGAGTGACGCAGGTTGGACAGCGAATGGCGATAGAACGCGCGATAAAGAAGGCGATCATGTTGCATCCCTAGCGGGGTGTCGTGTAGGACTGAATGAGTTATCATGTGAAAGTTATCATGTTAAATTGTGCATTGAGCATTGAAGGAGTTATCATGTGAAGTTGTGCATTGAGCACTGAATGAGTTATCATGTGAAATTGTGCATTGAGCACTGAATGAGTTATCATGTGAAATTGTGCATTGAGCACTGAATGAGTTATCATGTGAAATTGTGCATTGAGCACTGAATGAGTTATCATGTGAAATTGTGCATTGAGCATTGAATGAGTTATCATGTGAAATTGTGCGTTGAGCACTGAATGAGTTAACATGTTAGATTGTGCATTAGCAGTGAATGAGTTATCATGTGAAATTGTGCGTTTAGCAGTGCATTATGATAGAAAGTGGATTGAAGTATATCATCAGATATGCATATAAAAGTTGAATGCCTCTAGTGGGTTTTAAAGTGAATGAACAAGTAGTAAGTAATAGATCTGAGATCATGTGACAAAAGTAACCTAAGTGCCATCATGTTGAGTCTATGTAGAGTGTATTTTCGCTGAATGATGATCAATGGACGTTGAGTTGTAGGTTGCTTCTCTGTTTTATATGACTATCTGGAAGAATTTGGATTTTTTGGGGAGCACTAAGCCTTGCGATGTATTTTCTGACCATAGGCTGTTTGGTCAGTTGAAAACAAACTTTCATTGGTTTGACAACTTAAACGTGTTTTTTGTTTTACTTTATGACGTTTACTGCAGAATTTTGTCAGTTTTGATGTTTTTATGTCACGTCTTTAGTTTTGCCTATTTGCGCGTTTTTTACGTCGGGTTTCTGGGTTTAAAGCTTTTGCATTTTTTTCACTCGGTTGCGAGCAATTTCCTACGTCTGGTCAGTGAACTGAGATTTTTTCGTTTGCCTTCAAAGTAGATCTTGCCAATGTTTTTCGAGTTTTATTGTTTGCATATTTTGTAGGGCTGTACCGAATAGGTGATTATCAATAATTTGCCGAATATGAATAATTGAGCAAACTATTTGGCCTAATAAGAATACTGCTCAAAATAGGTCTACCAACAAAATTTAAAATTTCAAAAACAAGTAAAAGTTTCAGTTCAGCAAATTTAATACACAGACTAAGTGTGAACAGTTAACTACATGTAATTTTTCCATTCCTCTGCCAGTTTGTGCTCAGTCGCTATAGCAACCGCATAATATTATGCAGAAATAGATGTCACGTGACCACTAGTCATAGTCATATTCGTTCTGACCACTACTATTCGGCCGAATAGCTATTTAGCCCACTATTCAGCCCCGAAGCGAATACAGAGCAAGTGTTCGGTACAGCCCTGGTATTTTGTGGTGTTCCGAAAAATAGTCATTGATGTTTTTTGTGTTTGAGTTTACCTCGAGTCCAGTAATTATTATTTCTGTGTGCAGAGTTTTTAAGAAGCGTTTAACTGTTTCTCGAGCGTTTCTGCGGTTGATTTTTTAAGTTTCTGGTGCTACGTCAAATTAAATTAACAATTAACTCACAGGCAGAGTGATCCGTCCTCAAACTGACATTACCTGATTTACATGTGGTTTAAAAAAATTATGGTGATTACGCATTCAATTGATTACGTTGCCGTATGATTCATTTTTAGCTAAACTGCCATGCCAGTAGCTTTTCATGTTGCCAACCGTTTTTCAGTCTAGTTCTTCAGTTTGAGATGTTCTTCAGTTCTAAATGTTTATTTATTTGATTAGTATAATGATTTAATTTTTTTATTGGGCCATATATCTGTACAAGTTGTCATTATTCCGGTCATGATCGAGGTTAGACATTTAATCAAAGTGTACAATAGAACTAATACCAATCTTATTGTTTTTATTGTTTATCGAAGTGAAATTCGACCCTTTAAGGTCAAAAGCATTACCGGTAACTTAGATTACTATTATTATTACTGATTTTTTTACTAGATAAGTATGGTCTCTCTCTCTCTCTCAGGGGCAGATGATTGTCTATAGACAGTAGCATCTGTAATGGCTACGCTTCATCCATATCAGAATTATTAATATTATTATTCTTTCCCCGAGGTATCAATGATCCTTCAGGATTTGTAAAAATTAAGGGGACCCTTGTTCTAGAATGGCTAGTCTTCGCAAATGGGAAAATTTTAATTTTGTGCATAATCTTGTCATCAGCACTGTTATTTTGGTCATCATAGAAGTTTATAATCATCATAATCAGTTTGTTTTAGTCATCTCTGGCATGAGTATTATTATTTCTTTTTTATCATGATCAGTTTTACTTTTAACGATAGCAATCTTAATCATTGTCACTGCTCTCCGTTTGGCTTCAAAACAAAAACAGAGTTTTACTCAATTGTAGGACTTTCTTTTTGAGTTTTTTTGTAAATATTTGTATTAAGATCTGAGTTTATAAGTTGGTTGCATAGCAGTTTTGCACTGATGTTAAACGTTCGCTTATTTACGCTCTTTACATATTTATGATGTTATATGTTTACATTGTATACGTGTAAACGAATGTAACTTAGATACTTTGCGTGTGCTTCCTGTGTTCTTTTGTTAGCCATCTGAATTTAGTCATTTTCGTTTAGCAACCATAATTTTTCCATTGCAATGATTTCCCTAAACGAAGTCAATTAGTCAAACAAAGTTGCGACAATTATATTTGTTGCAAATTTAATCTCAATGTACGTTTAGGGGCCGTCCATAAAGTACGTCACGCTCCAGGGGGGGTTGAGAAAGTGTGACAGTTTGTGACAGGGGGAGGGTCAGGCCATGTGTGACGTCACACTTTTATATATTTTTTTGGTAGAATTTAATAGCTTAAAAAATATTTTTCACACATTTTGTGAAACATTTGAATTAGTTTTATGTCAAAATAGCATGAAATGCGTATACCTGAATGTGTTGTTCACGATTCCTCTCGCTAGGAGCGCTAGTAATGCTGCTGCGAAGCCTTGTTTTATGCCCTAATAATGTATAGCCTTTCGGTGTTAATGTTTAAAAATTTTCGAAAGTGTGACGTACTTTAGTGGGGGTCCGAGATTTGTGACAGTTTGATAGCGTGACGTACTTTATGGACGGCCCCTTATAGTAGTCATCGTGGACAATTATATGCGACAGGATTGGCAATTGGACCTCGTGTATATTTTTTGAAAGTCTCTGAGTTTGATTTTGTTTCAAGGCGTTTCATTGAAGAACTGTTTGAGTTATCGGATGTTTTGATTTTTAGTGAAGGAGTCAAATTGTTATTTGAACAGAAGAAATGCACGTCCACTCGTGGGTGCTCGTCGATATTTTTGCAGGAGGGATAAAACGCAATGGTAAAACCTTAAATAGGTCTGGATGAATGCAGAGCTTTGTTAAAGGAATTTTTAAAACTGCACACTCTGTCTGTCTATCTCTATATGTCTGTCTGCCTGCCTGTCTCTCTCTCTCTTTCTCTCTCTTTCTCTATCTCTCAATCGGATTACAATAAAAAAAAATATTTCTTGCTGCACGGGAGTGATTTTACAACTGCACAAATCCATTTAGAACTGCACATTTTTGTCAAGAACTGCACTGTATAAAAAACCTGAATGAACGCACAGTTTAGTTGCTGTACGCAGAGAGCAACGAGTGCACGAAGTCCTGCTCTTATTAGTTACTAAGATCCTGCATTCCTTATAGCGTCTTAATACCTCTGCGACTTGATGAGCAATTGCGCAAGCACTGCACGATCTTCAAAGACTTCACACCCTCTTCGTTCTGCCGAACCCCTTTATCTATTTAATTGTACCTTGGTCACGAACCTCATTCGCCTACCATAGGACTTTTGTTGTGGCTCCCTCAATGCGTAACGACATTATAACCTTGTCCCGCAATTCGTACCAGGATTCTGGTGGGGATTCACCTGAATCTCTTCGCTGCGTGAATGCCATTCTCTTTTCATGGGCCTGTCACGCTGAGAATGCAGCTTCTGAATAGCTCTGCTGTGAGAAGCGCTTTACAAAATGCTCATATTGGATTAGTTTAGGTCTATAGAGCAATGACAAGAAGCCTTGAAGGTTTAGAGGTAAAACCAGGGCAGAAAGTGAGCCGGTTCTGTCCGGGTCTCAGACTCGGCATTAATTTTTTGTCTCTTGAATAAACACTGATATTTAGCACCCTTTAGGCCAAAGAGACCCGGCAATTTTTTTCAAACCACTTTCAGCCCTGGAGCCTAAAACTACAAGGTACTGAATCGTATTACTTTTATATGAAACCCTGAAGTGAAAGGGGTTTAGGCTATAGGCCTAGGGGCTGTCCAAATAACTATTACGTAGGCTACGCAAGGAGGGGAGAAGGGGCACCAGATTTAGACGATCTATTTGCGTATGGGATTAGGTCCTAAGGAGGTCTACGGCGGGTGAGGGGTCTCGGCAAAATGTATGTAGGCCTACGCAAAATGAGTTTTTAATTATGATGTCCACGTTAGCCTAACCTATTTACAGTGTTGTACTTTGACGAAGTAAAAGTAACGCGTTACTGTACTGAAGTAGAAGTTTTAATACTTTCACATGTAGGCTAATGAAGTATCGAAAAACTGAAATACTTTTACTTTCAACGAAGTAAAATTTTGCCCATATTTCAGTAGGCCTACTTTTACTTCGTTACAATTTATGTGACACTCGTTACAATGTTCGTTACTTCAAAGCGCTAATTAACATTTCTATATGGGCTATATATACTCATGGGCGGAGTTTATCAGGGGCTAGGGGGAGCTAAGCCCCCAAGAAGGCCCAAATTCAACTTTTTTACCATGAAGATGGTATCCTTTTTGGGGTTAGCCCCCCTAAGAAGGCCCAGACTCGGGGTTAGCCCCTCCAAGAATGGAAACTGTGACCGATGTCTATAGGGACTTTACCCGCCACTATTAAAAATGAATTGAGATGGTCCTTCACGGCTTCACGGCCTATAGGCTAATTCGAAGGGTGGTAACATTTTGTTAAACGACAAGAATTTGAGTCGGCTAGGCCTACTTCCTGGTTCTTTATATGGGCATGCGAGCTATAGGCCTAGGCCTATATAGGCTAAGCCTGTGGCAAGGTTCTTTGAATACACAGGTTGCCCCGCTGCAGTGTGTGGATTGATCTTGAGCCGGTGGCAAGTTTACACCTATACAGTTAATAAGCTCGACACGTCTGCCATTCGTGAGAAGCGTAGGGCCTATAGGCGTACAATTGGTTCCGATTGATAGTTATAAAATAGTTGGGCTAAATAATTGGACCTAATTTGTTTCGATTGGGTCGATTTGAATTTCGAAGACTCGTCTTACCAAAGCAAGATCTAAAGAAGAAGAAGCTGTAGCCGATTGATTCGGTTATTGCATGGTACCATCGAAATGAAAGCACAACTCTTTCTCATCGCATGCTTCATTGCCACTGCAGCAGGTTAGATTATCATCTCGCTACTAAACATAATTTTTTTATTATGACGATATGTAAATTTACAAGAAGGTTAATTATAGTATAGGCTAACAGCAAATTCTGAATTTCAATAGCGTTAACAGCCTACTTGAAAGCTATAAGCGCAGCGCACCAGCTTATTCACGAGTCATATAGTAATTTAAAGTGCAATTAAAAATATATAAATTCAATTAAGGCAAATTAGGACATGACTGGGGAAAGCTATAAGTCCTAATAGGACCTATAGGCCTGTTGACCACGCCAGGCGGACTTTTGTGATCGCAGCATAGGCCTATATATAGGCCTATAATTTTGGCTGTTTCTCAAACGCTGTGCAATTCAATTAGGCCTAACCGTAAGTTTACGTTACGTCAGATAGCCTAAAGATCTCGAGGTAGCGTAATGCACAAATTGCCTAAGGTATAGCCTACATCGTGGTATTTTTGCAGCGCCTTTTCTAGCCTAGCATCCTCATTGGGCAAATTGACGCCAGAGTTCTAGAACGATAAAAAAATTGTCGCTGAGGACGGAATGATGACCAGGTTGGCATAACCATAGTATCGGAGACTGACGTGTCGGTTATGGTCAGGATCAGCGTTGCGATGGTTGGTTAGGACAAAGGTTAGGAGTCTTAAAGGTCGGTTAGGGTCAGGTTAGGCGTCGTGAGGGCCGGTTAGGATTATGTTTAGCCGTTTAGGGGTAGTGCCGTCATTCGGTCCCTGATACTATAGTTACGCGCCCCGCGGTTTACGTGGAGTCTCACACAGACATGTAGATTAATTTATATCGACCAAAGAAACTTACAATGTGTCTCACTTTTGCAGGGCAGAGTGGTGAAAACAACATGAGTAGTAGAAGAAGTTGGAGACGCTCCTCTTCTCCCACCTCCCCTACTTCTCTTTCTACTTCTCTTTCTACTTCTCTTTCTACTTCTCCTTCTACTTCTCCTTCTACTTCTCCTTCTACTCCTCGTTCTACTGCTGCTTTCTCTTTCCCTTCCCCCTCTGCTTCTCGTTTTGCCCCTTCCTTTACTCCTGTTCCTAATTCCTCTATGCCCGCTGCCTCCATACGGAATTCCGTGACGTCATCATCCAATGGCCGATTATTCTCCATCGTCTCCGCATCTACATCCAAGAGAATTCCCCACTTCAATTCGACGTCGCCTTTGATTCTCTCTCTGGCAAGTGCAACTGGCGGGAAAGACCCGACAGGTCAGTCTCTGTCGTGTTATCAATCAATCAATCAATCAATCAATCAATCAATCAGTCAATCAATCAATCAATCAGTCAATCAATCAATCAATCAATCAATCAATCAGTCAATCAGTCAATCAAACAATCAGTCAGTCAACCAACCAACCAACCAACTAAGCAATCAACCAGTCAGTCAATCAGTCAATAAGACAGTCAATCAATTAATCATAGTTTATATAGCGCCTCATCACGATACCTACTCAGAGGTGCTCAAACTGGTGGAAAAGACTCGACATATCAGTGTCAGCGATCAAGTTATAACACGTCGTACTATCACAGCCACATCATGGGCGCCCGCCCAGGGGCACATGGGGCAACAGAGGACAATTGAAAATGACACCTATTTCCCTGTCACCTTTGGTCTTTACAAAGAGCAACACTGAAGCACTTAATGAGCACGCATGATTAAAGCAAAGTGAAAAGGAAAAATTGACATTAATTTTAGAAACTATAATAAGAATTAGAAACTATAATAAGAAAAATAGGTCTACTAATGTTCTGGAATTGATTATGGTATTGATTATGTATTGATTATGGTATTGATTATGATATTGATTATGGTATTGATTATGGTATTGATTATGGTATTGATTATGGTATTGATTATGGTATTGATTATGGTATTGATTATGGTATTGATTATGTATTGAAGTCAAAATCGTTGCGATCGTGGTTGGAGTGGTTGGTGGATCGATCCTCATTGCTGTAGTCATAGGTTTCGTTCTTTGGATGACAAGAAGAAAAAGGTAGGCTATAGGCCTAATAGCATACCTCATTCATTCATTCGTTCGTTCGTTCGTTCGTTCGTTCGTTCATTCATTCATTCATTCATTCATTCATTCATTCAATCAATCATTCATTCATTCAATCATTCAATCATTCATTCATTCATTCATTCATTCATTCATTAGTTCTTTCGTTCATTCGTTCATTCATTCATTCATTCATTCATTCATTCATTCATTCAT
Organism: Lumbricus rubellus; assembly: GCA_945859605.1. Taxonomy (NCBI): domain Eukaryota; kingdom Metazoa; phylum Annelida; class Clitellata; order Crassiclitellata; family Lumbricidae; genus Lumbricus; species Lumbricus rubellus. Next base: position 15,002,600 of record OX243818.1, read on the forward strand.
TCATTCATTCATTCATTCATTCATTCATACATTAGTTCTTTCGTTCGTTCAGTGATTCATTCACACATTCATTCATTTAATCTTGGCTATATTAAATATGCCTACATAATTATAATTATAATGACTATTAATCTGATCATTGACGATTAAACCGAAAAAACTTGATGGTGATGGACATACGATGACTCTTCAACTGGCGCTATATAAATTCACGATTCATTTAAATAATTTGAATAGATCTATTTTATTACGCAACAGCCTAAATTATGTTATTTCAGTGACAATGGTACAGTAAAGAACAATGATAGGCCTAAAAATAATTTTTGTCTCTTTCTGTCTCCTCCATCATTTTGTATAGGCAGCAGGAGTCAAAACCAGTTGCTGCACCCGTTGAAAATGACTACCAGTACGGGGAATATTCGCGACCTGTCCAGAGACTGCCTTCCGAACACCACTACGCCATCATTGATGAAACGGGTAAGTTACCGTACCCTCATACCCTCTGGTTTCTTTATACCATGAAGGATCTCTAGTCTCTACAAGTGTCTAGTGGTGATGAAAAGCACCTCTCACCACGGTTTCGATAGGGCATAGGCCTAGCTGTAGTATCGTGGACCTAAGTGTCGGCTAGGGTCAGGTTAATAAATTATAATAACTTTTTCTTTAACAAAACGCTTGCAAACGCACTGCGCTTTGCATGTAGGCCTACGAGTTATCAGTAATCTTAATTAACATAAAACTTCACTAATAACTATATAGCTATAGGGCCTACTGTGGTAGTTTAATACTACTAACAGAACAGACAGCTTTAATCAATCATTAATATTAATCAAAAATTAGGCTATATTATATTCGTTGTATTATAAATCCAAACACTTTAAACAGTACACATGGATGACATACCGTACCCAAACACATAATTTTCATAAATGACGGCAATAAGAAAGTACGGAAAATTAATTTCAAATGTTAATTAAGTTTAAATAATGCAAACAATACATTATTACAGATACAGGATCTGCCAACGGCAGTTTCATGACGCCACAATACGAATACGTCCGCTCTACGTCAGAGACGAACAACCAAGATAGCGGAATTTCCAACGAAGCTATGACGTCAGCGACGGACGCGCCAATCGATAATTCGGATTCTCGAGGTTCAATGTCTGAAGTGACGCTCGTGGAGAATACATTTTATGAAGGATAAAGCGAACGGGACAGGCAAATGAGATGATGACGTGAGAGTATAGGCCTAATTAGGGTCTACTTGAGGAAATACCAGAACAATGTCGCCAGTAATTTTGTGGAGTCCATGTATAGGCTACGCTTAAAGCCTTAAACGTTCTATGTGCAACTTTTTAGAATAAGAGCATGATATTTGTCTTTTTAAATGGAATCTGCGGGTAGTCAACGTAGCCTATTAGGCTATATAAGTCTATATAATAAGTGTATTCAACTCGCTGTGATAGTGATAGGCTTACTGTGCTAAAAAATAGGTTAGGCCTAGTTAAAAACACTATAGCCTAATAAGCGTGAGTTAGGAAATAATAGGAAATTTGACAAGTTTTGCATATAAAAATATGTGGTAGTGGTAGGCTAGTGGTACCATTTTACTTTGATAAAAATGTATGAAACATATGCACAGCGAGCTTAGACTTAGAGGGTCAGCACAAACTGTGCAATAGGCCATGCAGTATATAGGCTTAGCCTATGTGTTCTAGTTATGTAGCGAACACAGGCCTTGGCCTAATTTAATTATGAGCTTTTTCATTCTATGAAAAGTCAAATTGAAATCGCTTTTGTAATTTCTTTTATTCTGGGGTAACAATTATTACGAGCACCGGTAGCTAGCGTGGTTTGATGCCTAGGCCTATTTGTAATCGCAGCCTTAGCATGAGATTTCTAAAGCGCTCACAAAGCCAGCATGCAAGAACCAGCTGTGAATATTATCCCGGTCCTATTACGATTAGCCAGTCGATCTATACCGCAGGCCAAGGGCGGATCAAGGGGGAGGGCAATCCGGCCATCCCCATTTCAAAATTGCATGGAACGTGGCCCCCCATTTGGTTTCAAGAACCTTTCATCAGATTTTTTGACAGGAAAAATTGTATATTTTTAACAATTTCGGCCGGATGACTAAAAAAGTCATCAGATTTTTCTGACAAGGATCATCGACAAAACATTTGTGGCCACCCCTCTTCAAAAATTTCTGTATCCGCCTCTGCCGCAAGCGGCAACATAGTTTACGGCGCACGCCTCTGGGTACATTTAAACCAGCCCATCGTAATTTATAAGCTTATAGGCCTAGACCTAAGAAGAGACCTATATAGAAGTCTCTGCAGGGCCTAAGCCTATAATTTACAAGGGCGGATACAGAAACTTTGGACGGGGGGGGGGGGGCAAAAAATTCTTGACACCTTGGGTCTGGGAGAAAAAAATCCTATCCGCCAAAAAAGTTGATGACCTTTTTTTAGCCTACTGCAACTGAACATAAACCACACTGTAGGCTAGGCCTAATCATTCACACTCGGAAGATCATCATCAGCAGCAGCAGCAGCATCCGTGGGCTCAGCGCCCGCAGGTGTCCGATGCCTTCTTCACCAGGTCCTTCCATTTTCTCCTATCCAGCGCAGCTCTGCTCAGCTCCTGAAGCGAGGCTCTGCCCCATTCGGAGATGTCGTCGAGCCATTCCCTGTGTGGCCTTCCTCTCTTGTTTGTTCCGTCCATTCGTCCGAACATCAGTGCTTTGATCTTTCTGCTGTTGTCATCAGATTTCAATCGTATTTTGTCTTTATTGCCAGCGCATCGATCGCCATTCATCTGGCAGACCCTCCTTGTGCTATGATGCACTTGTCCTCGGGTTGGCGAGGGAGCTCCATCCAGGTGGGTGCCGCCCGCGTTCGCCAGCCGTTTTCAGGGTTCCTGAAGATCTCGGAAGATGTCGTCAAGTAAATAGAGGCGAAAGTTAGGCTATCGAATATTAGCGCAATTTGGATAACGGTAGGCCTATACACATAGTATACAGGATACAGCTCAAGTAACTGTCGATCGACCAGAAAAAGATGTTCGATTAACTCCATATGGCTGTAGGCTATAGCCATGGCGAAAATTGCCGGGGAGGGTAGGGGGGGTTTCAAGTTCAACACCCATGGCAGTGTTTCAGATAGGCATATGTATCCAGGGTGAGAATTGCCGGGAGAGAGTTGGGGTTTCAACACCCAGTGTTTCAGACATGACATTGTGTATATTAATTATATCCAGAGTGAGAATTTCCTGGGAGGGCTGGGGCTTCAACCCCCCAGTGTTTCAGACATGTAGATTATATCCAGGGTGAAAATTTCCTGAGAGGGTTGGAGGTACCACTCTCCAGTGTTTCAGACATGTATTATAGGCTATTATATTAAAAAAATTCTCGGTTTTTGATGGCCAGAAATTGGTCATCCTACATTGTAAGCTAAGCAGGAGCAGAGATTTCCCGCATTTTGTTTTGTGTTGGCGATTGATATAAATTATTCAGTCAAACGACAGATGGCCGATAGGCTGAAACGTCAAAAAATGAATAAACTGGGCGTTGAATCTTGAGAGATATTTAGTCAGTGTCACCAAACGTTCATGTTTATTTTGAACATCCATAAAATAAATTTATGACGATAAATTCTAAGCGTAATATGTACTACAACTTGACGCTTGATAAAGTTTAATTAGTTAACTGTGTAAACAATTGTATATTAGTGGTATGAACGCCAAAATACAAAGTTACCTGAATATCGCTCTGCTGAGATTTCACTTTCACACGTCACTTGACTGGAGAATTTCTGATCTGTTAAAAATTATTTTGCCGAAGTAGTCAGATTGCCTTATTTCGCCATGAAGTGCCTTGCAAACATGTGCTTCGTTGTCTTTTTCGGGATGCTGTGGTTCCTTAATGTCTCAAATTTTGCCCATTGCCATACGGAAATTCCTCTTTTGCTACTCATATCGTTCGACGGTTTCCGCTGGGACTATCTCAAGATCGCCAAGCAAGAGGGCTTCGCAACCCCCAACTTCGACCGACTTATCAACAACGGCGCTACCATTGGCGCCGGAGGCCTTAAGAACTCATTCGTCACCAAGACACTACCTAACCATTTCACCCTCGTGACAGGTCTATACGAGGAAAACCACGGTATCATCGCAAACAGCTTCTTTGATCCGGTGTTCAACAAGACATTCCAAATCAACGATATCGATGCCGAAGACCAGAAATGGTGGGATGGAAAATCGGGAACTGCAGTTCAGGGAGTTCAGCCGATCTGGGTAACAAATGATTTAATGGGTGGCCGGAGAGCAAGTGGATCATACTTTTGGCCGGGAGCAGTGGTCGACAACCAGCGTCCCTCGTACACGCGATGCTACAATAGTAAATTTGATTTCGCAGGAGTCGACACAATAATTGAATGGTTCACAGACAAGACCAAACCGATCAACCTTGGTCTGCTATACATTTCTGAGCCGGATCATACCGGGCATCAGGAGGGAGCAGGCTCAATCAAGGTGCTTGAGAAGATAGTGGAGCTTGATGGTCTTCTAGGGAAACTCTTGTTAGCATTGGACAAACATGAATTGAGTGATCGGATGAATATAATCCTCACCAGTGATCATGGAATGATGAACATCACCAGTTATATATATCTTGACGATTTCGTGAATTCTACCCTGTACAGTTTCTATGGCGGGTCGCCCGTTTGGAATATTCTACCTGCTAAAGGTCAGCCAAACCTGTGAACCTACTGGATTTTGTTTAACTCATGTATATTGTATTAAAATTTTTTTTATTGATTTCATTTAGGCGTAGAAAAAAAATTGTTGTGTTTCCGGTAACCCAACCGACCCATTTTTACGGCCGCGACTCAAATATTTTTGTAAAAAAATTTTATTAAAAAAAATATTTTTTTCAAAAAAATATTTTTAAAAAAAAAAAATTTAAAAAAATATTTTTTTAACATTTGTATTGACATAACATAAGGGACGTCAACAAAATGAAATTAATAGGACTGTTTCTAGAGCAGTTTTAGGTGCAGACTGTCGGGAAATAGGCAGTTTATACTTGCTTAGAACACGTACTTTGATTCAGCGTGCAAAAAAGACTAGTGGGGTATACTTTTTCGGATAGTCACTGCATACAAATATTTTACCAAAATAAAAATATTTTCCGACCTACCAACCCAATTTTTTTTCAGCTATGTTAACGGAAACACAACATTTTTTTTTAGGCCTTACTCCGCCTTAGGTTAAAAATTATCTTTGTTTGTGATATTTGTTAATTGAAGAATTTTATGTGTATTAACAGTTATTACCAATTGATGTTTAATTAATAAATATCACTGCAATAATTTTTGGTTAGCAAGATTGGTATGGACCCTGCCTCACAGGGATTTTAAAATTTTAACAATAATATCTCGAATCCCACTCAGCCACTTGCCCACTCGCTCACTACAATTCCTAGCGTATTTTCTGATTTTAATTATTTTTCAAAATAAGGAAATGTTTATTATTGGTTCTGATTCCTTAAATGACATGTTTATTCAGGGCAAGAGGATAAGGTCTATGAGTTGCTGAAACACGTTCCTAATGTGACGGTCTACAGAAAGGAGGAAATCCCTTCGGACTATCATTACAGGAAAAATCGACGGGTTCAGCCGTTCATCGTTGCGGCACATGAGGGCGTCAATATCTGTCCCAACCGTAACAGCAGTGGCTGTATTCTGAAGGGTGAGTATCTCAACTGATTGGTGGTTTGATTGATCAATCGTGTGATATTTATAGTCTTTGATCTGTGATTGCTCGTTAGGGGTTGCAGAAGAGATAAATAATCGAGTGATTGATCAATCAATCCATTTATGAAGTGATCAAATAGTAGACTGATTGATTGATTTGCTGGTTGATTGATTGAACTTCTTTAATTAAATGCTTTGTCTGTATGTATTTATGTTATTTTTCTTCTGGTCTAATGTTTGAGTTGGGGCCAATATTAGAATTTAGGTTAGTGTGTTAAGCTTATTTTGTGCAAGAATAAAGATTATTTAACATATGAATAAATTCTCAGATGCAATGATATTTTGTATGTTTTGCAGTTTCCATAGTATTTAGATACTTATTCTTATAATTTTTTCTTTAACATGCAGAACATGTTACATGTTTTTCAACCTTGGTGCTACATCACCAAAAGGTGTCTTGAACCTGCTAAAAATTGCCATTGCTGGATGGCAGAACCATAACATACGAGTCGCTGTCATAAAATGTGAAAAACTGCTGATTACCAATACTAAAATGGAACTAAAAATTATTTCTTTATAACTTAACTAGCATAAAAATAATTACATCACTCGGTTGAATAAAAGTATCATCGTTTGTCAGTAAAAAAAAATGAAGAGGATGAAGTTAAAGCCAAAGGCACCATTGTGCTGTCATTACATTAGGAAGGATGCCATGCTCTAAGAAAGGTTGTGAACCACTGATCATAATTTTATATTAAGACTCTTTTGATCATAGGGAATCACGGCTACAACAACAGCCTGAGGGACATGCATCCAATTTTCATCGCCTACGGTCCAGCGTTTCGTAAGAACGTCACTGTGCCGCCTTTCAACAACGTTGACGTCTATCCACTCATGTGCCATGTTCTTGGAATCCCACCGCACGCTAATGATGGAAACCTTGACATTGCGAAGCAGCTACTGGCACAAGGTGGTGGTGATGACGACGATGACGATGAGGAATACGCAAGCATGCTGACCTGTAAGGAATCTGTGCTCTTTGGTTTCATATAAATTTTTATGTTGTGTAGTGTTATATTGTGATTAATGAATCAGCACAATTGATGTTATCAGCGTATTCTCATTTCTTTAAAATCAATGTAATCAAAGCAGTTAATGTAACCAACATAAATGCTGTGAATGTAAACGTAAAGCAATGTAATATGAATGTGAATTTGTTAAATAATATGTGTGTGTGGGACCTTAGGGTTGTCCAGAATGGCAAAAGTTTCAGAAAATACCCATACTGAAGTTTTTCCCATGATTTTGTTCATGTATGGCCTACAGATAATTTTTTACAGAATTTTAAAATGTTGTCCTGAGGTCCCTTATTCCCCCTTAACTTAGAGACCGATTTTGGTCAAAATTGCACTGTATTTTCAATACGAACAACTGGTAGCTAAGTGCTCAGATAGAACTCATAGTTGCACTATTAGACACCAAATTGATATAATTTTCATTACTCTTGACTAATCGGCAATAAAACAAGTTGAAATGTACTATATGAGCAATATAAGTGGCCGTCCATAAAATTAATGATGTCACATAATTTAGGACGATTTTTTACCCCGAACCCCTCGTTACATGTTGTCACAATTTTAAGTCATACGATATCTAGTCAGAGACTGTCACAAATTATAAAATAGTCACATATGTGTGACCCGGCCCCTCCCCCGAGGTGCATGACGTCATTTATGCATGCAACGCCTGCGGCGGGTGCGTATTGGTACTTCATTGGGAACCGTCCATAAATGGCTTCACGCACCTCGGCGAGAGGCCGAGTCCACATGTGTGACTATTTGTGACAGTTTCTTACTAGATATCGTATGAATTTTGCGACAACATGTAACGAGGGGTTCGGGGGAAAAATCGTCCTAAATGACGTGGCGTCATTTATATTGCTCATAAATTAGAGTACATTTCAACTTGTTTTATTGCTGATTAGTCAAGAGTAACCTAATGAAAATTATATCAATTTGGTGTCTAATAGTGCAAGCCGGACGTTCATCATCTTCCACCATTGAGGGACTACTCGTTGTCACCGTTATCGTGTTTGCGGACGCTGTCGCCTGTTGTTGCTCTACCTTATGACGCAACGTGGTCCAGAGACTCTGATCATCCATCCACGCCATCTGTCAGCTGTCGACGGAATTCGTTGGTTGGCTCCACCTGTGTGCGTGTGTGCCTGCCAACGGTGACTCTTCCAGCTTACTGTGCTTTGTTTGCTAACTTGTGTAACATTTCTGTTCTTAATGACACTTAACATCACGTGGGCCAGCGCAGAGAGTGCTTCTGAGTAGGTTTCTTGAAGAAGCGGTATATAAATTTTCTGAATCAATCAATCAACTGTGAGTTCTATCTGCTTAGCTACCAGTTGTTCGTATTGAAAAAACAGTGCAATTTTGACCAAAATCGGTCCCCAAGTTCAGGGGCCATGAGGGACCTCAGGATGACATTTTAAAATTCTGTAAAAAATATCTGTTGGCCACACATGAACAAAATCATGGGAAAACTTCAGTATGGGTGTTTTCTGAAACTTTTTGCTATTCTGGACAACCCTAGTGTGGGTGTATTCAAATTGAGAAAATGATCTAGATAACAACAAAAAATGCAGAAATGCTAACAGAGATTTGATGGCTTATGAAAATAAAATAGAGTAAATTAGAAGTTGTTCGAATTGATGAATGAACTATTAAATATCTTTTATAAACATTTATAAGGATCTGGGGATAAATTGAGAGAGCTATCTTTGGGTTGGGAGAGAGGATGGTTGTTTGAGACATTAACTGATGAATGAAGACGGGACAAAGAGGGCCATTTCGTAAAGTTTCGTTAGTTGACAAAAGCCATGCTTGGTGTATTGTGAAATATTTAGAAGGGGAGTTTATTAATAGATATAAATTTTATTAGATAGTTGAGAGACTGATGTATTGTTCGAAGTTTGTTTCTTTTGAGGCGTATCCAGTCATTCGTTATCTTTTAGCATTACTTCAAATGGTCAATAAATAAATTCGTTGTTTTGCTACTTAAATCGTTCTATAAATGGATAGTCGCCCGATGCACTACAAGTGTGTGGAAAGACTAAGGTCTAAGCCTTCTAAGGTAATGATGAATGGATAGATAGATTGATTGATAGATCAATCAATGGATGATTTATCGTGTCTTCTAAAATTCTTGGCTATCAGTCAACTGACGTTGACTTCGGGATGTTCGAAACTGTTTCAGTTCTGCTGGTCGTTGGTCTGACGGCATTCGTGTCCGGAGTCTGTTGCATTGCGGCTTGTCGATCGCATCGCATCTACCTTCGAAGGAACGGACAGGTGCTGCGGAGGCTGAGTCCGAACGCCCTCAGCATGACGGAGAAGGGACGAGACAACAAGCAGCCGCTTCTCGCATCGGAGGATGAAGATTTTGCATGATGCGGGCGTTTCTGCCTGGCTCACGTCGCTTACCTGTATCATGACTAAATTCTCTTGCCGGTTTCCATTGGTTTGTTTCCTGGCTTTAGGTATTACATAGGGTTAATTTTTATGGGGGGAATATCCATTATCCATAGCTAAATGTTGAACATCAGTGGCTGAATTCTCCAACTCTTGCGAGTGGTTTTGAGCAAGTTCTCATTCGAATATTGTGGCTTAATTGTGTGCCATTGATCTTAATGCTCACTTTGTGGCTCCTTGTGTGTGGTAATAGCCTCCATAAAGCAGTTACCGGTACTTTGCAGAGGTTTTGAGCAAGTGCATGCAGAATTGCTTGGCAATGTTTAGTGATGTATATGATCATTTACACTCATGTACTCATTTACACTCATATAGCTGTGCTTGATAAATAGAGAAAGAATGAGAGTTAGGGCCCATCCTTATATTACGTATGCCAAAAATTTCTTTTTGTCCCCTCCCCCTGTTGCAACCCATACATTTTGCCGGAATCCCTATGCATATGTACAAATGAGGGCCCCCCGTTTACAAAGTTAATTAGCTAATGTCATCTATAAAACATTTATTTTACCGTCGGCTGCTATTTTTTAAACATATTTGCTGGCTAAAAATTGTTAACTGTTATGGTTTTACTGCTTAAGTGTAAAAAATTAATTATAATGTCATCAAGCTACTGGACGACAATAGGACAATACACTTTATAAATAGGCTAATGTGGACGTCACAATTAGACATTTATTTTGTGTATTTACCGTTTTTAGACCCCTGTTCGTATCCGTACTCAAATCGTGAAAACTTGGTCACCCCTCTGTGCGTATAATATTATAATATATGGACAAGCTCTAGAACTTATTCTCTCACTGGTGTCCCAGCTTAATGCTTGTCAGAGCTGAGGCTTTATAGTTCTCTTGTAGATGTTTAACCCTTTAATGCCGAGATGGTAGTAAATGGTATGTGAAATCCTATACCCTCCGGCATTAAAGGGTTAAAGTCTCATTTAAGGACTTTTTCTTGGCTGACTTCTCTGACCAATATTTCTAATTTTCTTTGACTAGTTTATTTCGTTTATTCATTCCGATAATTTATATAGCGCCTCTTCAAGAAACCTACTCAGAAGCGATTGTCGTTAAGTACAAAAATATTGCAACAGTTTGCGTGTAACCATATGCCTACAGATTCTGTTCTAGCCACTTCATTTTAAAGTCATGCTTGTCTGACTAAGTTGCAGGCCCTTTTTTCGTTGATGGATTGGTCACTCTGAACTACATTACGTTACGTTAGAGTGGAATTCAGAGTTGAACAGGTTTTCACATTCCTAAGCAACGAAGAAGCTCTTTGCAAAATGGGTTCATGATTTTGATGTAAATGTAATGTATCTTTTTGTTTTGGTCTATGTTTCTTCATTTTATGCTTGGCTTTTTAACTCCTGAGATTTGTCAGGAGCTGTTAACTTCCGAGATTTGTCAGGTGCTATATAAATGTTTTGTTACTTTACTATGCCTCAGCGTAAGAGTGAGTTCAGGATTGAACTTATGTAGTGTTTTAAAACCAAAGTAAGTGAATTTAGTGGTATGAACATCGAAATTCAAGTGTGCTTGAGTTTATGCAGTCTTTACCAAGTATTCTGAGGATTCTTTGCCAACACAATTTGGAAAATAAATACACATAATATGTAGGTTATCTCTAGGTTTCCTATTGCGCATGGTTTTTGTCTGCTAATTTTCATGGTTTTTGTTGAAGTGTAGAGTTGTTTCAGTGTAAAATGTTGGAATTATGTTGTTTTAAGTGTTGACATTGTCTGGGTTAACTCTGAGCTTTGTTTTGCAGCATTGGAATGATTTTATTTTAGGCTGTTCGATGGTTTATTTTACTAAATCGAGTTGAATTGCTATGATTTAATTAATTTGTATAGTCTTCTTCCTATAGTATTTGAACAAAGTTTAAAATATTGTCGTCTGTAAGGTTACTTCTGCGTCATGTTTAATTAATACAGTTTTTATGTACTTTTTTCATAGCTTTTGATTCTATGATGATTGAATCATTTATTTTGGTAATGGAATTCCTTTCTAGTTCTTTTTATAACTAGAAAGTATGCTGCCAAATTGTTGTATTGGTTAGGTGTCAATTGTTAGTTCAAAGTTTCCAAGTTATATCCACCCTTAAGCAGAGAGTCAAAATGAAGAGACATGCTGAACTTATGTAGTAATAATAATAGAAAAAATAATGATAATAATAATTAACTACTTTCATCTACTCTCATCTCACAATGCCATCAATTGTAGGATTTTAAGGATATTTAGTTGAAAATGGGACAAATTGAAACTGAATTCGTACTGTCCAAGATGAAGTTTCTATAAAGAAATTGTATGAATGCGCTTGGATGTATTTTCGTTTTTAATATCTTCTCTGATGGTCGATTTGATACTCGACTTACTTATGGCCTTGGCGATGCCCCAGCACGCAGAAGCCGCTCATTTATGGAAGCTCTCCATCCTCCTCTGTTTTCCGCCTGATGCACAGCCTCCTGCATCGACAGCCCCATCTCCTGACAGTCCTCCTTAATCACGTCCCTCCATCGTTTCTTCGGTCTTCCTCTTTTTCTCCTTCCCTGTACCTCCCCATTGAAGGCTATCTTTGGATACCGGTTGTTTTCCATCCTGACCATGTGCCCAAAGTAGCGCAGTCGTCTGTTCTGTATTCTGCTCACTACTTCGTTCCGGATGTTTAATCTTTCGTATATAATCTCATTCCATATTCTATCTCTTCTTGTGACTCCTTCTATCTTTCGTAGACAGGCCATCTCGAACACCCTTAATCGTTGTTTCTCGGTCTCCCTCAGTGTCCAGGTCTCAAAATTGTAGAGTAATGCACTTAACACCAACGTTTCATACAACTTGATTTTTGTGTCTCTGCTTATTTCCTTTGCGTTCCATATTTTCCCCAATGCCTGCCATATTCCTCTCGCTATTCCAATTCTTCTTTTCACGTCTTTCTCTGATCCTCCCTGCGTGCTGATGTTTCCCCCCAAATAAACGAAACTATCCGCCTGCACAAGTTGCTGCCCATCTGCTTCCAGTTGAAACCTCTTTCTCCTCCTCCCAGAAGTTGACTTTCTGTTTTCATGACATTTATTGCCATTCCCATATTGCGACTCATTTCCACTACGCTTGTCAGTGTTTCCTGCAAGCCCTTTGCTTGCTCTGCCAACAGTGCTATGTCATCTGCGAACCTCAGATCTCCTATGACCTCTCCTCCAATCACCGCCCCCTCCTCCATTCCATCCAGAGCCCTAGCCATTATCAACTCCAGAAATATGTTGAAGAGCAAGGGTGACAGGACGCACCCCTGCAGTACTCCCACTACGGTCTCAAACCAGTCCGAGAGTTCACCATTCACCCTTACAGCGCTGAAGGTATCCTTATATGCATTCTCCAGTATCCTCACAATCTTCTCAGGGTATCCGTAATGTCTCATGACCTTCCACAATCCTTTCCTCCATACACTGTCAAATGCTTTCCGAAAATCTATATAGCATACGTAAAGCTCCTTCCCAAATTCTTCGTACTTTTCTGCCAGTTGTCTCAGAGTGAATATTTGGTCTATTGTACTTCTATTTACCCTGAATCCGGCTTGAGCCTCAGACAGGATCTCATCAGTCCTCTTCCTGATCCTCTGCAGTATTATTGTTGAAAACACCTTGCTGCTATGACAGAGTAGGCTTATCCCTCTATAGTTTGCACAATCCAGCTTGTCTTTTTTCTTGTGAATAGGTATGATAATTGATCGCTTCCATTCCGATGGCACCTCTTCTCTTTCCCACACCGCTTGACACAACCTGTGTATGATCTTAATTCCCAATCCTGCCGATCCTGCCTGTATTTCCTCCGTTGTAATGTTGTCCAATCCCGGAGCTTTCCTATGCTTCATTCTGTGGATAGCGGCTTCTACCTCGTCCTCTCCCAATTCCGGTAGTTCTTCCATGTTTTTCATCTCCTTGATATTCTCCAGATAGTTGTCATCGGTCTCGTTTGGGTCATTATACAATCTATCAAAGTATTCCCTCCACCTTTCCTTAACCTCCTCCGGCTGAGTAAGTATCTTACCGTGTTTGTCCTTAATTGCCCCCACCCTCGGGGCGTGCGTCTGCGTGATTCTTCTTACACCCTCATACACCGCTCTAATTTTGTTACTGGCTCTATCCTTTTCCACACCACTGCATATTTCTCTTATGAACTTTTCTTTGTCTTCCTTGGCACTTTTCTTGACCATGCGGCATAGATAGTTATGATGTTTCGCCATGTCTGCGCTCTCCATTCTCTTGCATTTGTATTTTCTTCTCTCGTCCATGAGCTCCAGTGTCTTCTCTGACAGCCATTCTGCTCGCCCTTGTCCCTTTTTGTATCCCAGTATTTCTTCTGATGTTTCTTGTATTGCACTTTTTACCTTGTTCCATTCCTCCTCAATTCCTTCCATTTTCTCCTTCATCATCTCTTCCCATCTTTGATCTATCCTGAGTTGATAGTTCACTCTGGTGGTCTCGTTCTTCAGCGCTTCTATATTGATCTTTTTACTTCTCGTTACTACCTTCTTCGCCCTCAACTTGAGCCTTATGTTCACCATAACCAGTTGATGATCCGATCCTACATCGGCGCTAGGGAACGCTCTGCTGTTTCTCACGCTGCCCAGCAACTTCCTGCTGACTATGATGTAGTCGATAAGGTTGTGAGTTCTTCTGTCTGGCGCCTCCCATGTCCATTTTCTGTTCATTTTTGTCTGCTTGAATCTTGTATTTGTAATCACCAACCCGTTGACACTGCAGAAGTCGAGTAATCTTTCTCCTCTTTCATTTCTGTCTCCAATGCCATGTGTTCCCATGATTCCCTTTGTTTCCTCGTCTCCAGTTCCCACCTTTGCATTGAAGTCACCCATGAGTATTATCACATCGTTCTTTGGAGTTCTGCTGATTTCCCTCTGTAGATCACTGTAAAAAGCGTCTATGCACATCTCATCCGCGTCAGCCGTCGGTGCGTATATCTGGCATACTGTGACAGCCCCTGTCACTGTCTTGAACCTGGCTGACAGTATCCTGTCATTTACTGGCCTGTGGCTCATCAGAGCCCGCTGAGCCGCTCTTGACAATATCAATCCATTTGATACTAACTCGTGCTTAATAAATCTTCGTATATAAAAAATAATAATCCACTGCTTCAGTTTGATCGATTTTAATGCCATCAAAGAGAACAGTGGCAACTGACCGTAGTTATAATAACGATAATAATTATAATGACAATAGTTATGAATTTATGAATAATTTGTTTGCCATCTTAAGTTCATTCCATAATCATTATTCTGTATTTTCAAGTGTAAAGCTAGCTGATACTCGTCTGTTTATGGTTATATATATATTATCTAAATATCCAAATGTATTCGTACTGTAATTGTTTTTGTTAAATTGTGCATGACGCTTTCAAGGTGTGCAGGAAATAATTATCGTAAAATGTTCTTATTTTTACCGTATACTGAAGGCATTTTTGTTTAATATTATGCTTTTGGTGGGTTGCATATGCTGCTCAGCTAATGTGCTTAGAGTGAAAAATCTTTGGGACTTGAATGGCCCTTTACCCGTTTGCCCCGAGAATATCTGCTGAAAACATGGGCTTAACAGGAAAAATGAATGGGTAAAGGGTTAAAGCGCACAAGCTGCAGAGTGTAAATGTTTGATTATGTTTATTTACTATATATTTTTTATCAGCTTTTTAAAAAAAAATATTTTGAACATGCTGTACTTTTGTCATTAATTGTTGCATGCATGCAGAATGTAAAATATTGTAATATGCCAATATAAAGTTATGTAAAACAGATATGATGTACATGTATAATTGAGATTCTGTTGAAATCTGTAGAGCCACGTGTATTTTGTTTCTGGACAGCAGTAACAAGGTTGTGCACATTTGAATCAAATTTAGTTTCTGCACAAGTAGGGGACTAGCGATTTTGTTGAAATTCGTATTTCGTCAGTGGTACATAACAATAAATGGATTTAGCTGAATTGGTCAAATGGGGCAGAACTGAAAACAAATTTATTATCTGAGGTGAAGGTTTCGTGAAATAAAACTTATTAAAATTAAGATGCAGTGTTTGTTTTAAATATCCACAGACTGTCAGTGAGACACACTAGCCTGAATAGTTGATTATACTACCATGAGTACTTAATGGTTGCACTACCTGGGTTATTAATTAAGTAAGTGTATTTGTATAGTGGAGCTGCTGCTAAATTTATAAACTTCAGTTTGTTACGGAATGATATGAATTTACTGATCAATAATAGAAAACCCTAAAATTGTTTACATCTGCCTATATATGTATTTGTTTACTTTATCAAAGAAAATGTTCTAGGTATACAGTACTTATGAATGGAAGCAGGAAAGCAAATTTTTCTATAGTATAATGTCCAGTAACTGAACCAAATTTATTTCCCTTCTATTCGATTGGATGGGAAGCCAGAGTAGAGTGACGAGCAATAATGAAGGTGGGCTGTAGATGAAAGAATGCACAAAGGTGATGAGTGATGACAGCACTAGACTTCTGTACGATCTATTGTCAGCCTATCGTGAACGTGGCGCCCCATAATAATTATTAGCCTACTTCAGGCGCCAATGGTGTGCCATATTGCATTGCGAGCTGCGCGCTGACATTGACATAATTTATTGTCCATGTCAGCGCGAAGCGGCTAGCCTAATTTTTGGTTACGTGGGTGTTTTCGTTTTCGTAATAGGCTACATCCTTTTGACAGCTTTGGGTAAGTAGAGCAGATTTTCAACTCGTATGCTACGTATACGTAGATAATCGATGATGGTCTTAGAATTTTCCGAACCCGTTTTTGTTACTGTCGATCGTGTTTGTAATGTGAGGCATTCAGCACACGGTTATGAGGTTTAAAGACGACTAACGGTTGCTTACTTACTGGAATACTCTATTCAGTCTACTGCATCGGTCGACGTATTCTACGCCGCATTATGCCCGCATAGCCTACGCCAGCTGCGCATTTTAGGCCTAGGCCTATTGACGAAGTTGAGATGGGTCTACACACAGGTCACGCCGCTGAGGGGTTATGAATATGCGTGAATCGGAGTGGGGCGACGTGACGTCACACGCCTAGTCGACCAGCGCTGCTGGCATCTGACATGTCTGTTGAAACTATAGCATAGGCCTACCAAGTGTATTCGAAGAACCTTTGGTCTACACAATTTGCTGCGAGGCGAGGATTAGGCCTATTAGGCTAGGCCTATTATAATAGGCTAATTATAGGCCTATGCATGATTTATAGCTGCTCAAAACAGAGAAGAATAGAAGACCTGTATCGCCCAATGTGCACACATGTGCACAGCACGTGGACGGACTAAGGTCTAAGGTAAGGCATGATTTATAAAGCAGCTGCTACTGAAAAAGTAGTCAACTACGACGTTAATACGACTACTTTTGAGTTCACATCAACGGTGATTAAGTGGACCTTTTTTTTTTATCTTCATGAGGAACAATAAAATAATGGCTCCAGCAGCGTGCTGCTAATATTATAGGGCTATGCCTGCTATAATAACCATAGATATAATAAACCTATAGGCTACAGCGAAAGTCTATTTTTGCTTTGGCAACTTCCGCTGAATTTCCTTCAGTATAGCTCCTTTTCAGCGATTGGGAAAATCAGCAAAGAAGGATTAGCAGTGGGCTATAGGCCTACCATCTACAGGCCTACATGTCAGACCTGTGTCGGCATACCATGATGACACACAGACCCAGCAGTGTTTAATCTCGGTTTTTTTGTTGGGGGGGGGGGTCATTGCTTAAAGTATGGAAAGTTAAGTGCCTGAACGCCCCTTATCCTTCCAAAAGAAGCGTCTGGACGCCCCCTTAGCCTACATTTCCAAGCTGTGATGGCCAATTAAGTGGTAGGACGGTATTCAGATTTTAAAATAGGCTAAGTGCATGGACGCCGTTCATGACTGTCCAACCACACTTGTTTAAGCTCTGGCGGGATTCAGATATCACGACGGCGGGAGAAATGGCCGTTTTGGGCAGACTCCAACTAAATGCTCGGCGCCAGAGCGGCCAGAAGCCCATGCAGATGCTGCATGACGACACCCTTAATTTGACCTGAATTTTTCTAACGAGTTTTTTTAGTCTTTCCGTCGAAATTTCTGAGAAAAATTAAGCAAATCCACTACTTTTATAACTGACGACCTTTTTGGCGTTTGTCTCTAAATTTTCGAAAAACTGAATTCCAGCAATAGCCTACATTTCTTAAATGATAGGCCTAAATCATTATACTTTCAGCGATAACCTCTTTTTATAGTAGGCTAGACGTAGGCTACTTCGATGCTATACGCTGTCGAGTTCAACATGTAGCCTATGCATGCATGTAAACAACAGCTGTCGATTTTTTGTTGGGGGGGGGAAGAAATGTTACTTAGCCTATATAATTTTTGTGGGAGACTATACGTATATGTAAACAACATCTCGCTAATTTCTGGGGATCTCATTCCTAGGGGAACTTTTCCCTCCCACAAAGACCTCTAGTTTAAACATTGACAGCCTGCAGGAGTAGGCCTACTTTGCAAACTTTTCCCCAATCAGTCGATGACGATCGACTTCTGACCGTCCAAATTCCAAGCATGTGATAAACTTATGCGACACGACTTTTGTCCTAACGCTGACAGGCATAGGCTTGTTTGTATGCGCACTTGTTATAGCGCCCCTTCAAGCTCTCTCTACTCAGAGGCGCTCCCGATGCAGAGCGGACACTGCATCGGAGTTTCACGCCGAAGCGCTGAGCAATTGTAAGTGAAGGACTTGCCCAAGGTCCTTACGCGGCTTGAGGGTGGATTCGAACCTCGGACCTTCCGGCTCCAAGGCAACGACGCCACCACTAGACCACCGCTATATCTATAGACCCTGCATTGAGGCAAAAGACTCGTCTTGCATTGGCCTAATAGATCTTATAACATATTTTTTATGTTTTCGACGGTCTGCATGTCTTTAGATCTTAAGTTGATCGACACAACAGTTTCTTGCATGGTTTGCATAGGCCTAATTAAGTGATCGATGTTCTATCATGTTTCAAAATTTAGAATTTGATGACTGAGAGCCTACAGTATAATTAATATTCAGTAAATCATACGAATCAATAATTTATGGGGTTGTAGGCCTATAGGCCTATGACTTAATTGCGCTTAGGCTACCCTGTAGACATAGGCCTATATCGGTAGGCTACATTTATCGTGTGACTTTGAGGACCTGTCAAAGCTGGGCTAGGCCTATTTGGTGCTCTAGTCTACTAAGCGTTTGCATTGATTGCTTGACGTTGTCACGTTGATGTCAGCAATTTGAGATTGCATCGAATATACGGTAGCGGGGGTCTTTTTTTGGCCCACCCTGTACAGTGTACATGCTCAACGCCAGAAGCCCAGATGATGACGATACCCTTATTTTAGCTTATTTACCAAGTGTAGCCTAATTGGACACTTAACTGTGTTCTTAAGCTTATTTAAGGCCAATTGTTCAGTTCTAGGAGTGGCCAGTTGTCTGTGTTAGCCTATGATCGAGACATAGTTACAGCAACTATAGCTAACCAATGACTGAGAGGCGCTATAGACTATAATAAATTAGTAATAATTGATCTGGACGGAGCACGAGTGCACGACCAAGGTTCTTTGTGTGGATTGATCTTGTAGCACGACTCTATAGGCCGTGGACGGAACCACTAGGCCTATAGCCTTTGCGCTACGTGGTGTTGCCTTAATGGCCTATAGGCCTACAGGCTGCATGCTGACATAATTATATTGGCCTATAACAGCAGGCTGCGTGTTGCCATAATGGCCAATGACAGACTGCCTGCTGTCATAATGGCCTCTATGGCAGCGCGTCATATTATATATATATATATATATATATATATATATGCCTACATTTAATGTGAAAGGGAAATGTGCGGGAAATGTACGGATGCATCCCATAATATTAGGCTATGTCTAGTGGTTAGAAATCTAAGGGAAATTGTCCTGATCGATGCCCATGAAGTTCCATGTAGGCTATAGGCAGAGCTGAAAGTGAGCCGGGTCTGTCCGGGTCTCATACCCGGTATTAAATTTGTTTTCACTTGAATAAACAGTGCAGATATCTAGCCCCTCTGGTCCAGAGACCCGAAAAATTTTTCAAACCACTTCCAGCCCTAGCCTACATGTAGGCTAGCCTAAAATAGCCTATAGAAATCCAGGAAATCGCTTTCTAAATACAAAATGCCGTTCATTTATTGGTCATGATCCAGAAATGGTATAGCCTATTTGGAAGAATCAGATATAGGCCTATGTTTTGTTTATTCTACAGCCCTGAGTAAGCAAGTTCTGTCTGTTTTAGTTTAACGACGACATCGCAATAGGCCTATTTCGAACTCTAATATTAGTCACATCTCACATGCAACAAGTTATTGCGCATAGCCTAGCTTCTCTTGCTGCAGTCGTATCATTGTAAGTATTTTCACTGTCATCATCGAATATCTTCATACGTTGTACACAAAATTCTGCCAGGGTTATAATAATTATTATTATTCAGGTAGGCCTAATGTTAGGGCAAGAGTTCACTTTGCTGTGCTCTAAATATTATTCTTAATCTGGCGCACTCTATGTAGGTTATTTTTGCCGATTTTATTGATGAGCGATAATATAGGTGTTCATTTTAGTTACGGATTTGCCACTACGTAAGTTATTATAGTCTACGAGGTTATATTACAAAGTTTGTAGGTTTCTTTATATATATTTCACAGGTTAATTTCATTGCTCGTCATTCTACCAATGCTGCACCACTTGTATAGAGTAATATCGACGTTTGTAATATCATTACAGTTTATAGTATGAACGAATGATCACAAATAATAGCAGGTGTCTAATGTAACGTTAGTGCTCATCGTATCTGGAAAAGTCTTCTTTTGGCATATAGGCTAAATATATTTAGAGGTGCTCTTTGTGCAGAAGCCTCTGGGAAAGTAGGTAAGGAGATACAAAGCATCAGCTTCGCTTACAGTGGGGAAGGTCATTCCAGGGAGAAGGGCCCACATCAGCAAATGCCAATTGTTGGGTTAGAGCGGTTGTGGTACAAGGGTCAAAAGATCTAATTTGTCTGTAAAGTACAGCGAACGAAGGGAAGTAGCAGGTAAAGGTTTGTGCATCAAATCAGACAAATGTTTGTGGGGGTGGGCAAGACCCAACCGAGATTTGGACACCATAAAGAAAGTCCTATAGTGAATACATAAAGTTATAAGGGAGTAGATGAAATGGGTTAACATTGTGCTTGAGGGTTTGTCATTCAAACTCACACCTTACCCAATGTCTGTGTTGAAGGATGGACTTGTGAAGAAGGCAGACAAGCCTGTATACGGATTTTACATCCGGTATAACTAATGCATCAAGTTCTATCCAGTATGCAGTTGATGGCAAATATTTTTTGTACTTGCAGACATTTAGTGCAGTCAAACAATGGCAAAACCAGAAGTTGAAGACACTGTATTCTTCATTTGGATCGGCAAAGTGCATGCCATCCAGACATATGCCCAGTTGATCAATTCAAAACCAGGTCAGTTTCAATGCACAAATACCAACAATAAGATTCTACAGGTAAAAACTGACACATTCCCAGCATTGTGCTGAGAAGAGCTCACATTCATGAATATGTGTATAATAGTATTAGGCCTTAAAAAAAAGTGTTGTGTTTCCGGTAACAGAGCTAAAAAAAATTGGGTAGGTAGGTCGGAAAATATTTTTATTTTGTAAAATATTTTTATGCAGTGACTATCCGAAAAAGTATACCCCACTAGTCTTTTTTGCACGCTGAAACAAAGTACGTGTTCTAAGCAAGTATAAACTGCCTATTTCCCGACTGTCTGCACCTAAAACTGCTCTAGAAACAGTCCTATTAATTTCATTTTGTTGACGTCTCTTATGTTATGTCAATACAAATGTAAAAATAATATTTTTTGAAAAAAAACCAACTTTTTTTGAAAAAAATTTAAAAAAAAAATTTTTTTATAAAATTTTTTTTACAAAAATATTTGGGTCGCGGCCGTAAAAATGGGTCGGTCGGGTTACCGGAAACACAACACTTTTTTTTTACGCCTTATCAACTGGATTTGCATTGGCCAACTTGTGGTTTGCTATGGACTGAATGATGTAAAGTTGGCCGATGTGATGATCAATTTATATATAATTCTGTGAAACCTTTTACTTTATTAAGGACTTTTAAGAAATTTGGTGAAAACAATTTGGCGAAAAATTTGATATATTATTTTCATGAAGATGACACATAGACCTGCCTTGGGTAAAATTAATTAACGTTAATGATAATAATAATAATAATCATGACGAGGATGATGACGACGACAGCAGCAACACTTTGTCATCTTCCAAAACATTGACGGACATGCATAGTGTTTGAGTAGTAGACAATGTTCAGATGTCCCACTATAGAAATGTATCCTTTTACACATCATGTACACTGTGCATTTTAGTCATAAACTGACTGACTCAGATGTGTGAATGTGTCACTCTGGTTTTGAATGTCTTTATATAATAGAGTCAATGTCCACTGTCTTCTGAGAAGAAACAATAAGGTCCACTTAATTGCTCTTAGAACTGTGAAATCCCTTACACAATGAGGATCTTGTGATACATGTGGATTTCCTTTCAATAGTTTTTGCATTTAATGCATCATTTCCGACTATTTTTCAATCTGTTTCTCATTATAGTACAGGTTTGAGACTCCTATAAGACAATTACTGTGTAGGAACCTTTAACAATGCTTATTAAAGTATATACTTACTTACTTATTAATTGCACAGCACCATCTAATGTTACAGAAAGAATAATGTGCAATGGCAGATGGAAGAAGCAGGCATGACTAGACCTAAGCTGGAAATCACATTATTATCGATGAATTTCTCATTCCCATTCTTACCAGCTACTCTTGAGTTAATCTTAAAGCACCATATGAACTTTATATGACGACTTTAGTTCATCGTCATTTATGTTTCATTATCTTTTCCAGAGACGAATTTTGATGGGAAGAATAATGTGCTCCTTTCAACACAACCGACTGTTCCGGATATTGCAAAAGAAGGAGTTTTGGAATTAGAGGATGCGGAAGATAACATCCTTGATGGAGAATGCCCTCCGACTCTTTCCATCACCATCAAATGCCCCGATCAAAGGGTGTTAAGTGTTGTAAGGGTGAGCAGAGCGCTCACCTTCGCGAAAAGTTCTCAACAGCGGCGGCACTACCTGAAGTCATTTCGTAGTTGTCTGCAGGAACAATTGCGCCAAGATGAACGTCTGTCGAAGACAATAGTGACAGTGTGTAATGGTTAGTTGGCCTATTGTTCTTTGACTTTACTGCTCACATTGCATTAACTCAACACAGCTAAACCCATTAATCGTTTAACAACAGGCACATAGGTTCCCCTATTAATTTTCAATACACACTCATTACTAAAAGGCTAAACTAAACTTAACGGAAATGGACCTGAATCCATCAGCGCAATTCAAATGAACTCTGGTCATGTCAGCTCTGCTTGTATCAAATTAGGTCAGATCTGGTGAACTAAACGAACTGAACTCAACCTGCTCAGCTCGGCAATCTCAGTTGTATCATTCAGTTGATCTTGCCTTACATTGATTGAACCATTTATTTCATCACTGAAACTCTGTAAATGATTTGTGCAATTGAAACATGTACACAACTGTCAAAGATGTCAAAAGACAAAACTGAAATGTTGTCTAAAGCTCTGTATTCAGTGTTTTTCACATTTAGTTGTGTTATAACAGGTTTGCAGCATTTTTTTTAAATGGAAGTACAGTGGCAATATTTTCCAGCAAGTGGCAGGCCAGAATGCCAAAGGGGGTTGGACCTGACTTTGACACCTTTGCGTTAGAGCTACCTTGCTTATTGTTTCTATTTTGTATCATAAACAGCAGAACAAATGAGAACATGATACAAATCATATAATACAGTTGGAGAGGATGATTTTTCAGGTGATGAAACAACCAACGATGAAACAATACAAGATGACCTCGAAAGTTTAAAGAACCCCAATTGCCCGACACAGAATATTGGCCAGGGCCTGGCTTTCATCTACTTCTTTGATCAACTTTTTCCGGTCCTCTATGGTCAGTGGAGACTTGTTTTCTCATTTAAATGCTGGACTACCATTGTGCTTTAGTTTACATGATCGTTTACCTAATGGGGCATGACATTGAAATTAAGTCAGAGTTTTATTTAGAAGTGATTATCATGTCATACAAAGAAAATGAATACCCCAGCAGGTTTTTCAAAGTCATATTGAGGTGCTCTATTATAAACATTCAGATTTATTTATTTATATGCAGACAATGTGACATGAATTATAGAAATTCTCCAATTTGAGTAGCATAGTGGTTATCTTGCTGAAATCGGTCTATACAACAAGACGTGAAGCTGCTCAAACTGAAGAAAGAAGACACACTGGAAACAGACTAGTGGAGGAGAAGGATCCGAGTGGCTGACCACTTGCCAGAGGGATTAATTCTAGCCTGAATGGAAATAAGAATAGGTTAATACAAGTATCTGATGAGGCAACATTACACTGCATGAATAATAGTTGAATGGATGTAAATGTTAGATTATATGCTGCATGTGTGCTGTTAAGTGGTACTGACCACTACCTGACTTCTTGGTTTTGCTACTGTAGGTATGGAAGATCGTGTGGGAAGATTGTCTCACTTGAAACTGCTACCAGCTGTGGTGATTGACTGTTCAAATGATGCTACAACAGGAAATGATGAGCAATTTAAGGCATTTGGTTGGCTATCAATTGCTATTGATCCAATCGGAAAAAGACAAAGACTTATCAGCAACCAAGTTTTTCAACTGGGAAACGACACTGTATGTGACATTTCCATGTAATTTAAAGAGATTCTTGTTTGATTTGGGGGAGGCCTTAGAATCGGTGGGAGGATTATAAACAACCTCAGATATGCCGATGATATTGTTCTGATTGCTACATCTCCGGAAGAACTTCAGGAAATCGTGACCCGCGTAGAGGAGGCAGCGGAACAGTACAACCTGATGATAAATGTAGGAAAGACGAAGGTCATGACTACCACTGATGAGATTTTGACAACGGAGGGGAGCTCAGGAAAGCTGGAACAAGTGGATTCATTTGTATATTTCGGATGCCGGCTTACAAAGGATGCAAATTTCCCGGGAGAAGTAGGATCAAGACTAGCGATGGGAATGACGAGTCTGGTCAATCTGACGAAGTTTTGGAGAAACAAAGCTGTCAGCAACAGAACAAAAACGAGACTGCTGAAGGCCTTGGTTTGGCCAGTGGCGACATACGGGTGTGAAGCATGGACATTAAAAAAGAGGAGGAAAGACGTATACATTGTATGTATACGTCTTTCCTCCAAAATCTTTCTAAGACATTTGTACCAAATGTCTTAGAAAGATTTTAAGAATCCCATGGACAAAAAAGTTGACTAACGAACAGGTGTACACCATAGCAGGAACAAAGCAAGAAATGTTGACCCACGTAAAAACAAGAAAGTTGTGATACTTCGGACACGTCATGAGACAACAGAATGACAGCATAGAAAACAGCCTGTAGACAGGCTTGATGAAGGGAAAAAGAAGTAGAGGAATACCTAGAACGGCATGGATAGACAACATCTTGAAATGGACTGGACTTTCGGGGAGGAGACTAATGAACATGGCAGGAGATAGAAAATTGTGGAAGATGCTGATCCATTCGTGGAGCCAACCGTTGCAGAGCGACGATGGCGGAATGACATGACATGATTCTTGTGACTTTTACCTATAATTTCTGTAATGCCACTTAAGAACCTCTTCTTACAGAAGTTTGGTGTGGTGCCCGTTTGGCAATTATAATCTAATGATTGCAGGTTCAAGCTTGCTGAGTGGACTATGAGTTATAACTTGTGGCAAGTGGTAAATGATTGTCTTTCTTGCCAAACAGTGGAATTTGGAGGTGGTATAATCTTGGAAGTAAGCTTCAAATTCTGTGACATCTTCGTCCTTTGTTCAGAGCTTTTGACACGTGTCGAATGCAGATCCAATGGCTAGAATGCAGTGCCTCCTCGTCTGTGTTTTACTATGGGATATGAATGAGTTCTCTTTCTTTTAAAAGATTCTCAATTAATTATCTGTCTACACGTATCTTTTATTTTTTTAATATCTTAAAATGTTTGTTTGCTAAGTTCAGTGCTATCCAGCAGCACAAAGTGTTTTAGCAGTGCACCTTTTGTTGATGAACCCAAAGTTTACGCTATTGGGAAAGATTACTTGGTTGTTGAATTGCTGTCACGGCCACAACAGCAATAATATTCCTTAACCTTGCTTTTGATATGCAAGAAATTCTAAATATCTGCTCTGAATTTTGATCCCAATGGATGATTTGCTTTCGTGTTCAGGTCATCGTTGAACGACCTCCACCGATTTGGACTCTGAAGACGTTGCGCAAGATTGGAAAACTGTCGCAAGACGAATACGAGAGTGAATTTCTCGCTTTCAGTAAAACACTGCGAGATTTAATTGAAGCAAAGATATTCGGTGGACAGATCAAGGAATGCCACTGCTCGATCTACGACGGTAATGGTAAGCCATGGTTTCCAGCAACTGTGATGCTTATACAGTGCCGGCGCTAGGGTACCGGGGGCCCCCCCCCCAAAGTAAAACTTGAGGCCCCCATACATTGAACTGTCATCTCAGCAAAATGTCTCATAATATAAGTGCTGAAAGACATAGTGTAGGACTTCAATAAATGTCCCCTCCCAATTGTTAAATGTTTTTAAAATTTCCATGCTGTAATTGAAGAATTTTAAGCTGTCATCTTTACAAAATTGCTCATTTTTTAATGCTGTAGTGTTAGTCGTGGTTTAGGACTTCAGATTGTCCCCTCTCCATTGTTTAAATTTGTCCGATTTGCAACTTTAATGGTAGCATTTATAGGCTGTCATCTTAAAAAATTGATTATTATTGATGGACAGTGGATGATACTTATGAAATATTTCTGATATATTGGGGATACAAGGACTCCATCCCAACCACAATTTGTGGGGCCATGCCCCTGTCCGCACCCCCAAGTCTCTCCTTTGGTTGCGTAATATTATTTTGTATGCTTTGCGTTAGAACACAATTCGGCGCGTGGTTTCAGGAATGAACCGTCATGAAAGCAAAGATATTCCTTTTATACCTTTTGAGCTACATTTGAGGCCCCTTGCATACTTGAGATCACACACGTACCATGGACATCTGGAACCCTACACAGGGTTTAATGTTTGGGCCTCACGCAGGTTTTATTTTGGAGCCTCATCCAATTAGCAATTATAATAAAGTGGACGAAACTGCCTGAGTTGCATGTAGTTTAAAATGGCTTTACTTACGCCCAAAATTAGTGTGGCCGGTATGATGTTTGCATTAGATCTGCTATGGCAGTGACATATGGTTAGTTGAGGCTTGCACCAGACCGGATCTGGAGCCTCAAATAAATGCGCCGGTTTAAGAAATAAACAGTCACAAATAAACGTAATGACTAGCTAAATGGGGGGCATGGGGGTGCTAGCGTCGGCACTGTGCTTATAAACTATTGTCAAGTCGTTTGACAAGTAGAAAAGGTGTAGATCTGTTTGTTGCACGAGCAAAGACTGCCGTGGCCCAACACCAGACCTTTGCTGTTATGAGCAAGTCTCTATTGAAAGACTTTCAATACGTAGTAAGATTATTGTTGGGGCTCATCCTTGTGCCTTCCTTGCTTGAAGATCCTTATTTTTCCCCTTGCGCTGAGAGCAGCTCTGAATTGCTCGTACTGCAAAAGGCGTTTCAGAAATTCATTTGAATCACTTATATTTAGATGATGCAAGTTTTATTGTGTCTTTAAATTTATATAGCACCTCTTGCAGTGAACACAAGTCAGAGGTACTCCTTGTACAGCATCATGCTGAAATGCTAATTTACTGCAATATTAGTTATGATAATGATTAAAAATTGTAGGATAACAATTATATCTACATTGATATTTTGCTTTTCATTTTTATGACTTTAATAATCATTCGAAAACATTTCTGTATTTTCTAGATAGCTTGCAAGTCTTCAGGGATCAGTTTTACCTTAAGTAAAAACATGATTAAGATAAACTTGAGAATAATTAATTTTTAATTTTAAATGTTGTTGATAATTGTAGGTACAAAACTTGCTGATCATATTCGGAGCTCTGGAGAAAAA
The DNA here is from genome assembly GCA_945859605.1 of Lumbricus rubellus. Lineage (NCBI taxonomy): Eukaryota > Metazoa > Annelida > Clitellata > Crassiclitellata > Lumbricidae > Lumbricus > Lumbricus rubellus. The sequence goes on from OX243818.1 coordinate 15,030,149, forward strand.
GGCAATATTGCACAGAGTAAGCACACTAGCACAGTATATGTATATACTATATAGATAAGCATATTTTATACATATATAAATATACGTGTGCACAGTAAGCGCATATATATCTGGCCAATACACATGTATACACAAATATGCAAAACAGACCAACTGACATATAATCTATATATATATATAAAATATAGATATGCATATATATATATATATTATATATACAAATTATACATACATACATACACAATTACACATATATTATGTAAAAATATATATATATATATAGATTGTTGTTGTATCTTGTTGCTGGATTATACAATGAGACACCAGGGATCCAAAATCAAATAAAGCAGAAGTTCTAAGCTACGTCACTTTTGAAATGTCCACGTTTGATCCTTGTCTCATCAGATGGAGCAACAGCCATTAATGAAGAAGTTGCTCACTTATGAGTGTCGTTCATGCTGTATTATGACAAAGATACTTACAGATATCTTTGTCATAATGCTTTGCGTCACCCTCCTTCATCCAGTCATAGACTGGCACTGATACGAAAGGGTTGTAGCAGAATATTAGCATGCTTTTAAGTTTGACTAATTGATGAATGTGTTTACCGTTGCCAGGAAAGCCGACGAGTAATGCAGTCGATCCGGAAAGCGATGAATCAGATGACGGCGTGGAGACAGATTGTGAGGAGGATTCGCCATCAAGGGACAGCGACGATTATAATAGCAAGTTGGAGACAGATTGTGCGGTAGATACATCATCAAGGGTCAGCAATAATTCTATTGGCAAGTTGGAGTCAGATAGTGTGGCAGTTCCAAAGTCAAGGGGCAGCGATAATGCTATTGGCAAGACGGAGACAGATAGTGCGGCAGTTCCAAAGTCAAGGGGCAGCAATAATGCTATTGGCAAGTTGGAGACAGACTGTGAGGCAGATTCAACATCAAGGGGCAGCAATTATTCTAATGGGAAGTTGGAGTCAGATAGTGAGGCAGTTTTACCAGCATATCAGACAAGATACCCATCAGATTCGTGTGGATACGGAAAAGATTTCGATGATGTCGAGTCTGCATGTGATTTGAAGAGTGAATGCATAAACTATGCGATTCTGAAGCGGGTTGAAGTGACGAAAGATGAAATTGTCACGACGGATGTGTTCTATCTCACAGAAGATGCGGGTTGGTTGCTTTTTGTTATATATCATCATCGAAATCTTATCTGCTACTTGCGAATCAACTGTAGGTCAGCTTTTAAAGATCAACTGTCATCGTCCAGCTACTATGGATCAGCTATTAAAAAGTTTAATTGTTATACTTCAGCTACTAAAGATCAGCTGTTATAGTCAAGTTACTATAGGCTAGGGTATTAAGATCAGCTGTTATAGTCCAGCTACTGTAGGTCAGCCATAGTGACTAAACTATAGGAATTGTACTCACAGGCTTACTGAGATGTTGCTAATACTAAAGCTGCTGCTACATTTAGATTTGTATTTTATTGGCATAACATGCCAATAAACTAGTATTATTATTGCAAATTTATTTGCAGAAATTTTCAAACACAATTTCTTATTTTAACATAATCAGATTTATAATTAATTGAAACAAAATTGTAATTTAATTCACCTGAATTCTGCCCCCACCCAACCCTTCTAAACCACCGGCTATTAAATCTACTGCGTTAAAACGATATTGGTTTTGGTCCGCCAGACGGCGCCACCTTTGAGTATGGACACATCAGAGCTACTATGTATGAGCTTGTCTTCTACTTTCAGGGGGTGATTATGGTTTAAAGGTCAGTCCTTCTCTGGAGGTCAACGTCAGCATGGTCACTGATACACGCGATGACGGTGTCATCCTGAACGTAGACATGATAGCCGCCGCTTTGAAGCAAGAGAACTTGATCAGCGATGAGGTTAAACGTCGCTTGACATCATCAACTTATTCTGCTCACCGCCAGGCTGGTCTCGTTCTGCAGTTACTGTTATTCATCTTAAATCTGAACATCGCGATTTACCCCAGCCTCACCAAGGCGTTCGAGGGACTGAAGCAGAGAGCGAAGCAGCCGAAGGATGGACCACAGGAGGGAGGGAATTTCAACGGCCCTAAAACACCGTCGGCGGAGGGTGTGAAACCACCTGATGAAACGGCGGCCACTGCAAAGAACAGTAAAGGTTGGTTTGGTCTACGAATTGCTGAAACGAGTGAAAATAAATAGGAAATGTTTTTTTTACATTAAAATTAACTTTGTGTACTCCAATTAATGTTGTGGGTTGATTTTTATTAGTATAAAAGCACAAGTTAAAAAAAACATATTTTGCGATTTACTATGCTACTTGTAAGTATGAAAAGCTCTAATTTTCCCCTATTTCAATAGATGCTGCTTTTGCTGTGGTGATAACAATTTTAGGGGAAGTCAGTGGAAATTTAAACTTATCACTATAATCAGTGTATGATTATAAATGATAATCTTAATGAAAATGATAATATTCAAATATGGAAATGGAACCAATTCTTGTGACATTCATTCATTATAAGTAATAATGATTATTTTTATCTGAACATTAATAAATTGGTTACAAGATAAATAATTGATTGACTTAAAAATTCCTTACCAATTTATGGCTCTTCATCTATGATGGTGATGCCTGCAACTGGCTGGACACCATGTACGTAGAGTAGGGCACACAACGACTGAAAACTGTAGGATTGATTCTTGTTTACATACAAGTGGAACATTTTTCTATTTTCTTTCAGATAAAAAAGCCGAAACAAAGCTTCAGAAACCATCGCTGAAAGGCCCTGAGGCGAAACTACAGATAATATCAAACGTACTTTTTACGATGGTCGAGGGTAAGAATTACTACCCCTACGACTTTGAAGTCCAGCTGAGAAAATTCGTCTTCGAAAGCAAGCAGGACGTTTCGAAACTGCGAAACAAGGACGGTCTGACCCTTCTCCAGGCGATCGTCACCAACAACAGACCCCAGTTTTTCAGCCCTCTGTTTCGAGCGGGGTGCTGGTCGGACCTCAAGCCGCTGAGGGCGGACGAGGGTCCCTACGAGGGTAAATCCGCGGAGGACATCTGCGCCAACGCCAGGTTTCGGAAGGTGCAGAAGGAGATGGATACGTACACGACGTGGGAGAAGTCGCTGAACCAGATCCACCTGGCGGCGAGGAAGGGCGACCTGGTTGAGGTGAAGAAAATGCTGAAGTTCTCGCAGGACCTCCACAACGAACCGGACTCGATGGACTGCACGTCGCTGTACTGGGCGGTCGTCGGGGGAAACGTTGACGTCGTGAAGTTGTTGGTCAACCTGAAGGTGGATCACGCGAAGGTGAACAAACGCAAGGAGTCGATACTGCACGTCGCGTGCATCGTCGGTCACACGCACCTTCTGACGACCCTCGTCAAGGACCTCAAGATGGACTGGACGGTCAAGGACGCCGCGAAGAAGTCGCCGCTGCTGAGGGTCGCCGAGAACGGGGACGACAAGAGCCTCGCGAAGCTGATGAAGTGCGGACTTCGCAAGGACAAGCTCGGTTCGGTTCTGGCGATCGCCGGTCACTATGGGCGACTGGGGTTCCTGCGAAAGGTGATCGAGGACATCGGGGTCGATCCGGGGTCGAAGGACGACGCGGGGAAATCGCCGTTCATGCGTGCGTGCGAGCAGGGCAAGTTGGAAGTGGCGAAGTACCTTCTCACGAGGGGCGTCAATATATGCGAGACGGACACGCGCAGGAGGAACGTGCTGCACATGGCGGCGGACGGAGCCGGAGTGGAGACAGTCGAGTTCCTCATCAACGAGATAAAGTCTCGCAAGGGGGACGACGTTCTCCGGGGCACGCTCTGCCAGCGGGACAAGTACATCGGGGGCGAGCTGTGCATGCTGATCCGCGGCAAGGACAAAGGTCGCGACAGCTGGCACTACGTCGAGGTCTGCCGCGGTCTCATGGACGTCTTCATGAAGCGCACGCGCAGCGGGACGATCGATGTGGCCAAGTATGGAACGCTGCTACACTCCGGGTGGGGCGTCGACCCGGACGAAGATTCAGCCCGGGAGATCGAGCAGCGGTTCGAGACGAGACGGAACGCCAACATGGCGGAGGACCTTGACGTGACGCCGCTCCACATCGCGGCCTTCAAGGACAAGGACGACGTGGCGGAGTTGCTGATGGAGAGGGGCGGTGATGTCAACGTGAGGGACAAGTTCGGGTTGACCCCGCTGCACGTGGCTGCCATGCGTGGGAACCTGGCGATCGTGAAGGGATTGCTGAAGAGGGGAGCGGCGACGGATGTGCTGGACAACCTCGTCAAGACGCCGATGGATGTGGCCGAAGATAACGAACATCCCGAGGTCGCCGCTTTCATGAGGTCCAGTCAGTATTTACCTGTGGCGCAGGTGAGTCTTTGTTCGACGGTTGCCGTAGAAACCTAAAGATTTTAAGGATGATGATGATGAAGGTAGGGTCAGGAGTTGGATGTGGAGCAGTATGGTTAGGATGAGTGAAAGAATGGATGATGGAGAATGATTGAAGGATGAAGAGGAGGAGAACAATAAGAATTTTAAACAATCGTAATAATTTATAATAATAAGACGAAGAAGAATGGCAACTTTTGCGGTCAAAAACAATCTTGATGATGTTTAATGACTAAGAGAAGACGAAGAAAATAGCCATTATCATGATAAACAAATGACAATGATGAAGCTTAGCAATAAGGACGCTAAGAATTAGCTGTAAGATTCATGTATTCAGTGTATTGCATTAATTATATTCAATGAATGTTTCTTCAGATTTATCTCAGTCAAAATGTAAATTACCATTAACACTTTGACAGTGTTACAAATAAGCAAACAAATAAACTCTGAATGAGAATATTTCATGATGATCAATCTATCGACGTTGCTTTTATGAAATTAACGATAGTCAACAACTCTTAGAGATTTATTTATTTACTACCAAATTCTTTTGCAGCACTGGACCTTCAAATTAATTAATAGTATGAAATTGCTTAGCGGCCAGTTTGGTCAACAGATTAGAAGTATAGACGTGTATAATTTAGGAAATTATTATTATGTTGCAGAACTTTCGTGAGAGAATTCTGCCGAACATTCAGCGCGTGTTTGAGGAGGAATACATCCGGCAACTCCAGGAATCGGGAAGAGATGTTCGAACGCATCTTATAAACACGTGTAAGTAAATTTCGTACGTGACAACATAACTTGTTATCCATTTCTAATATGTGTCAGGGCTGCGTGGTAGGCTAATGGTTAGCATGCTGAACTGCCAAGCGAGAGGTTGGGGGTTTAAATCTCCTTCCAGGGAAGACATTTGTGTTGATTTCTGCTCCTCCTGTGCCTCTCCCTAATGAACTTGGCTGTGATGTGTACAGTGTACACCAAGCTTACACTATTCGTGGTGGTTTGTGGTGGTGTTGGTGATGGGTGGTGTTGATGAATGATTATGGTGACAATGGGTGATGGTGACGATGTTGATGATGTCATACCGGTTATTAAAATGACAATTGTTCTCTAAGGCCTATCCTGCCTATTGTTAGCTGCTTCATGATAGGCCTTTGTCACGGCATTGCCGTGTTACGGCGCTATGTAAATTGGCGAAATCTTTAGTTATTGTCTTTTGTTATTACCCTTAGTTAAATATTTTATTCGCATAAATATCTATGATTCAGGTTACTTACTAAGAGACTAGGTAAGATTACTCTACAATAGCAATAGGACTAAAAAAGTAACTTTGCCATGTGTTACCTGAGCTGATAATTAATTTGTGCCACTTTAGTCTGTTGCTAATCGGCATGTACCTGTCCTGGGTCGCAAAGTATTGAATTTCAGAGATGTATAAATGCCTTTGAGCTGTTCGCCAAAGGTTTTAGAGCTATATAAATGGCCAGATTCAGAACTGTTTAAGTGACATTCCATATCAAATAGCATTACAGAATGTGCTTTTTATGGCCAGATACAGAAATGTTTAAGTGACATTCCATATCAAATAGCATTAATACAGAATGTGCTTTTTATGTGTCTTTTGTAGTACGGGATTTAACGATTGATATCAATGAGTCACTGTTGGCGCTTGGGTCAGGACCTGTTCTTGAGGAGTCGACCCCGAATGACCATTCGACCAAGGACTGACCCAACATGGCTAGATGCAAATTTTAAGCATTTGATTATCCTCGTTGTTGTATGCCTTCTGATTGGCTGTCAACTTTTGGCCCAGAGTGAACCAATAGACCTGCTCGTAAATGACGAAAACACTTGTGCTGCAGTACTATGTTACTTGATACTAATAATGTTCTTATGTAATAATAAAATTATTGGTATCTAGTATCATTAATAGTTGTTTTTTAAGTACAGCAGAGAATTTTGTTCATGCCATTGACGTGATGTCACGTTATAAGCAGTGCTTGAAGTGTGGAAAAATAAGTACCTGGACGCTCCTTACCTTTCCAAAAGAAGTGCCTGGACGCCCCTTACCTTTCCAGGCTGTGCTGGCCAATAAGTGGCAGGGCGGCATTCAGATTTTGAAATAAGTGCACGGACACCGTTCATGACCGTCCAGCCACACTTTAAGTCCTGGTTATAAGCAGCACTTCTTAATCTAATCTGTGTAATCGCGATGTTGAAGCATATGTTGGAATTGTACGAATTCAGAAATACACTTTAGTACAAGCACTTATAAATGGAAAGCATTTGTGCGTCAAGGTGCTTATAAACAAATGCCGAAAAGTACAGGAATATTATTATGTGACTTGCGTACTGACTTGAACATGTGCTACTTGAGATAAACAGAATCCATTACGAGGAAAATCGCATTGAGTCTTGTATGCGGATGACGCGTTAAAAAGAGGGTTCATTGTCGCAATGACGTCATTCGTGATAAATGTCACTACGAATATACGCTGCTAATGATTATGTTTTTGACCACATGATAGTTTTAATTATGTTTACGGAGGAGGTATTGCTTATGTGTTGTGCCCAGTGTTTTCTGTTAATCTATACGCTTTCACGGTTAATGGTCAGAATAATTATAATTACTTTTCAACTAATTATACCACATGGCGGTGTGCTGCATTTTTGGTTATTGTAATGACTGAAGAAAGTTTTTTGGTTCTGATAGGCCTACGCTAAGAATTAGCTGTAAGATTCATGTATTCGGTGTATTGCATTAAATATTTTCAATTAATGTTTTCTTCAGATTTATCTCAGTAAAAATGTTTCTGTTAATCTAGACGCTTTCACGGTGGTTAGAATAATTATAATTAATTGCAACTAATTATACCAAAGTGTGCTGCATTTCTGATTATACTGTAATGACTGAATAAAGTTTTTGTTTCTGATAGGCCTACGTTAAGAATTAGCTGTAAGATTCATGTATTCGGTGTATTGCATTAAATATTTTAAATTAATGTTTCTTTAGATTTATCTCAGTTAAAATGTAAATTGCCATTAACACTTCAGTTTAGTGTTGTATGCCCAAAATGTTAAATATTATCAAAGAAAATAAATTGTCGTTTTAGTAAAGTGTCTTGGGCATTATTTAATCAATTAGTTAAATTAGTAATAAAGTTGTTTACCTACTTTATCAGTTAGTAAATATGACACAAAATAAGCAAGATCTTGCTGCTGCCTACTATGCCGTCCTACGTTTACCTACTTTTGGCTGTTTACTTTGCTTTTCCACTTTTACCTACTGGTGCCTTTTTGTCTACTTTTTCTTAGGTGCATACTCTACCTTACTTCCTACCTTTGCGTGCCTAGTTTTAGCTATTGGTACAAGCGCGCTGCCTGTCCTTACCTTTACCTACCTGTATTTCACCTGCCTACTTCACATTCCTTCCTGCCTTTGGTACCTGACATATAACACATGTCATTTACTTTTGTGCTTAGCAGCCTTCATAATAGGCCTATCAACCTATGTGCATAGCAAGTTGCATCTACCATCAACTTAGGTCTACGTACATCTACCTATAGCAGCCTACATTCATAGGTGCAATCACGTCCTAAAAGTTGGGGGCATAATGAATCACGTCCTAAAAGTTGGGGGACCATAATAATAAAGTTAGGGGACCACTCAAGAGTTGGGGGACGCGTCTCGTGGGTCCCATAGGGTGGTTGCGCCTATGCCTACATTAATATATCTGGTGACCTAATTCTACCCATCAGTCTATAGCTAGGATTAGGCCTACATTATCTACCTGTCAACATACCCGTCTATTACTGTCAATATTTCAATAGATTATATATTATAATTATAGCGTTTCGATTATAGGTTTAGGTCTGCTAAACTGTCGGTCGGTGTTTGGCATGATCTGCATATCCCATTTAAAAAAAATCTTCCTCATGTCAGATGGACCCTCAATCGTGCGGCTAAAGAGTAAGTAAGTAAGCATATTCTGCATGTCTCCAGATCTGCTTGGTGTTTACTTAGCACACTGACGCTACTGCTCTTTGTCTTCCACCTCTGTCTTACAGCACCCCTCCCATCCCCATTACCCAGACAGCAAAATTTTAGGGGACCAATAGGGGCCAGTTTGGCAAGCCCAATTAGGGGATGGCTTGGTTATGCTCACTGGCCCCAGTGGGGTGCCCAATTCGGGGCCTTTGGAGGTACCTAATTTGGGGCCCTTTAGGGCAAACAATATGTGCCCTAAGGATGCCCTAAAGGGAAATGCAATACTTGCCCTTTAGGGCATGCCCTATGTTTGCCCAATTAGGGGATGGCTTGGTTATGCTCACTGGCCCCAGTGTTTTCCCTAAAAAAATGCATATAAAACCACTGCAACAATCTTAATTTCGGTATATTCTTACAAATGAGTTACTCATTTGTAAAAATATTCCAAAATTAAGAAATATACGGTAATCAAAATTACAATGTTGTAAGCATTTTTCATTTATGAATCCCTGACTTTAAACGTCCATGCTCAAACGAAATACAAAATGCTGTCAAATGCAAAAACACATAAAAATGATTAATGCAATCAAAATGTTTAATATAAAACGAAAATAATGAAGATAACTCAATTAAAATGCAACAGTATGAACAAAGCAGAATTGTTGGCATATCTCATCAGAAAAGCGTGTAAAACCACTGCAACAATCTTAATTTCGATATATTCTTACACATGATCGAGTTAGTCATTTGTAAAAATATTCCTTACCTTAAAAAATAAGGTAAGATCGTTTACACATCAAAATTACAACTCCTTTACAATGATACCAATGTTGTAGGCCTAACCATTTTTCATTTAAGAATTCCTTACTTTAGACGTCCATGTTCAGACGAAATACATAAGATGTCAAAATGCTGCCAAGTGCAAGAATACGTAAAAAAGAATGATGCAATCAACATTTCTAATATAAAAAGGAAAAAATGAAAACGACTCAATTAAAATGTGGCATTTCTACTAAAAAATGGCATATAAAACCACTGCAACAATCTTAATTTCGGTATATTGTTACATATGAGTTACTCATTTGTAAAAATATTCCAAAATTAAGAAATATACGGTAATCAAAATTACAATGTTGTAATCATTTTTCATTTATGAATCCCTGACTTTAAACGTCCATGCTCAAACGAAATACAAAATGCTATCAGATGCAAAAACACATAAAAAAGAATAATGCAATCAACATTTTTAATATAAGAAGGAAAAAATGAAAATGAAAGTAATATAGTCAGTTTTCTGAGTAATACAAAAGTACATGAAAATTACAGTTCTCATTCTTTTGGTCCCTTGTATGGCATGAATGGTGCATCTGAAAAAGATGCTATTCCTTTCGCATATTCTTTCTGACCGAAAGCTTTGCCCTTGTCAAGCGTCCGCCTTGACGATCTCTTGCGTTGTAAAACCAAGAGCTTATTGCCTTCTCAATTGCGGAATTTGTTGCCACTTCCGGTTTAAACAATGCATTCCTTCTTACTGCATCTGAAAATGCAGAACATTTACAGAAATTGTAACAATAAAAATATAAAATGGAATAAAAATAAGATATAAAATATGTAATGGTATAGTATAACAAATCTTAAGTACTGTTGGCGAAATAAAAGAAAAGGCAGGTTTTCGGCGAGGAAGAGGCACACGAGATCCAATCACCAACCTTCGGATTCTTATGCAAAATACAAGGAGCAACAACAACCTCTATTCAAGGGCTTTGTGGAATTCAGAAAGGCATTTTATTCAATCCCACATAATAAACTTCGACCATGATTGACATTGGATATCAAGTCCACCTCATTAATCTAGTAAGGAAACTTTGTGAGAATTATCTTGTTAAAGTAAAAATAGCAGACATAGAACCACATGGTTAGTTGTTACACATAAGAAAGGCAGGATGGTGTCCTCCCACTATATCTGTTTAACACCATAGCTGAGGTAGTCACAAGAGAAAATCTGAAGGATTATAAGGGAGGAATAACAATCGGTGGTGGGAAAGACAGTATGAACACGTTGTCTAGTTAAGTTGCACTATGTTCAGGTTGTGTTTGATATGCTCCAAGGAAAAAATAAATAAATGAGAAAAAAATCATTTTGGGGTCCTCAGTATTTTAAATGAACCCAAGCAAAATGAAGCTGGGTCACAATTTTGGAAAAGAAGTTTTATGAGAAAATTTATTTGAAAATGAAAGAACCATAAATGCACGCGTGGAGAGCTTTATGTTCTAAGCTCTTTCAAAAACTGGAAATCTCAACAATTGGACAGAAATGATCAAACAAACCTTGCTTTTTGCAATGAAATAACTGTGCAATCGGTCAGCACTGTGAATAATATATCTTCCTTTTTGAGATGAGTTAACCCATGTAGAAGATAATATATGCCCTCAGGAGATTTTACTTCTCAGAATTGCAAAGAATACTGTGGAAGAGAGAGAAATAATAATACAGAGCAATTTATTCTTCTTAGCTAAGGTTTGAAAATATGTATCGTTGCAAGCTACATAATAACATTATTTTATGCAAAAATGTTATTCAAAGTGATCTCGTAGGAGCAAGAATGGCATTCAAAAATGCATATCATTGAAAGCATGTACCGTTTTAAACTGCCATGCGTTGTAACTTGTTTGGTCCGACCTCTTGTCAAAGGCACTGCTATGCTAACATTCTTCTGGTATTGTCACCAACCGACACACCACCAATCAGACTTCATCTGAAATGCAAAACACCACAACGGGATCATCATGAAGAAATTACAAATATTACATGTAGGCCTATGCACCTAAATAAATCTAAATCAATATGAGGCTTTAGAAAGTTTAGAGTTTAGAATGCAGAATTAAAATTTCCACAGTCTGGATGTAGAAACAACTAAGTAAGTTTAACAAATTAATATTTGCAAGTCATGTCGAAACTCGAAACTGATTTAAAGATGTCTTGCTCTGATAAGCTAGTAAAATCCTTGCACTTTTTGTCATCATGACATCTTAGCCATCTTACAAATGTATAGCATCATTTAAAGAGCATTTGGTAATTCGTATAAAAATATTGATGGTTCACTAACTTTCTGAACTGAAATTTTATCGTATGCATTGTCCATTTCGGGTATTAAATCTTCAATTTCAAATAATTCAAACAATCACATAATGGTACGTACCATTTAATAATATTAATTCTTTTGGCTACAATTGTTAGACAAATGAAATGCATACCAGCGGTATATGAGCATAAGGTTTTATTTCTGTTTAAATATGGTATGCTTCAAGGTCATTGTTTGCTCTAAAACCTACAATAAATTAATAATACAATATAATAACGCAATACTATGCCAAAGAAAACTCCGGGAGTATGGGATAGCATTAGCTCGGATTAGAAATTTCTTAAATTTAGGCTAATCAACTATCAACTAAGAAGTAATGGACACAAATAAACTAGTCTAGGCTTATATAGCTACAAATATTCCTAGGAAAACCTATTAGCATATGAGAATACACACAATTACAATACTTCCCTTAATTTCCAGCTTCTCCACGGCACTTGAGTGACAGACTGACAGTCGACCTCCTCAGCTGGTCCCATACAATAAGCCTAAGTTTTCATACTCTTTATCAAACATTGTCAGTTGCAGCAGCAGTGGCAGTTATCTTTTCATGTAGGTTGCTCCAGCGTCCAATCGCTATTCGTGTGCTGACATCTTGGCTTACTTTGAGACAAGCACTAGAGTCAAAGTCTAAGTTCATGAACGCCTGTGCACGCTGCACACCCTGCTGTAGGCTAAGTCCTACTTTTCCCTCGATCGGCTCGGCTCCTAGTCATCTCGGCAGCGAACCCGTTGGCTGCAGACTTCGCTGCCTTTCCCCTCCTCCCTTCCTTCGTGTCTTCCCGCCAGCACTGAATACTCGCCATTGGGAAGCCGACACTGTATCGTATGACGGTATGAGTCACAAAAGAATCGCCTCTCATGCAGGATCCCAGCCCACAGAGGACCGTGCCTTCCCGCCAGCACTGAATACTCTGTAGCCGATCGAGTTATAGATTATAACAGACCATTACAATTCTCCATTCTCGATGATTATAATTAAGTAATGTTTAGCTTGGTTTAATTCAAATCAAACAAGTCAAGCTAGAATGAAAGCCCAAAGCCAATTAAATAGGAATCAGGCCTATTTAAAGCAAGCTACAAGTTGGCCTAACGTACGTACGCCTGCGTCAAAATTAGGTTAAAGTCGGAAGGAAATTAGACTAATTCAGAAATCTATTCAGACGTTAAGTTGAAAAACAAGCCAGATTCTACAAATCAGAATTACTTACAATGAAGTCAGAACAATATTCAAGTCAGAAATAGTAGCACTTAGATTAGGCTGTGTCATGTCATAATGTATATGTCAAGTCAGAACCAAATTAGTTAGGCTGGTAGACATGAAATGAATAAGCGTAAGTCAAAGCTAAGCCATGAATAATTAGGCCTATCAGAAATAATGAAGTCAGAAGTCAAGTCCAAAATCAAGTCAGAAGTCAAGTAATAAGCTTAGTCATTTAATTGTTTTTAGAATTAGGCCTAATAAATCAGAATTTAGCCTAATTAAGTTCTTAAAAAACATTTGTTAATAATTAGGCCTAATTAAATCATAAATGTCAGAATTAAGTGAAGCCAGAATAGAATAAGCCAAGTCAATAGCCAATTAGGCAGAATTAGGCCTAATAAAATGAAAATTTAGCCTAATTATGTTTAAAAATCACTCATTACAAATTAGGCCTAATTAAATCATAAATGTCAGAATTAAGTGAAGCCAGAATAGAATAAGCCAAGTCAATAGCCACTTAGGCAGATTTAGGCCTAATAAAATGAAAAGTTAGCCTAATTAAGTTATAAAATTACTCATTAATAATTAGGCCTAATTAGATCAGAAATGTCAGAATTAAGTGAAGCCAGAATAGAATAAGCCAAGTCAATAGCCGATTAAGTCAGCACTAATTAAGCCAAACCAGATAAACTATTAAGAAGAAATCGGATCAATCCGTATAGGCCTACATTGTAATTTATTGTAAAAGCCTATCTTACGGAGCATCTAAGATTCTCTTAGGGCTGTGGCAAATGCGCCCAAGCCCTGCGCGCGTCGCTAACGCACAATTAGGGATAATATTGTACGAACATTAGGGCACCTTTAGGGCAGAGGAAAATTCGCCGAAGCCCATGCCATGCCCCATTTGCCCATATGGGGACCGAATGGGACCAAAATCCAATGCTGACTGGGTAATGATGACAAATCCGAAGATAATGGTGATGCGAAATTTGCGAATATTTATTTCTACATGAAATTTCGCATCATTTGTTAACCATAGGCCTACGTCATAGATATCAGAATTTTCCGACTTGTTCCAAACTTCCAGTCAGCTAGTAATAATTTTATCTATAATTATTCTGTTCTCATCCAATGTTTCCGCAGTGCGTTTGCAGGCGGTTCAATAAAGTAGGCCTACATGCTTACTTACTTGAGAACTGAATGTGAACCCGTAAATTGTGAGGCCGTTGACCGAAACCACGATATCCATAGCGGTTTTCAAAATTACGTCAACAGTTGTCATAGTAACTCATTTCTGATTTGAAAATCAATGGTGAGGCCGTAAAATTATTCGCTATTATAGCTATACAATCTAAAACTCATTAATTTTTAGTCGATTCTAATTTTTAATTTAGAAATTAGTTTAGTCGTGTTCAGCATAATTTTGGCGAATAACGTTTATTGTTTAATGCCGCTTCGAATCCATGATTGTGTTTGTAGGCCTATACCAAAATGTAGTATGCAATAGGGCGCCTATAGGCTATTATTTCAATAAGGAAAATTCTTCTCGCTGTGCAACCACATTCAATGTCTGTTAAATTAAATTAGCAATGTAGACCTGCACAATTAACATGCGTAGGAAAAATTGTGAATCTTAGACCTATACCCATATAGGCCTAGGCCTACACTATCAGAGGCGTAGCGACCGCCCTCCGTACCCTCCGACCGAAGGGGGCCCCCGGCAAGGAAGGGGCCCCTAAAAGTGCCAAAAAATGAATGAAATGACTAAAAATAAATATTAAAAAGGTCATCAACTTTTTCAGACGGCGAATATAAAATTTTCCCAAGATTTTGGCCAAAAAGTCATCAACTTTTTCGGACGGCGATTTGATGAAATTTTCCCGACATTTTGGCCGGATGACTAAAAAAGTCGTCAGAAATTTCGGACATTATGCTCGGAGGGGGCCACGTTCGTTCTTGCTACGGCCCTGTACACTATACATGTAGAATGATATTAATTGTCATGTAATTTTGCTGAATGCTTTGTATCATATTATTTGGTTTACGTATAGGTCTTTCGGGTCATCTCATCTTGAGCAAAGTAGATATATAATTCGATTGTCTTCAATCTACAGAGCTCTTCAATCTACAGCGCGTAATGCCTGTCCTGCGAATCGACATACGGCTTTTCCTGGGCCTCGTTTGGTGGATGGCAATCGCCAGTGTTGCACAAGAGTAAGAAACAATAGGCCTAACAACTGCACCTCGAGATCTTCTATCGTCTTATAAAGCCTTAGAATTAACACCTCCAAAGGAATTAACAATGATTAAATCCCCACAGTAATTAAAGGACTTGATGAAATCGACCCCAAAATTGCTAGATTTAGCCTACAATAGAAGCCACCTCAATTCCTCTGGCGGAAATAATAAACTGCTCCATTACAACTGGCATATTGTGCCAACATGTCTAAAAATTGCTAAAATAGTCTCTGACCGGATCTTTATAAATAGTCGTACCGCTTATAAAAACTCTTTGACGTTTAGGTATTCTTGCAAGACACCGGGCATTCCGGTCAAATTCACCCTCTGCGAATCATACGAAGGCTTCGATCACATCGACCAGATCGGGTGCGATTTCTTCTGTATGCTGCTTCCAGACACGGTGAAGAATTTTCTCACGGAGATCGACGTTCCGGTCACTTTCAACAATTTCTGCAAAACGGCAAAACCGGCGGCAATATTAAAGGCAATGAGTAAGTAAGCTTACACGTGACGATCCGAAGACTTCCCTTCGCCCATTCATCCGCAGCAGCAGGGTGAGAATAATTGTGGACAATGACTGGGGTTGGGGTTGGTTGGGGTGGACTATGATCCACTTGGAATCAAGGGCGGATCCAGGGGGCCAATCCGGCCATGCCCCCCATTTAGAACTGCCCATGTATCGTGCCCCCCCATTTGGTTTCAACAAGCTTTCGAATAATGTATAACAAGGATGTTTAGTAGACTGGATGACTAAAAAAAGGTCATCAACTTTTTTGGTTTTGTTGGCGGACAAGATGGTATACTTTTCCGGAAATTTCGACCAGACGACTGAAAAAATGTCAACTATTTTAGCGCATAGGCCTACAAAAATTACACACCCAAGGCCAAGAATTTTTGGATCCCCGTCCAAAGTTTCTGAATCCGCCCTTGCTTGGAATTGGGGGTGTGAAAACGGACTTAACAATGTTGCTCGAAGAGAAAGACTGGGGGGGGGGTTCAAAAGTGAAAAATGATCGATGGGTTTTTCCTTACTTACTTTTTAAATTGTAGGCTAATCCTACTCTAGTTTAACAATCGTTTACAATAGGCTCATTTAGCTTTCAGTTTCTTTCCATTTAGTTGCGTTGTCGTTCATTGATGCTGGTGCCCTATATACAGGGTGGGCCAAAAAAGTGAGAACATATTGTAGCATACGAGTTATTTACAAATATAATTCAATTAATTGTATTGTTTTCATGTATTTTTGTTTGCCAAGTATTTAGCTAATCAGAAATCATGTTCAATGTGTCCTCCTTAAATTTTCTTTTCAACGAGTTTTTCTAAGCGTCGACGCCACTCGTCTATGCTACTACATGTCAATAGAGCGCTGCCCCAGATTTCTCCATTCTTCGATTATTGCCAAGTTGAGCTGCTCAACTGTGGCAAATTTTCGCCGAAGGTAGACTTTTTCTTGCAAAGCACCCCATATGGCATAATCTATTGGGTTTAAATCAGAACTGTTCGGTGGCCACATGTCTGGCTCGATGAAGTTAACATTCTCCTGACGAAGAAAGTGATCGTATTTCTGGCTGTGTGAGATGGAGCTCTGTCTTGCAGCTCTTGCTGTAATGTCCAGTTATTGCGATCACATGTCGCTTGAATTACAGGCAGCAAACCTTGTCTCAGAACATGTTCACAAATAGTATTCACTGTTTACTTTGTCGCCTGGTTCAACGAACACATTACTGATAGGCCTACCATGCAGCTGAAATGGTCACGTTCTCGTATGAGTCGACTTTCCTGAACTTACATTTTCTTTGTTTCAACGGAATAAACACGGTCATTTTGAGAATTAACTGGAGTGGCAACGGTGACTGTCTTTTCGTCTGTAAACTGCAGATGCTTCGTACACTTCTCTCATCAAGACACCGCTCAAGTAGCTGCCGACTGCGTTGCAAGCGTTTCAATGTGACATTTTCATTGAGCTTCTGCCCGATCACACGCTTGTACGTTTTAAGTTGTAAATTTTGCTTAACAATACGTCGAAATAAGGACATCATATAGCTAAATAGGTAAGTGAACGAGTAAACAATTTAAGCTATTATGGATACAGTGAAACAAGTTTTGATGCAATTATATTACTTTTTACGCGATGTTCTCACATTTTTGGCGGATCAGGACGTTTGGGCGCCGCCGTTTGGGCGCCGGCCGTTTGGGCGCCGCCGTTTCGGCGCCGGCCGTTTGGGCGCGACGCCGTTTGGGCGCCGGACGTTGCGGCGCGAAAGAAGAACCTTGACGTTTGTAGATATAATTACATACGAAAGAGCCTCCTTCCTAACCTTGACGTTTGTAGATTTAATTACATACTAATTACTGTATCTCTATAACGCTTTTAATAACCATAATCTTTTAAAACATTGGGTTTGTGAACATTAAATCGAACATTGAACTTCTGAAAGTAATTCAGTTCTTTGTGGAATGCTTTTATTTAACATCAAATCATTCCCTTGGGTAACATGATGTGTTAACATTAAATTTAACAATGCACATTACAAAACATAGCTGAATTAAAAATTCCTGGACAAATAAAGAGTTTTAAGTGCTATTTCATTACATAACTTCTTCCGCGCCGAAACGTACGGCGCCCAAACGGCGTCGCGCCCAAACAGCCGGCGCCGAAACGGCGGCGCCCAAACGGCCGGCGCCCAAACGGCGGCGCCCAAACGTCACGTACCGCATTTTTGGCCCACCCTGTATGTGTGCCAAATAGCATAGACTGGCGAAGTTTTATAACAAAATATTCAGCGGTTTTTGAGAAATCGCGATTTTCGTAATGGGTTATTTTTTCCGACGCGCCCTGCATATATATGTATATATATATATATATATATATATATATATATATATATATATATATATATATATATATATATATATTATATACAGGTTGAGAATTGCCGGGGGTTGGGAGTTTCTTAGAACCCCATGTTAAAGTCTGTTTTTCACACCCCGATTCCAAGTGGATAATGGTACAACCCCCAGTTATCTTTCCACAATTCTTATACTGTATATATATACATAGGCTATACATACATATACATAAAATACATAGCGTAATGATGTTGTACTTGTAGCGGCTGACGCAGACATGCAGCTGGGCTACGCTGAATTCGTCGTCCTGATGGGCACCCTCACCCCTGCCTGCCTCCGAGAATCGCTCATCTTGTTCGAGGATATCGTCACTGTCAACCCGCACAAGATAACGGAAATGGATATAATGACGTTGAAGGATCTAACAGAGTGGCTGCTGTCCGTTAATCGAGGTGGCGTAGAGGCGGATTCAGAAGATATAGACGCTCAGTGTGAGTGTTTCTCCTTTCATCATGTCGTCAAGACACGAAGGGTCGTCTCTGCATGCGTTCACTTTACACTGTAAATGTAGGCCAAATTAATGTACTCGGATATTATAGTTGTAGGCTATATATAGCGACCCTTTTTATAAGTCGCTCAAAACCTATTATTTTGGCTGTGGCTGGACTGGGAGCGCCTCTGAGTATAGGCTAGGTTTCTTGAGGAAGCGCTATATAAATTCACGAAATGAATGCATGAACGAAATGACCCATACAATAGCCTCGACCCTGTTAATTTTTAAATGAACTTGATTGGGTAAGATTCTTCACCACCGCTCGCCCGTTTGAATTAATGAACGCCACGCCACTTAGGTGAATCACACCATGGGCGGAAACCTGGGCGGAAACTTGGGAGGGGGGACGAACGAGTGGCCGAAGGAAAGACGCGAGATTTTTTGACGGACGAATGGCTGTGTCGAAAAAAAGTTTCCAGCCCTTTTTTAGTCGTCTGGCCGAAAAGTCAAGCAAATTTTTTTTATTTCCTTACGCTCAACGATTGGAAGGGGAAATGCATGGGCCGTCCCCCCAACACCTCCATTAAGGGGGACCGCCCCCGCCCCATAAGTCTACGCCCATGAATCACACGAAGGCTTGGAGCACGTCGATCAGATCGGGTGCGATTTCTTCTGTATAGGCCTATGCTGCTTCCAAACATGACGAAGAATTTACTCATCCATGAGGATGGTTAATGGCCTCATCATGTCCTCTATCCGGCAGGCAAAAGCGAACACCTGGAAAGTGTCCGACTCTTGCATGCTTGCTTCATTGGGCTATTGGTTGTTATTTCGTGGGAGTTTTAACCTATTTACACGTACGGGCATGCTGTCTTTCCGTGATGGCCTCTCGTCGACAAAGGAAAGGAATTCTCTATTGAGGGAATTGTTCTTACGAAGTAGGCCTACGATACAATAGGAAAATATGACGCATGTTTCTTGGGGGAGGGGGGGAAGTGAAGTCCTAATGGTATGCTATTGGTAATGAGGATTTGTTGCCTGGATTTGGTTCCAATCAATCAATCAATCATCCAATTTTATTTGAAGTATAGCCTACAATGGTTGACACAGACGCACGAAAAGTAGGCTACTGGTAAATAAAGATAAACTTATTTCAGAAAAATACTCTGCGTGACCAAGAAGGTGTGTAGGCTACAACTGAAATAAAAATTAATGTTTCCCAGCATCTTGAAATGCTACTAGGCCTACTACAATATGGAAATTCGAAAGAAATTCTCATTATTGTAAATGATGATTTCAATGATTTTAATGATTTTAATGTTGATGATGTAAAAAAATCATGTCATCACTCTTATCAGCACTGAAATATTAGAGCAATTTTGTTAAGATGACAGCCAGAAATGCTGCAATTGCAATGTGGAAATTCATAAAAGGGTTCGAATCCACCTCGCCGCGTATACGGACCTTGGGCAAGTCCTTCACTCACAATTGCTCAGCGCTTCGGCGTGAAACTCCGATGCAGTGTCCGCTTTGCATTCGGGAGCGCCTCTGAGTAGGAAGAGCTTGAAGGGGCGCTGTAACAAGTGCACATACCAACAAACAAACAGACAGAGAAGGAGGAGCGATCGAGAGTAGAACTGCGCTTCAAGGCAAGCACCGTCGAGCAGTTGATACTGTCCAAACAACGCGCTATGTAATTTTATAAGGGGCCGTCCATATATTACCCCCCGTTGCAACCCGTACATTTTGCGAACTCGCCCATTCGTACGTACAAATAGACCTCTCTACAAAGATCGTCTGCTAGTGCTTATCATTTGGTACCACTTGTTGTGGTTATTGCCTATTTGTCTAAAGTCTTCAACTCTTAGTCTGTATTCATTTTTAATTTGAATCTATTTATGCCTTGTCATTTTTTAAAAATGTTTAGGGGCCTATGAGCTCTGTTCGCACTTCGCTTATGACCTCTCTTATCTCTCGTTCTCTCTATACCCAGTAACTCATTTACTGTTTTTGTCTCGTCTAGGCTATATTGTTTGATGATTAGGCCTACTACTCTCTTCTGTCACCACCATCTTGACACAAACTCCGATGATCGGACGACTTTAATGATGATACAGATGATGTTATCAATTAATGTGGACGTCGTTATAATTAATAGACATTTATTTTACGTATACATACATCTGCCGAGACCCCGCCTCGCCGTATTCATATATCGCCTAAATTCGGTGATCCCCCAATCCCTGCGTACGTAATATATGAACAGCCCCCAACTGTACATAAAAATTTTCAAGCAGCTGCAGAGGCGTAACTTGATCTGTATGTCTTTGTAAATTTCAGTCCAGATCACAAAGACAATGTTTCAGGACTACTGGACAAATAAGGCACGTATACAACCTACGTTACTTAACACCAAGAAAATAGCCAATTAATAACTTAGGAATCAACTCAATTAATTAATTCGTAAAGTCACTAATTAAAATAATTAAATTTTAATTCTTTATATCACTGATAAACTTACTCGAGCTCATGCACTATACGCATGCAAACTAATCATGAGCGCATTTAGAGAGGTTGCACCCCCTGCCTGATGGGTTGAAGGAGTTCGAATCCCTAGGTTTTCTTATAGATCCATACATAGAAAAGTCTTCATTGCACACCCCAACGCCATATAAATCAACGTCTGACTCTCAGTTATATTTATAGCCTACACTTCTCGTACTGTCCAAGCCTTAATAGGCCTACGCCACTGGAGTGCGGCCATGGCCCCCATTTAAAACTGCCATGGGACATAGACCCCCATTCGGAAAAGAATTAGTAATAGGAACAGGGGTGTCATGGTATATTGCCCCCCCCCCATTAAGACAATTGCATCGGATGTGGCCCCCCATTGGGTTTCTGGTGGAGGACTAAAAAAAGGGTCATCAACTTTTTGGCGGATGAAAAGTCCTTTTTCCTCAGCCAAAGACCGATGACTAAAAAAAGGTCATGAACTTTTTTGGCGGATGAAAAGTACTTTTTTATTAAGCCAAAGACCGTTTTTTTGGCGACCAACGACGAAATTTTTTTCCCTGTCCCAAGGTCAAAGATTTTGGCCCACCCCCTGGAAGAGTTATGGATCCGCCACTACGAATACTAATGAAGCTTGACCTACATTGAGCTGTCACTGGGAGTCTGCTTACTAATTATAATTATATCAGCTTTGTTTTTATTTACATATTTTCAGATTAGGGCAAGAATTAACAAGGAGGAAATCCAATGCAGTAGAACGGACTTTCCCCCGGGTTCAGCAGAGAATCCTCCAGTGCTCAACTAAGGGAACGTCATCATCGCCAGTGGGCTGCTGGGCTGCCTTTTGGAAGGCAATTCCAAGGACGATGTTCATCAAAATGTTCTGTTTTAATTATTATTATTGTGAACGAACGAAGCAGTGAACGGTGCACGAATTATTCCGTTTAATGAACAAAAGACACTTAGACTAAACGATCAAATCAACTGCATCGAACAGATTATTAATCTAACTGCATAAAAATGAATTAACTATTAAATTAAAAATAATAGTTGAATTAATGTTCCGATTAATTTAATGGACGAACGTCATTGACTTTGAACATATATGAACGAACGAATGCATGAATTAGCACTAAACGAACGACTGAGAGAACGAGTTAACCCTTTAATGTTGGCATCAAAGAGTTAAATGATAATAAGTGAGTGAACAATTTTGGAACCAGTGCGATTGCCAGAAATAGCCAGCCAGGACAGGACAGCAACAATTATTCCAGATGAAATAACATTAAGTCCCCAGAAATCTTCCATAATATTATTTTCGTGACATTAATTTTCTAACCCAAGACATTGTAGAATCGTATAGGTAATAATTGGTCTCAGCATGAGAAATTAGTCGACCCAAATGGACACATAGATTAAAACACAAGAGTGCACTGTAGTTACTGCAGACGGAGGACATCTCAGTGATTCTCAAAAGCACAACAGAAGAAAAAATTACAATAAAAAACACTTCACCTAAACTCTAGATAGCAAGAGCAAAATACAAGCGAACAAAACTAAATGAAACTTTTCAGTAGAGTTTGTGCCACCAGTCACCATGCAGTGATAGACTGTCAGCCACTCTATCACATTCAACTCGAACATTTAAAAAACTACTTAAAGACTTGCTCCCGACCCTGGAACCGCCAAAAAGAATAGAAGATGAGAAAAACATGAGAGAGAGAGAGACAGAGAAGAAAGACAGAGGAGAGAGACAGACAGACGGACAAAGGCAGAAGAGAAAGAGAGATAGAGAGCGAGATAGGAGAGGGAGAGAGTTAGAGAGAGAGGGGAGGGAGAGAGTTGGAGAGACAGAGAGAGATAGAGAGGAGTCTTGGGAAAGAGGCAAAACATTAATCAACACTTACAAAACGAAACTGGTAGACGCTTTCCATCGAAGAGTACAAACAGCACTTTAGCATTACACATCTCCTTTGACTACTATTTATACACCCGTGTGACAGGAACAGCACATAAATAGTAAGATTGACTACATAAATAGTTTACTCCAAACACAAACGATTCAATTCACGAGCACATGTGGCACGCAAAGTTACATGTAACGCCTGTAAACGTGTTTGACAAACTGATCATCATAAATATTACACAGGAATAAAATTAATGTGATTATGAATTTTCACAGACAATCACAAATACGGCTTAAGTATATAATTAAGCGTTTAAAGCCTTTAAGCGCTAGATTAGAGATATGAAATATTACAGAACAGCATTCAATGGCAATGACTTCATTAATCCAGATTAAAGTGAGAATTCTGACTATAGCACTATCTGCCTGCCTGACCAAACCATTTTCATCCATCACGGTGTTGATTAACGTGCAATTTGTATGTAGCTGGCCACAACAAACTTCATATCTCTCTCTTGATGCATTCACCTGTATAATTCATCCAGTAACCGTAAATACTCCGCACTGGCTTTCCCGCTGACTCCACTAATTTTTTCATCAAATCATTCAGCCTCAACAACTCTCCCCTGAAGAGAGGGGAATGTATTTCGCTCCACCCACCCACCGCCCGCCGGCACAGACCGCACCGCACAGTTACAGATCCTCCGTGTTGACGACGATCTTAACAAACGCTGTGTTATCCTTGACGTAGGCGTGCGATGCGCTGTCGAGCTGCGTCAGGGACATGAGGAGGGGACATCCGCTGGCGATGTTCATCTCTGTCGTCGGCCGCTTGAACGACGAGCTCGTCGGGTCTGGACGGAAGGCATCGACGACGTGCTCGCGGTTGCTTTGGTCGAGAAACATGAGGGTGACCTTCTGACGGAACGGCCACTTCAGAAGGGCGTCGAACTGGCCGCGCATGATGACGAAGAAGAGGGATACGTGGGTGCCCTTGCCCATCCCGTCCCCGTTCAGGTAGATGCGCGCGCACATCTTGTAGCCTGCAAACGTTTAGATATCAATCGTGAGGCGTTATAGCTACTTATAAGGGGAAGCAAAGGCTGTGGCTAAGTAGGAACGCCGAATGGTTGAGCAGTGGGAATGCCGAATGCGTGAGCAGTGGGAACGCCGAATGGGTGAGCAGTGGGAACGCCGAATGGGTGAGCAGTGGGAACGCCGAATGGGTGAGCAGTGGGAACGCCGAATGGATGAGCAGTGGGAACGCCGAATGGGTGAGCAGTGGAAACGATGAATGGGCGAGCAGTGGAAACGATGAATGGATGAGCAGTGGGAACGCCGAATGGGTGAGCAGTGGGAACGCCGAATGGGTGAGCAGTGGGAACACCGAATGGGTGAGCAGTGGGAACGCCGAAGTAGAGTTTAATTGGAACAAGCATGTGCTTCCAGGGTGTCATTCATGGTGGGTATTCGGAACACAAGCAGTTTCGAAAGCAGTGGGGATGCCGTTCCCACTCACCTTAATAAACCCTGAGCAAAGGACAGGGTGAATCGGTATGAAAGGGGTTAAACAGAGGACATTTTGAAGCAGCGTGACTGGGGAATCAGTTGATATGAGACAGAAGGTATCATCATTGTGATCTGACATTATCATATGCTGTGAACATGTGAGCATGTACATTTGTATACTGTAAAAATAATTTATATATAGTTCATGAGGTATTCGACTGATTGAAACATCCATCTCAAATTCCGACACTGCACAGCGTTGCGAGTTCATAAAGACGTCAACCATAGAGCTCCTACCATTCCAGAAAACCGTCTATTGGACGAGTAAGATGGTCAGGAAAGTCAGGGATTACGCAATTTAAATCATGGAAAGTTGGTGACTGACAGGCAGAAATATCACAAGAAACAGCAGTCAGTACTAGTCAAGTGGCTTACAGGTTAGAATTTATGTATGTATGTATGTATGTATGTATGTATGTATGTATGTATGTATGTATGTATGTATGTATGTATGTATGTATATGAATATTTATATAGCGCCCTACAATAACCTCGTAAGTCACTCAACGCAGCTATCCACCCGAAAGTTCTGAACACAAACTGGTTGCCTGGCGGACTGTCCGCTCTGCATTATTGCTGACGGCGATGCTGTGCGCTGGCTTAGCGCGAACTGCAAACGCTAACTAAATAGCTCTGAACAAAGTGCGACTTAAGTGACTTTGAGAATGTTTCATGAGATGCATGTAGCGCAGTATCCCGAATTGCGAATGGAAGAGATAATGCGATTTATATATTTGAAGTTTGAACAGAGCATTAACGAACAATTCAATTTCATTAGATTAGGTTCAAGATTGGATTAGATAAGAACAGTAAAGAACAAAGTGAGTAGATAACGGCGCTATATAAATGTTCAATTACAATTACAATTACAATAAGCTGATAAGCTGACCATTGCGGTTGGTGTAGAAGACCGGCGAGTAGATGCTGGTCATCCGTCCACCAATCGCCTCCTGTCTCCGTCTCTGGAACTCTCCAATCCTCCACAGCAGAGTCCCATCGTAGTTTGTATCTTCCAGTGAACTGATCCGCAGATCGAGGTCCGAGATCGTCGCATCCTTCATAGCCAGCATTCGTTCCAGTGACTTCACCTTGCGGTCAAGCGTGTCCAACTGGTCACGCTCGAGTCGCCGCTGTCTGTCCGCCGCCTCCATCTACATGTACATAGCCCAAGATCACGCAACGGCGATTTTCAACATAGCCTCACTTTATTGGCCAACTTGCAGTTAATAGATTTACTTAATATAACAATTCAACTAATCACGGCATAGCCCAGATCTATCACCACTCTTTTATCCACTTGAAGTAATTAATTGTGCCTTTCCCATGGTTTGAATTGTCAAATGTGAACTGGGGAAGGGGCAAAAAAACTCCTACATGCCAGGGAGTTCATCCAAAATTGCTGGGAACAGGATCTTAGAACATTAAGAACAGGTTCATATAATGTGAAATGCTCAAGAATCCGCTGGCGGCTCCTCGTGGATCCCCCCCCGCGCGATGGTGACGCAATCGATGCTTTCGTCACCCTCGTTAGTCCCCCCCGCGCCAAATATTTACAACTGTGCCCCCCACCCCACAAAAAAGACGCCAAAGTTGACACAGTTAATGATCTAATACGAAACCTACGTATACTAGAATTAATTTAGCAGGCATAGTATTGATAGGTTGCTAAGAAATTCTGGTGCAATAAAAGTTGAAAGAAGATGACAGATGAGGATAAGATTTTTTGGGTTAATGGGTCATCACAAGCCAAGTTAGATGCACAATGAGAGACAGAGAGAGAGAGAGAGAGAGAGAGAGAGAGAGAGAGAGACAGAGAGAGAGACAGACAGACAGACAGACAGACAGAGACAGAGAGACAGATAGACAGACAGAGAGATAGACAGACAGAGAGAGAGAGAGAAAGAGAGAGACAGACAGACACACACAGACAGACAGACAGACAGACAGACGGATTGACGGACAGACAGACAGAGGCATCAAGTAGCAAATGCAGCTCTACTGGTATCTTAACATGATCCGGGGGCTGAGATCATGGGAAGGAAAGCATGATGGCAAGATCTGTTGCAAGAGGATACAGATCTGCTAAGACAGAAAAGACTGTTCAAAACAATAGGACAAAGTCTAACTATATGTATAGTATGTATACGGGTACAGATGATACAAACCATCTGGCAGTCCATAAATAAATAAATTAATAAATGAATGAATAAATGAATAAATCAATAAATGAATGAATAAATAAATAAATAAATACTGACCTGTACCGTCAGCTTCTCCACCTCCCTGTTGAGAACGGTGATGACGCCCTCGTAGATGTTCATCTTCTCAGCGACCGCCCCCACAGCCTCTGCCACCTCTCTTGCCACTCCAAGGACCCCATCTCCACTCCTACCACCACCACCGCCGCCACCACCTCCGCCAATCTCTAACCCCCTGGATGAAACTGGGTCGCCCACAGTCATATTGCTGAGGCGGGTGACATTGACCTCAAGGGCTTGGATGCGTGTCGAGAGCGATGATTCTGGAGATGCTCGCTGCTGCTGTGGCTGCTGCTGCTGCAGACCGGTTATCTCATCGAGGCGGTCAACTCTCTGCCGCACCAGCTCAAGATGTTCAGGAAAGGATGAGCTGAGATGGTCAGTTAATCCCGATTCCACCTGAAATTAGATGCACTGTAATATTAAGTACTGCACATTGTGCACAAATCAAAATGATCACTAATCTGATTATTACAAACAACTTATTGAGAAAAGAAAACTGGCATCGTACTATGAAATGAATAGACTTTTAAGAGGGATGAGGACTGAAAAGAGGAGTGTCTATAATGTAGCCTAACACCCGTTAAAAGACCAAATGAAAGGGATTGAGTTTAAACCCACAGGACTTGGAAGGCAAGTTCTGCTAATGGAACACACAGGACTTAGCAGGCAAGTTCTGGAAGCGAGTCTTTGTACTTACTGTAGATAATTAATTAGGTTTTGGTAATTAATTAGTGTTTGAAAACAGCAAATTATTACCACCTGTTGCAGCCAGAATTTTCAGACATCAATTTCAGGGAACAGTGACTGTGGCCTATGGCTATAGTCAATCAATCAATCAATCAATCAATCAATCAATCAATCAATCAATCAATCAATCAATCAATCAATCACATAAATTTATATAGCGCCCCATCAAGAACTCTACTCAGAGGCGCTCCCAACCCAGGCCTGGTCAAAAAGAAGTCTTGAGAAGACAATAGAAAGAGCCAGCCATAGTGTTGTCTATGGTGTTCATAGACAGCTTCATTACCGTCCTACAAATCCATCTTTTTCGTATAATGCCATCGATTTTTTAGAAAGCAAACCAAACCCTCCATCCTCATTTTACAGTTTATGAGTGATACTATCTTTGAAGGAGTTTATTTAGCTCTTAGAGATATTTAGACGGTGTGGTAGTTTATCTTGGGGACCATCCATAAATGACGTCACACACCTAATGGAATGGGTCACACGTCTATGACGATTTGTGAAGAAGGGGGTGCTTAAGAAATGTGACATCACATCATCACATAAACATCGAAATGCGAAACTTAATTTTTAAAATCTAAACGAAATGCACAAAATAATGCCCTATATAATTTTCTAGACAATATCGTCCGTATATTGACACTTATTTTACGAACACCGTCTGTAAGTACCAGTAATACTCTGCAGACTTTTTAGAGTTTAGACTGTAATAGCAGGTAATTGTTTTTTGTAGGATCCGGTTAGTTTAGCGGCTATCAAAATCTTCAGTGCCCACACACACACACGCACGCACGCACACACACACATTGACATACATGTGTATATACATTGTATCTTATGTATCATTATGTATGTACAGTATGTATCATTATGTATGTACAGTATGTATTAAATGTCAAATTAGGATGGGAATCCGTCAGATCAACCATATGTGTGTGTGTGTGTGTATGCATGTGTGCGCGCCTGCTCGTGTGTGTTCGTGTATGCATATGCACAGCTGTGGTTTTCAGTCTTTGAATGCTGTTGACTTAATGGGTTTGTCAATAAACATTAAAATCATAGAGACTCCTAGGTATAGCACTTTCCTAATGTGCATATAGTTGGCACTCTGTTATAAGAGTCTATAGGTAACTGTATATGCATTGTACAATGTACATGAACATTCGTTTATGTCCATAATAAATTTTAAAAATGTCAAACGCTACATACGTGAACAATAACAGTTGTCATGTATATGGCTGAATCTGACATTACACGATTTTAACATAAGACATACATGGGATAAAGTTTATGAAGTTCCGATCAGAGAGGGTGAAGTTATGTGTCCTTCGTCGAAAGTTATATATCTCCCATTGCAACTAACCAGGGTACATAATAATGTACAAGCATGCAGTCAAGCATACACACGAGCACACAACACTCTACATAAATGCATTAATACAGAAGCATGCACATTGCACATGGATAGTCGTAGGGCCTATATACATTTGTATAAACTAATAAAATGTGGGCATGCAGATTGAATCTTGTAAACGAGTAGTCTAAGCAAACACAGCAAAGCCACAAAACCGTCGTCACCCAGCGAGCGATCCGGGAAATGTTTACAAAAAGTCGTGTGAGCTAACGCCCCTGATCAAGCGCAGACCTAAGGTGTCAGAATAGCAGCACTTGTAACGTTTCCAAAAAGTCTTGAGAGCAAGCTCCTATAGGTGCCTCGACGCAAAAAGGCAAACTTTGAGTAACTATCGGCGCCCTGGTACCGTGGCTCCCAGGTCCCTGGCCAGCAGGTATTGTACAGCCTACAATGTGCCTACATCTGTTTTGGTATTTTCGCCGTCTTTTTACGAAGACGTTCAAATCGTAACTGATGAAAATAACATATGTGCTCTCTCTCTCTGTCTCTCCCTCCGTCCGTCCGTCCGTCTCTATCTCTGTCTCTATCTATCTCTATCTCTCTCTATTTTTCCCTCTCTTCCTCTCTCTCTGCGTCTCCCTATATATCCGTCTAGGCCCTCCCTCCATCTCTCTGTGTGTCTCTATGTCTGTCTGTCTTTCTCTGTCTTTCTCTCTCATCCACTCGCTCTCTCCTCTCCCTCTCTCCCTCGTCCCAGCAGTCATTATTATATGACCTTAGAATACAGCACAGTCCGTACCAGCAATTTACCGATTTATAGACTCATTCATCACAAACAATCGATAAATCAAACGAAGCATACGGACAACAATGCAAAAGATATTCTTATCAATCGCAATGTCACAGATACGAGTCAGTCGCTTAGATACCACTCTGCGCTTCAGTCAACGTCGAAGTCGTCGATGTCAATATATCGTTACAAGTTACAACTCGCAACAGGATCGAGCACTATTTTACGACCAACAAGTACTTAGCGAACAGGACATGAAAGATGAAAGTCTAAACGTTGTTCCGCAAAGGGCACCACTACAGTAACGAGTTATTTTAGAGCATTAGACAAACATACCGACGGCCAACATAACACAGGTTTTTTGCGATATTTAGCTCAGCGTTGAAGCTATGGCCGCCGCCTCCGCCGCTATCGTCAAGGCTCAGAGGATTACTTACACAGTCGAGTAAAAAGGGACAGAAGGCCGACGAGTTCAAAGGTAAGACCAGGCACTTTCGAAAGTAGATTTAGGCGGAACGCCAACCCTGGGCACTTTCGTCATTCCTGATCATTTATTAAATTCGAATTAGAGCACTGCAAGGCCTATAGATACTTGACGAATATAGGCCTACATATATAATATATGTATATTTTTATTACATATTACGTCAACATAATTATATATTATGTTCAGAAATGATAAGTAGGCCCTAAACGAGTTACGTGGAAACAGTTCAACAGTTTATAATTTTGCAATCGAACACTTGTAATAACAACGAGCCACTCAGCAGATCGGCGGCCCTTCTGCCCTGCAGGTGAGTGTTACCGCTAACAAATCAAATGGCCTTTAAGCGTTTTCGGAACAGAGCACAAGAGACATTAAGACTGAATTGGGCGCCGGTGACGTGGCAACCACTGGACTCACTCGCTCTTCTTAATCTTAAGACCAGTGAGGATCATTGTAGATCCGAATTGATTAGATTTGATTCTGATTAAGTAGCATTCTGTGGTAGAGTGAGCTAAGATTTTTGAAACAATGAACTCCAAATCGGGCAAGGGCAAGCGCCTTGTGAGAGAGACGTGAGTCACGTGACCTAATATAGAAGACCCATGAATCCAGGCCTTCCAGGGCACACCTCCTTAACGGGAAATACCCCAGCCACAGACCAGTAATTAACTCGTCAAATTACAGCCTCGCGGCTAGAATGCTAAAGACCAATCAAATAAGAGTATCAGAATCTGATGTTCATCTCCTAACCAAGGCAGAAATCCCAATGTTCCAGATTCTGACTTCGCTTCTGTGGCTTAGCAGACGCACTTGCAATGAATACACTGACCGTCGTACACTGCTAGTGGAATGACCATTGACCAGGCGGTCATCTAGACCGATGAACCTAGCTGGCTTGGACGACTCTATATAATTTAATAGCCAGAGAAGAAGGATAGAAATCCGGCTCAGTCATGAGGCGGAGTTAAGCAAACAAAACCAGGGCTTTTTAGCGTGCAGTTGTACACAAAATGTGCAGTACTAAATAGATTTGTGCAGTTGTAGAAGCAGCTCAGCGCCGTTAAAACTAGTTTAAAAGGTCATTTCCTTCCGATTGGGGGGTGATTTTCTATGGAGGATCGAAAAGGAAAGGGGTTGTGCAGTTCTAAAAATTCCTTAAAAACAGCCCTGAACAAAACTGTGAATGGCTTGACATGAAGAGCTATAGGTAAACTTTGGTTGGGCGTCAACATAAAAACCAACTCATTGCAAGGCAGGGATAAATGCAACCTTATACTTTTTATTGCTGAACCATATTAAGGCATGCCATACATGGGATAAGTTATGATGAGCTCTCTGCCCGAAGGCAGATTCATTGGCTTTATGCCCTTGGGGATGAGATGTGAGGTGGTTTCCCTTTGCCTTGATTACAGACAGTTGTGGGTGAGTAACTTGAGAAAGGTCTCTATGCAGTGGTTTAAGGTAGCTTCGAACCTATGACCATTCACGGTGGTGTAGTAGGTATGTTCGTCGCCTTGCAGCCAAAGGGTTGAAGGTTCAAATCCACCTCAAGTCGCTGCATAAGGGCCTTGGGCAAGTCCTTCACTCACAATTGCTCAGCGCTTCAGCATGAAACTCCGATGCAGTGTCCGCTCTGCAGTCGGGAGCGCCTCTGAGTAGTTAGTGGGCTTGAAGGGGCGCTATAACAAGTGCACATACAAACAAACAAGGCGCAGAACATACTGCTACATCACTGCGTCCCCACATTGGATAAGTATACATGCTATTATTCGTTATCATTAATTTTACATTATAGTCATTTCATGAATTTTAAACCATCATGACCTTCTTGTACCAAGGTCTCGGACCGCCATAGCCCAGCATCGTGCCTTTGCCTGTCAACCCTTTGCTGTGGAATGGCCTTTCTACTATAACTCGTGCCCATATCTTATCTGGAGGCATTACTTTTTCTACCCGTTGTCTTAAGACTTTTCTTTTTCCAGGGGTTTTCACTTTGGGAGTGCCTCTGATTAGATTGCACTGTGAGAGGCACTATATAAATCCGAAATTAAAATAATAAATTTCAATACAGTTAATAATTGTGGATAAATTTTAGCTGCTGCCTTTGAGTTTACCGTTGCAGCCCTCAGCTTCAAGCATTATTGCTTCTGCGGTTCATGGTGCTAAAAAGGTTGGACAGCAAGCAGCACTGCACTAGGGCATGCAAGTGGATAAGAAATCTTGATATATCTTTCTGGCCTAGCAGCTATTTAAACCACGAAGCCATGTCAATCTCAGATGACAGCTCAGCATGCTAACCGCTAGATTATTGAGCATCCAGAGATGGCATAGCGAATTCCTACATAAATCATCTTATTCTTCTTATTATTATTATTAATATTATTATATAACCTCACTATTGCTGTTGCTATTGTTATTATTGTCATTATTACTACTATTATTATTACACTGCACAACAAAAATAATGAGAAATCAGTTTTGAAGAAGTGCAACCTACAGTGGCTCTGGAGAAAAAAAACCTTGAAAAGCACAACCTGCCAACTCAACATTTCAGCTCATCCACAGTCATCACTTTCACGGGGCCTATCCATGCATATAATATTACGTATGCAAAAATCGTATTTCGACCCCACCCATGTTGCAACATATAGGCCTACGTTTTGTAGAACCACCACCTTGCAGCATGAGTGCCTACAAAGAATCCTCTCTACCCCTGCCCTTACAAAAGTTAATAATAACTAATTAGTTATTAAAGAGTTAATTAGCTTTAGTCATCAGTAACCATTTATTTCAATAATTTTACCATAGGCTATATACTATTTATTTTTGTTAAACATCATATTTGCTAGCTTGATGTTAACTGCCATGAATTACTGTTGAGATCTGAACAGAATTTAATTACAATGTAATCAAAATTAATCAAATGCCATCGGACGACTATAGGATAACATAGAGTTATAAATATAGGCTAATGTGGATGTCATAATTAAATTTATTTTACATGCGTGCACTTTGTCGAGACCGCTTCTCTCCTCACCCATAAACAAATCCCCTAAATCTCCCTTTCCTGCACCTGACATTCTTAACATGCAGCTCTACACAAAATGCAGTTCTAAATGTGGAGTTGCAGAAGCACTTCTGTGCAGTTAAATATAGCAAAAAGGTCATTGTCATCCGATTGGGAGTAATTTACCATAGACAATGGGAAGGAAAAGAAAAGGTTTTGCAGTTCTAAAAACTCCTTGAAACAGCCCTGCCCAGCGTACGTAATACATGGACAGCCCCTCCCCCCCCAGTCATATTCCAGCATCCTTCGCAGTTTCGCTGATAGCACAATACAAATGCACAAACGCATATACATGCATGTTTACCCAAGCCCAAGGCCATATGTAGGCTACACACCACTGTGCGTCGTCCGTGATATATTATTGCACAGCTATTGGCAACGCCCAAACACTTCACTCACAATCGATATCTTCACTATCAACAAACAGATAATAAGTATAGGCTGTCACCACAACGTGAAATCGATTCTCGCTTTCGCAAAACGATGCCTCAAAATCCCAGCTCAACAGGAAAACCCTTAATCATCATCAGAAGAAGACATGGACCGACGATCTGTACACAACCATTTCTATTTCAAGTTTTCAACGCAGCTCACAATCAGCCATAAACATGGATAGCCTATCAATATCGCATGTTATACGGTGCGCCCTATTATGTTCGAATAGTTCTCGCTTCAGTGGGTTCAGCTGTTAGACTCACGACCGTCCGTAAAAAGCAGGAAGAGAATCTCCTACGGTTGACCAGTGACGACTTAAACATATATAGTGGCAATGAAAGAAGTTTAAATTTGCCTTACATGGATAAAAGGCGCAGACAAGAACAACAGCCGTTTACACAGGTCAGGAAAATAAAAGTTACAAGGGGGAGGGGGAGGGCCAGGGGAGGGAGGCAGGGGAATGGAGGTAGGGACAGAGGAATGGAGGGTGGGAGACAGGGAACAGTCTTTTCAGCCACAGCAACGCGTGGTCGGGTACAGCTAGTTATTAATATTACTACTACTACTATTATTACTATTAATATCATTATCATCATTGTCATCATCAGCAGCATCAATACTGCTACTATTAATACTACAGCTAATTCAAATCAATTGATTCAATTCGTCTATATAAATATATTTAACCCAGAATACACAAACAATCTCTTTAACAAAACAGCAATAATTATTCATTTATGTAAGGCAGTTTATATGCGAACAAAGAGCACCCCTAAAGAGATGAGTTCAACTAAAAATAAGTGAGCACGCGGGTATCCCGTAGGTTAATTAGATAAGCAGACGAGGAGGAGCTAGACCGGGCATCAACATCAAATATTTAGTGTTTAGTTTGTGGGCACTGGGCACCGGTAAGTTCCTTGAAGTGTGATAGATAGGGATCATTAAATTGGATGTCAATGGATAATAATAATAATAATAATAATAATGACAATTTATATGGCGCCATAACGCGATCGTACCGCTACAAGGGCGCCTCACAAACGGCTGATAGGTTATTCCATACTAAGAGACTCTGGTACTGTAGGGAAAATTTACCTGCGTTGGTTCTAGCATATTTTACACTTGCGAACACGGTTACTTCTAGTGATGATATAGCTGATGAGATTGGAGTAAAGAACGACAGGCAAGCAGCAGGTAAAAGATTTTTGGCATACTTTAGCATACTGGAACATGAATTCACAAGTTTGGACATACATGTATCTGACTTGATTAAAATTGAGAATAGTAAGGTCGTAAAAAGTGGACGCTTGTTAGCTTTGATACACAGTTAGTTTTATTAAGGTGAAGAGAAAGCTTGTTAGCTTTGAACCAGTCACTAGCCAGAGCTAGATCCTTATTCATTAAAGTGATCAACTGGCCGTAAAGGGAATAAGATAAAGAATGCATTAGTCATCTAGAAATAAGATATAAGGTAGTAAGGTCGATGAGTTGAGTTTCAGGTCATTAATGCAAATTCGGAATAAGAGAGGTCCGAGTATCGCCTCCTGGGAAACCCCATATCGAATTAGTCTAATTAGTATCTCTGAATTGATGATGTTAAACAATTAAATAATGACATCAGTTAGCTGAAACCTTGAGAGTGGGCTGAAAACGTAAGGAATATCAGAAAAAATTTAATTAAGGAAAATAATAAGAGACAGAAAATAAATAAATAGCGTTACATAAAAAATAAAAAAAATAAAAAAACGGAATAAAATGAAGGGAAAAATATTAAAAAAAACAAAAAACGAGGTTTTTTGGGGAGCGAATAAAAAACGAAAAAAACGTTTTAAACAACTATGAAACTTAGAAGGTTAGGTATAATAGCATGAGTCTACAAAAATACCTGCACAGTGCACACCACACATACATGTACATTGTACATACATCAATACTAGGTCTGACACTATACTTCGGAGACAGCGATACAGTATTTGCTTAACTAATTTTAGACATATACATTAGATACAAGAGAGGAGTTGTCAATTCCCTGCAGCCCTGATGAGAAGAGTCAGAGAATGAGAAACGAGGAGCATAAACACTACCAAGGATGTCACATATGAAGGCTTATGTTGTCAAAACAAAAGTAATTTAAGCATACCCGTCAAACAAAGACGGATGAGGTAAGACAGCTGGAAAGGAAATCAACTGAGTGATCTGGTCTTGATATTGGATGCAGCGAGATACCAACCAGAGAGGATACGAGAAAGATATCTAAGGACAGAATGAATTTTAAGACACAGGAGGAATATGGGGGCTGAAAGACATGGCAGAATGGGAATGCAATGTTGCGCAACCAAGAAGGGATGTGTCAATATCAACCTGGATATGCATGATCCAAATGTGAAAACATTACCTTGAAATGCGAAGTGGAATGACCTACAAATGTGAAAACATA
Organism: Lumbricus rubellus; assembly: GCA_945859605.1. Taxonomy (NCBI): domain Eukaryota; kingdom Metazoa; phylum Annelida; class Clitellata; order Crassiclitellata; family Lumbricidae; genus Lumbricus; species Lumbricus rubellus. The sequence goes on from OX243818.1 coordinate 15,066,049, forward strand.
ACCTCGAAACGTGACATCTGGGGAATGACCTGCAAATGTGACGGCATTAACCTGGCAATCTGCCAGCATGTCCTAGCAATGTCGCAAGAATACCAGGGAAGGTGACTTAGTGCGAACCTGGCATGTGACATTAACCACTACTACATCAAGGGATTGATAACAATGGTTGTACACACATGGTTACAGCATGCCACCAATGGCTTCAAGAGACTAAGATAGAGAGAGACATCAACCGATAAGGTCCCTTCAATTGATAAAACACACAACACTAACACATATACTTGGGGCTAGAACAGAGGCGACAGCAATAAATAAAAAATTTTAATGGCAAAAAAGGTTGACAAGACCGCAAATCAGTTATAAGCAAGGGCTAAGTTCTACGTTTTTTTGCACAACTCAAATGCGAGAACATTACCTCGGAATGTGATGTGGCATGACCTTCAAATGTCACAGCATTAACCTGGTAATTTTTGCCTTCCTGACCTCAAAACAAGGTAATCATACCTTATATTTATCATTGCAACCAATGTACTCATTCTCCATGGCTTCCCTTAATTCATACATGGACCCATCCCTGGATCCATTCATCCATCTTTCTGTTTGTCAGTCTGTCTGTCTGTCTGCCTCTATCTATCTCATTGCATAGAACATAATACATGTGTGCTTTCCATATGCATATTAACGCTGCTTACTTCATACTTCTCTGTAGGCATTGTGTATTTGTGACTGGACTTGCATGGTCTTATCAGTAACAGGCCAACATTGGGTCATGTGCAGACACTTTACTACATAGAAAGAGATAGATGGATTGATGCAGAGAGATAGACAGACGTATACAAAAAGATAGATAAAGGTAGGGCCAAATAGACAGAGAAACAGACGGAGGCTGGCGTATGACACAGAGTCAAAGAGACAAACAAGAGATACAGACAGACAAAGAAACAAAGGAGATAATAGACAGAGAAACACTGAGAGAGAGAGATGGCTGGATCCATCTATCCTGTCTTTCCAAGCAGCTCCCCAGAAGTATACGCTTCACATAACTTGCCATCCATGAGCATTTTTCAGAGCTGCATTAGTGTGTGCAACATCAAGTGCAGTGAGAAATTCAGTATATGCATTGTGCAGGTAGTGCATACATTATTCTTTAAGATAAGGCCTAAAAAATGTTGTGTTTCCGGTAACAGAGCTAAAAAAAATTGGGTAGGTAGGTCGGAAAATATTTTTATTTTGGTAAAATATTTTTATGCAGTGACTATCCGAAAAAGTATACCCCACTAGTCTTTTTTGCACAAAGGTGCACGCTGCAACAAAGTACGTGTTCTAAGCAAGTATAAACTGCCTATTTCCCGACTGTCTGCACCTAAAACAGCTCTAGAAAACAGTCCTATTAACTTCATTTTGTTGAAGTCTTTTCTGTTATGTCAAAACAAATGTTAACAAAAAAAATTTTAATTAAAAAAATTTAATATTTTTTTTAATTAACATTTTTTTAAATAAAAAGATTTTACAAAATTATTTGAGTCGCGGCAATAAAAGAGGGTCGGTCGGGTTACCGGAAACACAACTCTTTTTTTTAGGCCTAACTACTGCTTCAAAAACAATGTCGACATATGTACGCCGTGCTGTATCAACTGGCTGATAAGAAAAAAGTATCACAGGTTAATTAGACTAAGAATGTAGTTTTAACATGGTTTGGAAAAGAAATGTTAGACAGAAAATGATTTCAAGCTGCTTGACTTTATCGTGCTGCTAAACACGGCCACCTAGAGAAGGACAAGGGGTAAATGCCCAAGAGCCCGGCGACTTTTAGGGGCACGGGCTAGGTAGTTATATACATATAACTTTTATGATTTATACCTTTTTAAATACAATATTACAGAAAATTAACTACAACCAGTTTAAGCTTCAAATTAACAGCTAAATAGAATCATAATGTATTCATACAAATATAAAATTGCAGCTCATACCCCGAGCTTGTATTATTTAAATTTCTTTCCCAAAAAGAAAGTATTGCAGGTTAATTAGACTGATAATCATAGGTGCAACCACCCTATGGGACGCATCCCCCAACTTTTGAGAGGCTTGAGACGGTTTCCCAACTTTTGACGAATGTCCCCCAACTTTTAGGATGTGGTTGCGCCTATGCTTATAATGTAGTTAACATGGCTTGAAAAGGAAAATTAAACCAACAATTATTACAGGCAGCTTGACATTAACCTGCTGACAAAATAGAGGCACAGAGAGAGAGAGAGTAGTCTAAAGGACGCTTGAAACCTGCCAAACTCGCTGGCTTTGGAGACGTCAAAGTCCTCAAGTGGTTTTGGACATGTTTATGCTGATTTTATTTAAGGTTGCCTTGGCTGGGGCATCACTGCATCAGTTGGGACTACAAGGTCGGCTCTGATTAAGGATATGCCGAAGACTTTAGCCTGCTCCCTTGTCTCATATTGCCTCAATTATTCAGACTTTGGGCTCCATAGGCTGCAACGCATCAAAAATTCCTTAGCTCGGGTTGTGCTGCGCGTCCCACTACGATCAAGTTCCTCAGTCCTACCCCGTCAGATGCATTGGCTTCCTGTCGAGTTTAGGATAAAATTTAAATTGTCTGTTTAACCTTCAGTACTAATCTAACACCACCAGCACATCTCCCTACCTTCTGTCACTGCTTACTCCTTACATTCCTTCTCGTTGCCTACAATCATCAAGCATGGGTCTTTTAGCTGAACCTCCATGCAGAACAGTTATGAGCTTGCATGCATTCCATGCCTCTGCTCACATGGAATGGAATCAACTTCCTCTCTTGCTTTGTAATTCCAAGTCGCTCCATACCTTAAAAAAGGCTCAAACTTACTATTTCTCGGCTCTCAAGTACCTGGATCTCTAACTTCCTCTGGTGGCTGACTAATTACAACTCAGATTCACATTTCAGTGTGACCTTGTGCGTGTAAGCTATCCAGCTTCCAGGACGTAAAAGCCCATGGTGAGAGCAGTCACCTGGCACTCAATAAAAGCTCAGCCACATCTGCTCAGCCCTTGCATCTTCCCTTCTTCCAACTTCCAAGCACTTTGGTTTGGCACATCATCAGCTGCAGCTACAGCTCATCCAAATATCTTATCATGACTTCGAAAGCACCCTTATCTTGAAGCAATACCTAACACTTCAAGTGATGGTCACTTCAGCTGAAACTAAACAATTCATCTCTGAGGAGTTACTCATGAAGTGGCACTACATAAATTCACGATTACAATTCAAATGCATCATTGCTAAAACACGGTTGAAGACTGATGTTAGGAAAACCAGAATACAAGCCATAGTAGGCAAGCAAGGCATATAGAAAGACATGTACATGTATGTATGTATGTATGTATGTATGTATGTATGTATGTATGTATGTATGTATGTACATGTATGTATGTATGTATGTATGTATGTATGCATGCATGCATGCATGAATAAATGCATGCATGAATAAATGCATGCGTGTATGCGTGAGTATGTACATATGTATGTATGTACGCACATGTCGCACATATGTATGCATGTATGTATGTATGTATGGAAGTAAGAACGCAAGTCTTCTATACTAGTCTAGTCACAGATTATAAATTTACACGGTTACAAAGTGCCTCTCACAGTACAACCTAATCAGTGCGAAGAACCTCTAAAAAAATAGAAGTCTTACGACAAGGGACACAAACAAGAGTGCACCCGAGATTTCAGCATGAGCCATAGCAGGGAGGTCATTCGAGTATACGTGTATGCATTTATGCATACACTAGCTGTACCCGGCCACGCATTGCTGTGGCTGAAAAGACCGTCCCCTGCCTCCCACCGTCCCTTCCTCTGTCCCTCCCTACCTCTATTCCCCTGCCTCCCTCCCCTCCCCTTCCTCCATTCCCTCCCCTGCCCTGACGATGCAGTGTCTGCGCTGCAGCCGAGAGCGCCTCTGAGTAGAGAGCTTGAAGGAGCGCTATAACAAGTGCACATACAAACAAATACAAACATATCCATACATACATATATCATCATCATCATCATCATCAAGAACCGAGGGACCAGTGCCCGTAGGTGCCCGCTGCCATCCTCATTAATCCTCGCCATTTTTGTCGTTCCATCGCCGCATGTGTCAGGTCTTGTATTGGCGCTCCGCACCAGTCGGTTATGTTGTCCAGCCATTCCTTGTGTGGTCTACCTCTTCTGTTGGTTCCCTCCATTCTTCCAAACACCACCCTCTTTATTTTTCTGTCCTCATTCATTCTACATATGTGACCAAATAGCTCCAGCTTCCTGGTTATTAATATCTGCATAAGATTTTCTGTGGCTTCTATTTGCTCATACAGTTCTGAGTTTTTCATCTTCTGCATCCATCCAACTCTCAACAATCGTCTGTAGCATTTCCTCTCGAAGGCTAATATCTTTGACTCCATTTCTTTAGTTACTGTCCAGGCCTCGCATCCATACATCATACTGCTGAATACACAGGTTCTCAGTACTTTTAACTTTGTTTGTAGATGTATGGATTTGCTCTTCCAGATTTTATCCAATGCCTTTAGTGCTGTCATTGCTTTCGCGATTCTCACCCATACTTCTTTCTTGTTGTCTAAGTCGTGTGTTTTGATGCATCCTAAGTATGTGAATTTTTCCACGTTTTCTATCTGGTTTCCATGTATTTCCATCTTCTTAGACAGTTCTTTTGCTCCAAATATAGTATACATACAATACATAGATATATAATTATATACATAATATAATGTACACTGTATATACATGTACATACATACACAATTACACATGCACATAGACGCTAAATAAATTTTAGATACGATACATGTGTTTATATATATAAATACAGTTATATATATATATATATATATATATATATAATTTTATATATGCATGCATGCATACACATATAGATCTATTTGTACATAATTTACATAGTTTATACAGTGTTATACACTCATATACAATACACATATATTTAATATTTTATATTTTTCATAATATTAAAGTTATATTATATAAAATTGGGGAGGTTAGTATTTTATAATGAATAACACTGGCTTGGAGTGCTTACGGTACGTGGTTCGAATCCCGTAAGACCCCTGGGTGGCAGCTAAAGTACATAGAGATGGCACCTGTCATGGCTGAAGATATGTGATTTATGTCTTCTGTGGTAGGCCTAAGCATTCTTGTGAATTGTTTTAATTGCATAACTTGTTCGTACTGTATACTGTAACCAATTGCTGAATAAACGAAAATTAATTATTATTATTGTTATGTACATACATGAACAATTAAACATGTACGCAAATATATGCAAAATATATGTTTAGCCTACAGCCTCAACTAATAAAAATTTATTTAACCTTCAAAGAGTTAAAACTATTCAATGAAAAAAAAACAGGATGAAAGGTCTTATCAACGGTCTAGGAAAATGTATCCTTTGTACAGAATAAAATTCTCTTTCTGCTAGTTCATTTTATCCAAAAGCAGAAAAATCTCCTAGGCCCAAAAAGAAAATTATCTCCTCCATTTTTTGAAACCATGAAGTAAATTACCTCATGTAGATTTAATATTAATTATGAAGACAAATTACTATTTCCTGCAGACGTAAGATGAAGAAGACAAATTCCCTGCAGACTCTTCAAAACCAAAGCAGAAAATCCCCATGCAGCTTTAAAAAATGACTGTCGGAAATACCTTCTGTCCACAACCATAGGGGCAGCTTGTGTCGTCACTTGAGCCCCCTCCTCCTGCTCCTCTGACGTTGCATCTGTGACCATCAAACTAAAACAGAAACGATAAACTTATCTTTTCGTATTGATAATCTGTCGACTTTATAACCATGAATCAATTGCTCACGACAGCCTCAGTAACCTATTTATTTGTAAACAAAAGTAAACCAAATGGATACGGAACTATCTGGTCTATGTTAGCATCTATTCAATTGCGTCTCAGTGTCCCCGTAATAGGAGTACAATGATGGTGGGAATTTCCAGCTTACTGACTTATCGAGTGAAATAAGTAAGATAAGCTGCATCCAAATTAGTGATTATAAATAATAATAACGTCTGTAATAAATATGCCAGTTGGGCAGTAATTATTATAAATATAGAGGAATTATAGCCTTTCACTATAACTGCAATAAATATGCCAGTTGTACAGTAGGAATAAATATCGAGGAATTATAGCTTGAATTTTGCTAATATTGGCCAGAGCAAGCTGACCAAGATTCAGAATAATTTTATATAATGCAGAAGTTTAATGGGTCAACAAGTATATTTCATAAACAGCTCAAAACAGGACATAAAATTGAGACTGATAAACAGGACACCTGATAAGCACTAAACAGAATCCGACCTTGGGACGATAGTTGTCCAGGGTCTACGACTGTCGTGTAATTATAGAAGTAGTAAACTTCTGCTGCAGTGTGTTCAAGGCCGTTACATCTGCACAAGTATCTCAGTTTGTGCGTTTTTAATTACGACGCTCCTAGATCCTGGCTTCGGAGTGTTTCTGATTTACGTGTGTTAACCAGCACTGATGACATATGCGAGGCACATTTCTGGCATTGCGTATGTGGGTGAAATTGAAAGCAATTGCAAAGCCTGATTAGTATCTGAATAATTGACCAATTATAGAGCACCATGCCTCCCGAAAAACATTCGTTTAAAGGATTAGATTTTAGTGTTCAATAAATCCCAGAAAAAAGCTGCCAGAGTGAAGGGGGAGACTGCCCTGCTTGCTTGGTCCCACTTTTTAACCTTCAGGATACAACATTTAAAGAAACTGATGCCCGTACGACAACCAACTGGATGATTAACTGACTAGTAATCAATCACCTCTTTACGAGCGAACTCCTTCTTGCAGACGTCACATGCAACCGGCAGCCATTCACATACAGCGTGATGCGACTGAAACAAACAACAGACATAGATGCAATGACGATAATTACTATAATTAGTATACATTTAATAGACAATAGAGATAATTATTATAATTAATATAATTAACAAGCAGATAATAATCTATTTTTATATTTAAAACTGACACTGCATCATGGTTACTAGTCATATTAGTATAAACGGATGATCACAAGTTATTACAGAAGGCGGCAGGCCATCATGTTATATGTTTATTCTCCCGCCAGCTGGCGTATGAAAGGCTGACTAGACCCTTGAGTGGCAGCGGAAAGCAAGCTCGCGTCTGTGCTTATCTTCTATTTTTTCATGTGAGAGCGTTACCATTACCCTAAGCTCTTCCCCAAACTATCGTCAATCCATGTGAAGGTTCATTAGCAACCCAGACCATGAATATCAAACTGCATCCTACGTGACAAAACAGAACTCTAGCTTAACATAACTCTATGCTGATGGTTTTCAGTGGTTATATATGAACCAATATATAACCGCATCGCCATTTTCGCAAATACATCAAGGAGTCGATGAAAACATATTTTTTGACTTAGTACGCAACAAAAAGAATGATTATGTTCAACAGGATGTAAATAAAGCTGACAACAACGACATGTTGTAGTGTTACTCAAATTCTTATCGGCTGCCCAACAATGGGCCACAAGTCATCGAATATCGGCTGCGGTATGAACAACTGATATCATTAAACTAGAATTGAGACAGTCCTTTGCGGCACTGAACCAAAATTACTAAGAAGGCAAAATCATTTGGCTGGGCTGTCTAGCATTGCAGTCAATAAATAATTAAGTGAAATGAAACTCTGTTTACCTAATCAGGAACAGGTACATGTGCATTGAATAACTTTATATCTTTCAGTTAAACAGTGGATATTTAATACATAATAGTTTCCGAAATACTAATTGTAATAAATTTCAGCATCTGAGTTTGGTTTTGATTAAATTGTAACAATTTACATTTTGTTTAAGACATAAATGAAATGAAAACAAGACAGTGTTTATATATAATGAACAGTTTTTAGCTACTTTGTAAGGCTACCTTTAGCTGCTTTGTAAGGCTACCCTGTGTAACATCGCCACAATTATCATTGCCACAATTATCCGCCATACAAATTGTCATAATTATCATTATTATAATTGGTATTAGTTTTGACCATGCAACAGTAACAAAAGTACAGTTACAATAAACAGTAACAATGTATTAATGTATTCAAATAAAATTTTAAATAAAACATATCATATAAAGTATATTTAACCGTTTGTGAGGCGCCCTTGTAGCGGTATGGCCGCGTTACGGCGCCATATAAATTGTCGCTATTATTATTATTATTATTATCAGAATCACTGATGCATTTAATAATGAAGTAAAACATTTCAAAGTTGTTAGCATAGTTTTAACTCATCAAATGTTCTCTGTAGGACACATCCAGAACCTGAGGGATGGAAGTTCAGTCTGGGAAAGACTTAACTCTGAGCAACCCCCCCCCCCAGCCAACCAAATGTCAATCTCTCTGGAATTTCACCTCGAAGTCCTTGAAGGTCCCTGACCAAGTGCAGTCTCCGTAGCTACAACGAACAGCGGAATTCATCATCTCTCGTCTGATCGCATTGTCCGGAAAAATCTGGAGAACAACAAACGTAAAACATCATTTGTTTGAATATACCAAGTGGTAAATCATAGTGCAATACATTTTACATGATATATGTTAATTATTTATTTGCATGATTATATGTTAATTATTTATAATCTATTTAGTGCTGCAAAGAGTACTAATTTATTCTACTAAGAATTTAAAAATACAATCAATTCATTGTTTTCGACAATTAATTGAACATAAAACTTTTGGAGATAAATCGTTCGAATATAAAAGAGCTCATTTTATATATACTAAAACTGAGTAGACTACCTCCAGATATTCTACACTTTTCAGTTCCTTTGCAATCATTGCCACAATCATCCACCATAGTCTGCCTACTTTCCACTCAAAACTTATGTCTCATCTCTTAAAAAATTCTTACCCTGACTCATACGATCCTCCGTCTTCCAATTCTCAACATATATTTAACCCCACTTTAACAGCAACTCTGGCTTCTGATGCTATGGAAACTGGAATTGGGGATCCTGACTACACTTTTGACATGAAGCAGCGCTCATGAATAAGTTGGTACCCTGCACTTGGTTTTTTTAGTGACACTTTAGAAGTCTAAAATCTACGATAATTAGTTCTAACCTATAAACAGTTAATTTATTTTATTGAGAAATTTATTTATTTGGTTTTTTGGTTTTAGACAAGTCTGAAGTGATTGTCCAAGTCTTCACTGAAACTGATTAAGTGAGAAGTTGGTGAGAGCTGCAAATTATATATTAACTTCATGACACACTTCCAGAGTCAACTTCTCACTTTTTGAAGCCCTGAACTTGGAATTTCTAGCAAACTTCTCCTGGAAAGAGAACTCAAAATGCTTGAATACACCCATCAGGTACTTACTACTGACCATTCACAGCGTAAAAGTACAGCAGCAGTTTTTTTTACAACTTTACACTGTTCAGTTCCAAGGAGAACTTTCTTTGAGCAATTTGCCTGTAGATGACTCAACTAAGAATCAACTTGCATCGGTTTCAAATGTCACTTTGCCCTGAGCTGGACTTATTTCAAATGAATTTCTTCAAAAATCTTAGCAAGTCTCAATCATCCAAAGATCTATCTATTCTTACGGATCTTCTGTTCAAATCTCAGAGGCCACAAGCATATACTTTTTGTGGTTCTGTTGCACAGTATACTTTTTCCATAACGGTCAGCACTTATTGTACTCTAAGCAAGAAAAAAGCTTCATCTCAGCTGAAGTTGGCACTTTAGAAGCCATTGGTGAAGCCCTCATCCAAAAGAAAGATAAGACTCAGAAGACTCTATTTCTAAACCTGATCAAGTTTCAGAAGGCTGTATTCTGTGACAGAATCTTCCAACTCGCATTGCTGGCAGTTGACCTGTTCACCAGGACTTGACCTTAAACACAACCAAACAACACATCAACCTTTTACTCAAACATATATACTTTCACCGACAAATGAATCAGTCGAGTGAAGGTGGGCATACAAATCTACAAATCTTAGTAATCCTATATTTATAAAGACACGCACCATTATAGCTGTCTAAGGAAAGTGCTTATATACATATGTATATATTAATATATATTATATTTATGCTAATTATCCTGAACTGTGAACTATAAAATCATCCTGAACTGATAGGACACACTGTGTTCTAATTGGACAGAGCAGCATTATGGGAGGGTTTCTTTTTTGCGCACATATATATATGTGTGTGTGTATGCGCCAAACGCTAATATGATTCTAATGTTAGTTATACTCGAATCTCGGGAGAAGTCACACGTAGTCATGTGGAGTTGATTTACAACAGACTTTTAAGACCAGTAAGTCTTTTCCGTTTTAATTTTGCTAATATTGGCCACAGCAAACTGAACAAGAGTTGGAAATATTTTGCATGGGCAGACAAAGTTTTATGGATCTACATTCTATATGTACAATCCATAAACAGCTGAAGCAGGATATAACATTGAGACCGATATAGGGCAACAATAAGCACTACAAATATATAAATAAATCTTTGACACAACACAGACCTGAAGTCAAAGTAATGTCCTCTGTCATCGTCACTTAGCTGATTAATATACAAATTCCCCATACCATATCTGATCACTCTTTGAAAACTAATATTGTGAGCGCAAAGCTTCATTTGATTTTCAGCAAGAAATATAAATCTATGGACATACTTCATTTTATGCTCAAAACATTCTTTGCAGAATCTGTGGCCACAAAAACTCTGGACTGGATTTTTCAGTGTCACATTGCAAATGCCACAAATGTATTTCGCATTGACCTCGCTGAAGATCTCGATGGGATAACCTTTTGGCGGTAAAACTGTAATTCCACAACTTGCTTCCATGCTTAGTGCTGAATCTCCTGCAAACAGATTAGTAGTTTCACACACATTTATTACAGTTCTAAATAAGATTATGATCACACAGCCATCTTAAAATATTTATGGGATAATGAATAGGAATTCTTAATTCTTAATGTAGGCTGACAATTATTTAACACATAAACAAATATCACACTATTGTGTCCATGACAGAGGTAGGGTGAATTCCTTATTTATTATTGATGACTGAAAAAAGGAAGTCTTCAATATTAATAATAATAAAAAATAATAATAATAATAATCTTCGCTCAATTTCAAACTGGCACAATGCAGCATCATTCTAAAATTTTCATAGTGTGAACGGATGATAACAAGTTATTACAGGAGTCAAATTCAAGTGTCGGCAAACATGCAAACTGTCTGGAATCGTTTAACGTACAACCTTATATTTGCAAAATACCCAGAATAGGTCTATTTAAAAAATATATGTCCACATCTTTGAATTAATAAAACACTGAATGAATTAATGTTCGTGTTAGTTAAGTTATTAGCTGTGATCCTCTATCTGTTTTTATTCTGCTTTAGGCTGTTGCGCTAAAGCAATGCAATGCCATAACGTTAATCAAATCAAAATGTCAACTACTTCGTCAAATCAAGCGAAATGAATATTCGGTTTAGTTATAGTAAGCGGGTCCCTATGTGTTGGTTAGGGTCAGGTTAAGCATCGTGAGGGTTGGTTAGGATCAGGTTAGGCATCGTGAGGGTCGGTTAGGGTCAGATTAGGCATCGTGAGGGTGGGTTAGGGTCAGATTAAGCATCGTGAGAGTCGGTTAGGGTTAGGATTAGTGCAGTCATTCATTAACATAGGGACCCGCTTACTATAACTATGCCGAATATTCTAAAGCCCGAACTCCAAAAGAAATTTTAAACGTTCAATTTGGGTTTATAAATAAATTAAACCAATATTTGAAGGCATGCTCGCCTCTGTGTGCCATGAATTGCCTACTAGTAGTAGGCACCACAGTTCAAAACCCGAAATAGGTCAGACGTATTAAAAACAAATTGGCTCGTATGATTCTGACTCCTTCTGTTTTTGCTGATCTAAAATATGCCATATGGTAGAAAAATAAAACAAAACTTTTACTTAAGGAAAACCCATTCATACAATAACCGGAAACAATGGAAACATGAGACTCCATAAAAAGCCATGCTTCACTTTTGGGGGGGGGGGAGGCGATAATCGAGGTCTTGAAAATATAACACATTGGTTCATACTTTTATATTCAACAAATCACATTAATTTAGTGAAGGCAAATCAACAAATTAGTAGGATTGCAAAGTAAAGTAACCTGGGAAGGTTTAAAACGCGGTGTATATATATATATAAATAAAACATATGACGTGGAGCGCCATCTGTGTTTCAGTATGAAACGGATATCAATTTTCACGAGTATCTAACCTCTAAGTTTCGGCACGATGTAAGAAATTCCTACATCGTGGTTTCGGGAGGAACCACAATGCATTTTGTCAAAACCACTTATATGTACTATTTTTATAGTTACTGGATTGCTAATAACCTATGAAAGTTTGGATTATCGCTCACTCAAGGAAAGCCAATGATTCGTTAGAGCAAATCCCAGAATTCTCTGGTGAAAACACCAGGATTCCTAGAGGCAAACCATAGCAAAGCATTCGGGTTTTCGTCAAGTCCCAGAATGCAACGCGTTTCCGGCTTAGAAGAGTTTTTGTTTACATGGTTGCTATGCCGTACTTTGTAGAAAACTTAGGCTACTAACATGAACTTCAGTACTCTAAAACACGTTGGCGAATTAAGAAAGTTGCCGATTTCAGTTCTGACTGATGAATGTAAACGTATAGGTCTGTGCGAGCAGCGAAATGAGCGAATTAATAAAGCGACTGCCATAGTTCTGTTGTGTGAGAGGTACGGCCTAGCTACAACAGGCGTACACGACCCGTTGGTAAGCAAACCTCGCTATGATGACGGATTGACTGATGACGAACTGGAACTCTATTCCACGTTGTCGATGGCGACGCTCGAGAAAATAAGCGGTTGGACTAAAGATATTCGTCGCATTCCAGAGATTGACATTGGCCATGTTAAACAGTACTTTTGACATGCTCGGCTAATTTAGTATGTGCACTGAATAGTCGTTTTCATTACGTTTGCGAAGGTTTTCAACGCAGTATTCAGTCTAGAACTTTGAAAAAAGCCTGTGTTTGTTTAGGATGTAGATCCTTACACCCGCGTTGTGCTAAGTTGCAGCTCTCAAAGGGTTTCATTTAGTTACATTACATGAAGATTGTTAGGTTAATAGTTAGACCCTTAACAGGTTCAAGTCAAGCAGTATGAATGGTAATGTCGACCCCCTAAGTCATTCCCCTCTAACTCTATTCTTCCCCCTTCCAGTTCCTCCCCCTTAAAATGGTGGCACACACACAGAGAGCTCCCCCTCCTTTCTTGAATGGAGCATTTGCTCCAAGGTTTCTTTGGTGTAGACACCCATGAATGTAGATATTCTTGAGATAACATTATACGACTTATGTTGGTTCTACCATTTTCAGTCAATTTCTTATTTTTATTACATGTAAATGATAGTCTCTTTCATTAAATACTGTTAATTGCCTATTACTTTTATTCATTGTCGTAGTAAAAAAGGTGATGCACGAAACATTTAGTCTGTACGTGATATGGTTAAATATTAAATTCAGTAACGAAAAGTAATTGCAATATTTAAAGTCTCCCATAGTAGTGTTGCATCTGTAATGCATTTCATGCATGCAAATAATATTACAGACTGTTGGTTATCCAGATTACGTTTTATCCAGAAATGCTTTTCACACAACAATGCTGTTTGTCAGATTTGCATCGTGCTTGAGTTCTTATTATTTTCTGTACACATTCTTATTGTGTGTCACCACTGTCTTGGAATGAACGATTGAAAATGGTAAAACAAAAGTTATAACATATACATAGCTGTCGTGGTTATATTAAATGATTATCAAATTAAACACTTGCTATGCATGTATAATTATTAATTATAGGTAGAAGTTAAGCTAGGCAATTTAATTGGCGAGTTTAGGTAATATGTGTGGCAACATATAAAATATTAATACATAAAACCAATGACTGCAGCTAAGCGTAATAACGAGTGGTCAAGATTACCATGACAACAAAGGACGCTAATCCTATTCGTGATTGGTGCAAACTGGAAGCGAATGACGTGACGAGTTAAAAATGACGTCAGCGAAGTGGACGTTAAGTTTTTGACTCTCTACAGGTATATCTGGAAATGGTGGTTGTTTCGCTGCGGTGATCAATCCAAAGTTGTGATTTTCAGAGTAGAGACGAAGGTAATTGAACTGTTCGGACGATCAACCGATAGTTCAAAGTATTGTGCATTAAGTGCAACGCAATTTAAATGAGAAATTTGCGTTAGTGCATAATAATCATCGTGTGAAGTGTGAGACACTTGCGAAGAAGACGAACTCTTAGGCAACAGACTGAAGAGTCGTGTAATTTGAATCGGCAAGCGAACAGCTGATCGGCGTGTGAAGTACGAAGGACGTTTGGTCAACTGGAGAAGAGCTGTGAGGTGAATGCGATGATTCATCTCGTGTGCAACTGATTCACGGCAAGATACGAGTAAGACGTTTGGTGTGGTCACTTCCATGACTGCATATTCAACTGTCTGATCAACATTCTTGACTGCGAAGAATCGGACGACGGAGAGAGCCGAAGACATTCGAGTTTCATACAACTCGACAGATAAGCGCAAATATAATATTTCCTAAGTAACTCGCCACACTAGGTAAATAGGATTGTTATTTGTTTGTGCATATGAATGATATTGAATAACTTTATATTATATATATTTCATAAGAACTGGGAGTTCGTTGAATTTGGAAGAATTTCTTGAGTAAGTTAAACCCAACCGATTAACCACTAGGATAATAAAGTGCCCTTTTACACGGGATACGACAACTATGGGGTCCTACGTTCCGGAATATTAAAACTGGATTTTTAACTAACACTCGAAATATCAACGAACAATAATCTCAAGTATTGAAAATGTATAGTTTAAAAGTTATCGCTTTTGCGATTGCGAAAGAACGACTTTATTAATAAGCGTTTACTCGATGCGAATTGTTTAGTAAAGATTAACCTCGCGTAACCATAGAGTACGCATCTCAAGAGGGAACATTTTATTAATCTTATTTAAGATTATCTTTTGAAGAATTTAATTCTTGTATAGCGAAAGCTATTGGGAAATACTTGTTAACTGAGTAAACAAGTAAGTAGACCATGTCGTCATTTGGAGAACATGAACAGTGGGTTAAACTCGCTAAAGAGATGGGAATGGAAGGTGATGAGTTGAAGACGTTTGTGCGTGATAGACAGCAGGAAGCAAGAGACGACAGACTGCGTGAACGAGAAGATCGAAAGCTTAAAGATGAGGCAGCGGCTGAAAAAGATAGACTAGCCAGAGCACAAGAATTAGAGTTAGCAAAAATAGCTGATGCAAGACTTGAAAGAGAGGCGAATGACGCCAGACTGGAACGGGAAAGTCGTGCGAATGAGGCCAGACTTGAAAGAGAGGCGAATGATGCCAGGATTCAACGAGAACGAGAGGCGAATGAGGCCAGACTTGAAAGAGAGGCGAATGAGGCCAGACTTGAAAGAGAGGCGAATGAGGCGCGATTAGTTCGTGAAGCGGCCGAATGTCAAGCTAGGAGAAATATGGACCTTGAAGTCAAAAAGCTTGAATGTGAATTGAGGATGAGAGAAATTGATTCTCGGAATAATCAGAATCGTGGTGAGGCCACATTCACAATGGTTGGCGATGGTTCATACCAAGGAAACAATAACCATAACAGAGGAATGAAGGATATCAAGTTCCCTGTATTCAATGAGAATAAAGATTGCTTGGATGCATATTTATTAAGGTTTGAAAGGACATGCACGGCATACGAGATAGCAACAGAAAATTGGTCTCTGATGCTAGCCAAGCATCTTGAAGGAAAAGCGTTAGAGGTGTATCAAAGAATGTCATCTGAGGAGACACAAGATTACGAGTGTTTGAAAAGACATCTGTTAAAAAGGTTTCAATTAACAGAGGGTGGATATCGTAACAAGTTTAAGATGAGTAAAATGGAGTCAGGTGAAACACCTACAGATTTTGTGCATAGATTGAGGAGATATATGCAGCAGTGGCTACTTCAAGCTGGATTCGAGAAAACCTACGAAGGAATGGAGAACTTATTATTAAGAGATCAGTTCTACCTTACGTGTAGCAATGAACTTAAGATGTTCCTCAAAGAAAGAGGCAAGATGAGTCTAGAGGACACATTAAACTGTGCCGAGTCTTATATCGAGGCGCACGGATATAAATACACAGAAAGTAATCTAAGGCCTCCAGTGAAATT
Source organism: Lumbricus rubellus (assembly GCA_945859605.1). NCBI lineage: Eukaryota > Metazoa > Annelida > Clitellata > Crassiclitellata > Lumbricidae > Lumbricus > Lumbricus rubellus. Next base: position 15,082,373 of record OX243818.1, read on the forward strand.
CAGTAACGAAAGGCCGAATGTGAAACCGTTCGACGATAAATCAAGAGAGAGGTTTAATGGAAACATAAATAGAGGACGAGGAGACATGAAACAGAACAGGGAGACGAATCATAATGGAAGTATGAATAGAGGATTTAGTAGAGAAAGAGAACAGGCGGCTGAACATAAGATAACTTGTTTCTCATGTGGCCGAACCGGACACAAGTCATATGATTGTTCACACAAACAAAAAGGAGTTGTTAAACATACTGCGGCGGCTATACAAGTATATGAGAATAGGGCGTACAAGATAGCGCAAGCAAATGAAGAGTTGAAACTAAATGAAGTTGAAAAAGAGGAAGAACGTAAGAAGGAATTACCGATACAGTTGGCAGCAAGTACAATGGTTACTGATCGGAGAGATGATGGCGATGACCTTGAGAATAAAAATGAAGGTCAGCTAAAGGTGAACGGTGTGAATGCCAGTTGTCTATATGACTCTGGGTCAAGCACATGTATTGTCAAGAGATCACTGGTAAATGATGTTGATTTCACAGGAAGAGAAGCCCAATGCATATTAATCGATGGGACATTGAGAAATTTTCCGACAGCAAAGGTTAATATTGAAAGTGAGTATTTTACAGGAAACGTTGAAGCAATGGTGATGGAAGAACCGGTGAAACCAGTAATTATCGGTAGGATGAAGGGACTAAAATATCTGGTAGTGAAAGAAACTACAGATAACATGATAAACTGTGATCGGAGTGATACAGATGATAACGAGAATAGAGAGGATAGATTGAAAAAGATTCAGAAATCTTTAAGTGTTGAGTCACAAGGACAAAGTGACAAAAAGAAAGTTCATTTTGCGAGTGAAATCACAAGTGAATTAAATGATGATGTAACGGATGACGTCATCGAGAATGATGATGTGTGCCAAACGACAGCAGCAGTTGAAACCAGAGCGGAATCAAAGAAAGTAACAAAATACAAACAGTTGAAAGTTACTGAGATGCCGGATTTAAATGTATCAACAAAAGAAATTAAAGAGTTACAAAGCAAAGATGAGACTTTGAAGAAGTTTTGGGATAAAGCAATTGATTGGAGTGGTGATGACAGTGTAACAGAGAAAGTTCTTTATGTGAAGAAGAACGGATTTTTGTATAGGAGATTCATGGAGACAACGGAAGATGATGCGAAGTGGCAGTTAATGGTCCCGAAGGAACTTAGAGGTAAAGTATTAGCCGTGGCCCATAACTCGCTATTGTCAGCACATTTGGGTATGAAGAAAACCCATGATAAAATTGTGAATGAATTTTATTGGCCATCGATAGGACAAGAAATTAAAAGGTATGTCCTGAGTTGTGATGTATGCCAAAAGTCGGTAGACAAAAAGGTGAGCCACAGAGCACCGATGGGACATCTTCCGGTACTGGATGTACCATTCAAACATGTCTGTGTAGACATTATCGGAGTGATAGAACCTATGTCATCAAGAGGTTATCGTTATATATTAACGATAGTGGATTTGAGTACCAGATACCCAGAAGCGATTCCACTGAAAGGAATAACTACAGAGGAAGTGGCGGAAGCCTTGTTCAATTTTTATTGTCGCATGGGTGTTCCTCAGAAAATCCATACTGACAGAGGGAGCCAATTCACTTCAGAATTGATGGCTGAAGTTAACAAGATGTTGTTAATCAAGCACACTTTCACTAGCCCTTACCATGCTATGGGAAATGGATGTGTGGAGAGACTTAACGGGACAATAAAAGCAACATTGAGGAAGCTAATAGGAGAACAGGTCAAGGAATGGGACAGGTTCTTAGCACCATTATTGTTCGCGTTACGAGACACTGTACACGAAAGTCATGGGTTCACACCCTTTGAATTAATTTTTGGAAGGTCATGCAGAGGACCAATACAGATATTGAAGGAACTCTGGACAAATGAGAAAGTGGAGGATGAAGTAAAAGATGTTTATACATACATGACCGATTTGAGAGAAAGAATAGAAGAAACATGTGATATGGCACAGAAGGCCATACATAAAGCAAATGAAAAGAATAAGAAGTATTATGATAAGAAAGCACGATACAGAGAGTTGAAGATAGGAGATAAAGTTTTATTACTGTTACCCAGTTGTAACAATAAGATGCTTGTAAAATGGCAAGGACCATTTGTGGTCAGAGGCAAAATAGGAGATTATGATTACAAGGTGGAAGTTGATGGTGGAAAACTCAAAACATATCACATCAATATACTAAAGAAGTACTACGAGAGAAATGGAGAAGGTAATGATGTAGAAACGTCAGCATACATATCGGCGATAGTACATGATGGTAAAGATGGTGAAGATGAAGAAGAAGAGATATTGAGCTTATATGTAAGTAAACAAACGGAGACTTACAAAGATGTGGATATCAATCCTAAATTGACGGAAAAACAGAAAAGAGAATTAAGGGAACTACTGAGAGAACATGAGGACATATTCAGTGATAAGCCAGGAAGGACAGACATGGTAAAGCATGAGATTCATCTGACGAGTGATGAGCCAATTCGGTTACGAGCTTATCCAACGCCATATCATCTCCAAGCGGAGATAAACAAAGAATTGGAGACGATGCTAGATAATGGAATTATAGAAAGATCGGAAGCAGCGTATGCAGCGCCGCTTGTAGTTGTTAAGAAGTCAGACGGAAGTAACAGACTTTGCTGTAATTATAAACAACTCAACAAAGTGACAGTATTCGATCCAGAACCGATGATGTCGAATGAGGATATTTTCAATAAACTCAGTGGAAGTAAAATCTATAGCAAGTTCGATTTCTGTAAAGGGTATTGGCAGATACCAATGAGCGAAGAATCAAAAGACTTAACCACATTTATCTGTGCAAGCGGATTATATAAATTCAATGTGTTACCATTTGGACTAGTCAATAGCGCGTCCAGTTATAATCGCTTGATACGGAAAATATTACATGGAACTGAAAATCTAGAAAGTTATGTCGACGATATTCTTGCTCATACAAAAGGATGGGACGAACACATGAAGACGTTAAGAGAGTTTTTCACAAGAGTGAGAAAAGCTCATTTGACATTGAAACCGAAGAAATGTTCACTAGGATATGGCAAGATAGATTTCCTAGGCCATACATTGAACAACGACGATATAAGCCCTAAGGGAGAATCTATTGACAAGATTGTGGAAATGCCACAGCCTAAGACGAAGAAGCAAGTGAGAAGCTTTTTAGGAGCGATAAATTACTATCGAAAGTTTATTCCACATTGTGCAGAATTGATGGCACCGTTGAGCGACTTGACTAAAAAGTTAGCTCCTAACAATGTTGAATGGAACCAAGAGTTAGGTGAAAGTTTTAAGCAGTTGAAAGAAGCACTAGCTAAGACACCAATCCTTAGGTTACCAGACTTGGAGAAAGAATTTATAATACAGACAGATGCATCAGGAAAAGGGATAGGTTGTGTTCTTATTCAACAATATGAAGGAATAAACCATCCGATAGCATATGCGAGTAGAAAACTGTTGGAAAGAGAGATGCGATATTCAGTTGAGGAAAGAGAATGTTTAGCCATAATGTGGGGAATCAGTAGATTTGATCGATATTTGTGTGGAAGAGAGTTTGTGATCGAGACTGACCATTGTGGACTACAGTACATGAAGGAAGGGAGGATGAAGAATGCAAGAGTCATGAGGTGGAGCCTTGCCCTTCAAAATTATTGTTTTACAATACGTTACATTAAGGGATGTAATAATGTAATGTCCGATTATTTAAGTAGAGGATTGACCTAAGATTTAAGTAAATCAATGGTGATACTATAGGTAGATAAGAAGTAGTTGTGTTAGGTTGTGATGTTGTGTAAAGTAGTATAAGCATAGGCATAAGCAGTTATTGTAATTTGATAATTAGATAAGTTGATAAAGCCTGTGTACAGACTTTTGAAGAAAGGGTATTTGTCGTGGTTATATTAAATGATTATCAAATTAAACACTTGCTATGCATGTATAATTATTAATTATAGGTAGAAGTTAAGCTAGGCAATTTAATTGGCGAGTTTAGGTAATATGTGTGGCAACATATAAAATATTAATACATAAAACCAATGACTGCAGCTAAGCGTAATAACGAGTGGTCAAGATTACCATGACAACAAAGGACGCTAATCCTATTCGTGATTGGTGCAAACTGGAAGCGAATGACGTGACGAGTTAAAAATGACGTCAGCGAAGTGGACGTTAAGTTTTTGACTCTCTACAGGTATATCTGGAAATGGTGGTTGTTTCGCTGCGGTGATCAATCCAAAGTTGTGATTTTCAGAGTAGAGACGAAGGTAATTGAACTGTTCGGACGATCAACCGATAGTTCAAAGTATTGTGCATTAAGTGCAACGCAATTTAAATGAGAAATTTGCGTTAGTGCATAATAATCATCGTGTGAAGTGTGAGACACTTGCGAAGAAGACGAACTCTTAGGCAACAGACTGAAGAGTCGTGTAATTTGAATCGGCAAGCGAACAGCTGATCGGCGTGTGAAGTACGAAGGACGTTTGGTCAACTGGAGAAGAGCTGTGAGGTGAATGCGATGATTCATCTCGTGTGCAACTGATTCACGGCAAGATACGAGTAAGACGTTTGGTGTGGTCACTTCCATGACTGCATATTCAACTGTCTGATCAACATTCTTGACTGCGAAGAATCGGACGACGGAGAGAGCCGAAGACATTCGAGTTTCATACAACTCGACAGATAAGCGCAAATATAATATTTCCTAAGTAACTCGCCACACTAGGTAAATAGGATTGTTATTTGTTTGTGCATATGAATGATATTGAATAACTTTATATTATATATATTTCATAAGAACTGGGAGTTCGTTGAATTTGGAAGAATTTCTTGAGTAAGTTAAACCCAACCGATTAACCACTAGGATAATAAAGTGCCCTTTTACACGGGATACGACAATAGCTTATAGAAACAATTGTGTGTATAATTTTATTTATATATAGTTGTAGCCTATACAGCATATAATTGTGTGTGCATAATCTATGCAGACATATATTTGTATTAAGGAAACCTTAGACAATGTTTTCTGTAATTAGCATTATGAAGGCAGGTGTGCTGTCCTGTGAATACTGCATTTCTTTTTCTATTTACTTTTTATGTTTTGTTACTGTGCTACCATCATTTGGAGAATAAAAGATTGATATATAATTGTACAACAGGTTTTTACTCAAGCAAACACACTTCAACATGTCATTTACATACATTGCAATATCTCTAACATCCACATGTATGCAACTGATAGAAACCAAAAGCTTTACAACTTATGAGCCGTAACAACGGAAACATTAAACCAAGTTTACCTGTCATTAGCCAAGTGTAATTTGTTAACGCAGAATTGGCCTTTGGAAATTTGTTAGATACGCGCAAACAGTGAAAATCTGCTCAGCAATAAACTTCTGGTTTTGCATTAGCTCTCCATCAAAGATATGGTAAATTTTAATTCGCTGCATTATACGCTCCACATGAATGCGACACCGGGAAATATCTGCAGATTTGCGAATTTCTGATGTCGTAAACTGCAACCTATCACTGCCCTTAAATGCCGGCATAACAAGTTCAATGCCCAATGGCATCATTTTATAGTTACCGGCAAAACCTTTATCACACATGATTTTACCCCCAATTTCTTTAGCATAATCGAGAAAATCTTGACTGAGAAGCTTATCAGATGCACGACCTCCATACATACGTGAAACATAGATAACACATGGCTGAGCATGTACTGACAGTACAACTAGGAACTTGAAAGTTTGATGATGCTTATAATTTGAAAATGTATGTTTACGTTCAGCTAAATGTGAAGGCTTCTCGGTGAAAAGCTATGTGCAGTCCATAACCATGTGTACATCACGAAAATCATCAAAGCTTTTAGCTCTATTGACAAGCATGGAATCTATATTAGGCAGGCAGCACAAATCTTTCAGTTCCACATACAACAAATTGATCCAAGTTGTAAATACTGAACTTGCGGAAGCAATAGATATACTAAAACGTGCAGCCAAATCAACCATTAGCAGTCCTGTGCGTAAGCGAACCAGAGTCAAAAATAGCTCATCTTCAAGAGACAATTTACGCTGACGACCAGGCTTACTTGCAAAGTGTAAGTTATAATGCTGATTAGAACTCTTCGAACTACCTTTCCAATACTGCATAGACTCTGCACGTGGTCTTAAATATGTGAGCAATGCAGAGAATACACCATAAGAAGGCATACCAGTCCAAAATTGGAAAATGTCATTGTCTTTAACGTTACTTATACAGAACTGTGCACAACGCAAAGTTTCAACTTCCTTAAGCAACTCGTGACTCTTTAAATAGGCTGTCGCAGAACCTGGCAAAATAGCCTCACACTTCTAATTTCCTATTCAATATTTCAGTTGAATTTCCCGATGTAACATATTCGTGAAAGTCAACCGGTGGAATAGTACTTGGTCTGGCAATCGTTTTCTTTCGCTTAAGTGTCAATTTCCGACGATATTTCCTTTGAACAGCAAGGTGTACAGCAGCCAGTCGTTTGCTTGGCGACATTTTCCCTGCCTCTGTTGATGTGCGTGTAGCTCGTTTTCGGTTCCCGACGTTTGTCCATGGAAAGAGAGATGGACAATATGACTTGCTTCCTGGGTCATCACTTTTTTCTCCTGCACAATAACAAATTCGGTAACAGATAATTAATAGTTCTCCACTGAACTATCTTCGTATATTTCTCTTGGCAAGCTCACAAATGAACTTCTTATTACCAATATAATTATGTGGTGAGCATACAATTATGAAGTAAATGCTATTACTTTATCTTAGTCATAATATGATGTAACTTTTGACATGAACATGGGGTGCACTGGGTCCGCCGTGAGGTTTATTGACACCGTATAAATTATATATAGCACCTTAGAACAAAAAATTGAACTGGTTTTGATCCAAAGATTGTTAACGCTTCCAAGAATATTTCATCATTTTCATGACCACAATCTCGCCTTGCTACAATGCTTAGAATATATTCTGCAATTCCGTTCCGATACGTAGGCCTACTAGCCTCAGCTGCATCTAAGATTAGCGAATAGACAGCCACGTTATACTAGATTCAGTGACAGCATATTGTAATAACATTATTAGCTAATGAACTAATACGAACCAGATACGAAAATGATCACTGCATATTCGATCCCATTTGCGGGGCAGCCATTCAGCACGTCGTATTTGCCTAACCCACTCCTGTCGTCGTACAGCATTTGCCGGAATGCGATAGTATGAAACCTGTCTTCCTGCAGACTGAGTTTTCAAACGGCTATTACTACACTGCGGAACGCAACAAAATTCTCCTCCATGACGCGTTTTAGCAGGATCAATCAACACTTCTTCATCCATCTCAAATTCCATTTGCGATTTCAAACGGCGTTGTTTACAATTTCTTCTAAGCCGGAAACGCGGTGCATTGTGGGGCTTCGCGAAATCCAGAATAGGCGTCACAAGACTCACAACACTCCGCTTTAAAACGCAAATTTCTCAGCAATGATACACAATTATTTAAAACCAGACTGGGGTTTTTGAGTTGAGTGACATACAAAACAGTCAACTTAACTGTATTTAGCAGCCAATGACCAGATTTCTTGAAAATGGCTTTTAAAGTTGACGAATATAACATGGGTTTACATAGGAACAAGCGCTCTCTGCCTGTACAGGAAGTCACGTGTCATTCGCCAACGGCCATGGACCACTATATACGAAGCGTTACTTATCCAGTAAACCTAATACATATCAATGGTCAAAACCATTTCTAAAACCTTTTCGGTAAATCCAAAGACATTGAAACCCAATTGTTGTCCCAACGTTTCTTTGTGCGCAAGATGACTCTACCTGCAAGATTTCACTTACTCACTTATTTACTTAAATGATCAATTCACCACCTTATTTTTAACGTGCAGTTGTACACAAAACGTGCAGTTCGAAATGGATTTGTGCAGTTGTAGAAACACTTCTACTCAACGCCTTCATGCAAGAGCGGCAAGAGCACTGTTTTTCATACCTCATTCTAAACGTCCAGATTCTCTCATGGTGACCTTGGGGTTTGATCTGAATAACCTATATTTGGAATGATATTGGGCCCTAGCCTAGCTTACATGTTCAACATGTTCGGCCGAACAGAGGCAGCCACACGTTTATCGCCCCCTCCCCATATGTAAATGTAATAGCCTATGTCTAGGAATATCTTTTCATCATTGTTAGGCCCTAATGATAATAATGGTAAACAGCTCGGCACAAATCGTAAAACCAAAGATATTAGAGTCGTAGGTCGTAGCTAATAGGCATATTGAAAAAAGGCGTGGCCTATGTGCGACTCTATGGTCGGCCATGTTGATATGCAGCTGTGAGCTGTTGTCCAAGTAGGCTACACGCCGTTACGCGGTGAATTGTTAGTTGATGGAATAAATTTATCGTTACAGGCCTATTGATCTATCCATAGGCCTATACCTGAACAGCTCATAGCAGTCTAAAGACCATCCAGCCTGGAGCGGCCCGAATCCTTGAAGCGAATTTTGGCCAGAAGCCTAGAGCCAAAATCTGCTATATAATTAACAAGTAGGCCGGCCTAGACCTGCGCTTTATGCTGTTTCACGGACTGTAAATGACTGGGCTGCTTCCAACGTAATTGCAGACTCAAAATTTCTAAAGCACTACTTGAGAGCCAAACGCGGGGCACCAGCTTATTCAGGAGCGCTGCGTTGAGTCAGAAGGGTTGTCAGATAAGAGTCCAGTTGCCAGAGGATCACAAGGGACAGTGCAGCTGCTGCTAACGCGTGTCATCTGGGTTGTGAATTGGAAGGATCAGCTGAGAATGAGATAGGGGGTAAGAGTTCTGGAAGAAGTGCCTTTTGATTTCGAATGGGAAGCCTGATATGTGATAAAGGAGCACGAGGAAGTTGAGCAGAGCCGCATTAAGACTAGTGTGGACCTGGGTGCTGTGATTACCCTCCAATGGCCCCCTCTGGAAACCCATCGGTCCAGCACGCACATATTTACAACAGCAAGGCCCTAATAAACTAAGATGCGTGGTACTGTAATCAATGGCTCGGTTGGGAGAACCTGAGATAAGTTGTGACCAGCAGTCAAGAAAGAGTGAGACAGATGATCGGGTAGAAAGGGTTGGCTGCATGTCACCAACTTGACTTGTCGTCTTCTGCCTGACATGGACTTTTCTTTGGCAAAGAAACAGAAGAAGGCGTGACAGCCAGTTGAGTGCTGGATTCTCATATCTTTGTCGCTGTGTTTGGTCTTGACAACTGTATGATAATAATTATCTTATGCACACCATTACTCATCAAGTTCCTTAGCTTCAACATTATAAACTGTCTGCTGAATCCGCCTCATCATCAGCTTCATCTGCAAAGGTGTTAGCAACAGCTGATCCAACCGGCTTAGAAATAGACCACTTTTATTCTAGATTGTCAGTTTGGTCATGAACTGCAGAGCTGCCCTTGGTGTCACCCTATTCTGACAGTTATGCTTGGCTTTTATCAATGGACATATTACATGCACAGTGATGCACTCTGGTTGAACTTAAGAACATGGCAGAATCAGTTGATGTAAAATTTTGGAAAATGATAAGGCATTGATTGAAAGAAAGACAAGTAGGCTATCATACCAAAAATTTTAATGGATTTTGAGCATTATAGCAGCCTCTAATTTGAAAGATCTCTGTGGCTTAAGTGTATCGAACCCTTTACTCGTTGCTTAATTAAGCCTATTATTTTGCCATCTTGTTGAATCTAATTTTAAATTGGCTGCAAGAGAGTGGGGTGTTGCTCAAGAACAGCTGTATCACTGATGATCATGATATTATTCAACTTTGCAAGGAACATCATTAGATCTATTTAGATACAAGCACCGGTGTGCAGTCTTGTGAAGTTGAATTTTGCAACTTTGTTTTGCACACATTCCATTCTGCAGTTCTATGCATGTTTCTAAGCAGAGCAACTATATGTTAGTCAATTTTCGGATGCATGTAAGCAACCGGGGAAGCTTCACATTTTTCCCAATAATTATGTGTTTTGCCTGAGCTTTTTTGAGAGTCAAGCACATATTTTAGTCACTGGCAAAGTCTATTATGAATACAATGGTTATATAGCTTCACACATATAAGAGATTCTGAACTGTAAAAATATTTTCTTCAATATATACTGAACATATTTGATGCTTTGCAGTCTTGTTGTCATTAGCTTTAACAATTAAATTTATTAACAAACTTGCTATGACTGAATATTGTTGAAGTAAACTGTTAACACAATGGAGACTTATAAATAGTAACAGTTCCCATGCATATAACTAGCCTACAGCACTGCAGCTGACTAGGCGGCAAAGTAGAAAACAAATTTGAAAAAACACTGACTAGGTAACTAAAGTAATTCCACAGTCAGGAAAAATTTGACTACTATGCACTATTCCGAAAATGGCCCAGCAAAATTGTTCTGTCAATGAGCATCGCAAAATAGAGCTCTCATAGTAGGCTAGCTAACAGTGACTTTCAGTTTTGCTTGCGATAGATTGCATGTCTCTGGCTGTAGATTTTAGCCGCCGGTATTCTTCGCACGTTAACCTGGACATTCAAGCTCGTGTATTTTGGACTTCTCTAATTGACCCTTTATCCCTTTCAGTAAGTTTGACGCAGATAATACAGTAAAACACAGGAAATAATTGTTATAATAAGCGCTATTCGCATACGTATCCAAGGTAAACAAGCATTAGCTGTAAGCCAATATGGCGCAGGCCATTATGCAAATGAGCCGTGACGTCTTTATGCAAGGGGCCTATATCTTTGCTAAAACTATTCGAAATTACTACTTTAAGCATAGGGCCTATGGCACCTATGCAACTCTTTCACATGTGTGGCACAGTGTGGAGGCCCTTATAATTATTGTCATTTCCATTGCCAGGTATATTGAACGTAAAAATGCTAAAAATGCTAGTAAAAAGTAAGAACGAGGCCGGCCGCCTATCAGTTTTACATGTAGGCCTAATTGCTTAATAATGCTTATTTAAACCCTTAGCCTACGTACCTCACCCAATCGGATTATCGGAACTCAAGTAGCCTACTTGCCATGCGACGCTTTATGAAATGGCGTCAGTATAAATTAACGCAGCATATTTATTATTGTGTGGGCTACCGACCTTTAAGGAGTATTGAACACTCGAACTCAAGCTATTCTGCCAATTGGTGACTCTGTCTCCATCCTCTGAGAACAGCACGACGTGTAGCCTAAGTCTGCCAATATAGCCTAACTGATTGAAAATTATATTAGGCGGCTTAATTAGGCTACGAGTGCAGTCGAGTCAAGTCGATCGAGTCGTCGAGTCGAGAGGTCGGCGAGTCGACGAAGTCGATCGAGTATTCTCAGTATAGCGTAGGCCGAGCGAAACCGACCGTAGCTCACGACTCGATCGACTGCGAGGGTAGGCCTATTATAGCCCAGTTATGTCATTAAATCCATTCTTGCTTGAAACTGCTCGCAGGACCTATCTCGTGTAGAAATTTTCTCTTTTCGAAATAGCTCGAGAGTCATCCAAGTTCCTCTGTCTGAACCGATTCTCACGATGAGTCGATGACCAATCACTTTATCTTGTGGAAAAGCTTCTGATTCCTCCAAAATATCCGTTTGCTGTGTTGCTCAACGCGAGTGTTACTTTGGAGAAGCAGAACAGTCCCTCGATCAAGCTAGCCCGCCGATGGAACAATTGCACAGCAGCATACCAGAACCTCGTCTAACAGTCTATGATACTTAAACCACTGCAATCGCGCGGCTTCTGCCGCTTCAACCACCCACTTGGTGGCTTTGTCTCACTTCTCTTGGAGCAAGGCGTAAATGGCTTAAAATGCAATCCATTATCACTCTGTAAAAACTACATTCCGCCGCTTACGAGTGCAAAGCCATCACTTCCTAGTTCCTACCATGCTAAGCCATGTGGATCATTGTGGATAAGCGTGAGAACGCACTCATAGATATTCATCTTCTCAGCGACCGTCGCCACGGCCTCTGCAGACCGGTTCTCTTTGAGAGGGTCAACTTTCTGTTGCAACAGCTCAAGATGTTCAGGAATGCATGAGTTGAGGTTATCAGTTAATCCTGATTCCACCTGAAATTATAGATGCACAATAACTGCACATCTATGAATATTTATTTAATGTGTCTTATTCCTTCCATGTCAAATGTCTATATACCATATCGTCTCTGTGTTTTTTGCCTTTGTCTGCGCATTCTTATCTGAAAGGCTATAGTGATGACAGTTTTCATAGTCATTTGAGTGCTGTTTATTTAATGAGTTTCTTTGAATAAACAATAACCTAATTACAGAACTTAAAGGTAGCACTTCAGGAATGTGCTCATATGGCACTCGATCTTGGCCGCGTAGTGAATGTGAAGCCACGTGTCCTTTGCAGAAGTTTTATTGGCTCTCACTGCATAGGCCTATAACCAGCAAACGCAAACCATAATTCACGTGTACGAAGCACACAGGAGATATGCGTAAGGTGGGAATTTTGGCTGATATAACATACCGAGCACTTGAATAACAAAATATTGTGACAGTCTATAGTCACAGCTAGAATTAGGGCTGATTGTCTTGACAAGCCAGGAATCGTTCAAATGACCCTGACAATGTCGCGTGTCTTAAACTGACCGTCCAGTGACTCTATTGGAGTCTACCCTACGGTAAAGTTTCAGACTGTTGACCATATCCATAGAAGTATCCGTCTACTGTGTTGGTATACGATCCTCCACAGCAGAGTTCCGTCGTAGTTTGTATCCTCCAGTGAACTGATCCGCAGATCAAGGTCCGAGATCGTCGCATCCTTCATCGCCAGCATTCGTTCCAGTGACTTCACCTTGCGAATCAACACAATGCATGAGCAGAAGTTCTTAAACGTTCGAACTCTTTGTGTAGGCCTACGCAATTTGCATTGACTTCTGAGGATCTCGGTAGAATAGCCTTCTGGTAACAGAGTTGCTATTAATATGCAACACGCTACCGTGTTGAGTGTTGAATCTGTTTATGGGGATTTACGAGATTCTCATCATTACATGTATGCATCAAGGAAACACGAAAACAACCTTTCGGTCTAAACCCAACATTTCTTACGCTGAAGTTATTATAACAGGCCCGAGTGTATCAAATGAAACACTGAAAGAAACACTCTTAAAACGTAGGCTACATAATTATATTAGGAACATGTGTCTCTGTGCAGGTATACCCTCGCAAAAGTATTTTTTAATTGGGGGGGTGTTCAAACACCCAAACACGCCATGGAAACATGAGCAAACATGAGCAAACATTCGTAGAAAATGGGACTGCTTCGCTGCTATTCCTGTGGCGAACTAATTATCATAGAGCTGAATGCATCCATGGGGCTGCGAAGCACACTTGCAACTCTAGCGTCAAGTAACACTAAATGTATTTATGCAGAGATAGGCCTGTCGGTGTGTAGGATACACTGTGTATTATTACAATGCCATGGTCACCGACATTTTAGCTTTGATACCGCATGTCTTCTGCCGCATGGTGCCATTTTTTGTTGGAGGACTTTCTGCCGCCATACTGCTTATAACACTTTTTGCGGGCGTACCAAAATATTTTCTGAAATCAATAAAGAAAACAGTATTTTGACGCTAATAGGCTTACTTCGACAAACGAGAAATATCTGCATATAGTTCAATCACGTCATTTCTTGAAGTTGAAATGCTCGGTTTCAGGCTTTCAGCAGTTCTATTCTAGCCTAATGTTGGGCCTAAGTCATCTATATAGGCCTAATTATAAGACAATTTGAGTCGCACAATCCCGTCAAAGATGCAGTGACTTGGTTATCAAAAGATGTTAATGGCCGAGGGTTGTACATGGGGGGGGGGGGGGGTTCAACCTCCCGGTCTTTCTTATGACCCCACAGTAAAGTCCTCATTGCACAGAGCACACACCCAAAGGCCACACAAATCAATGTCTGACCCCTCCCCAGACAATTATTCTCATACTGGCCACAAAAGTTCAGAGCTGAATTTCTCAATGTCACATTACAAGTGCCGTAAATGTATTTTGCATTGACTTCGCTGAAGTTCCCATTGCTAATGAACAACCGTTTGGTGATAAAGTTGTAATTCCATAACTTACTTCCATGCTTAGAGCTACACCTGCACTGCAGTTGTAGGCCTAAACAGATTACGATATCTCATAAGTAGGCTACGTATCAATGAAACAGGAGCATATAGGCCCCTACTATCATTGTGAAAGCAACTATTTGGTGCCATGCAGTGTATATAGTTTCCTTATTCTGGAGTTGAACGTATTACGACAGACCTGAATACATCAAAGAGTAGCCGCAAGAAGCATTTAAAAAACTCTTACATCATATGACACAATGATGCATCGGAAGGTCTATTGTCTGGTGCAAAAGTACGGCTTCATTATTCATTGATGCAGTCGACAACATTAATTTTATAATCGATCGCGCAATGAGGCATAGGCCATACATTAATTACCGTATATAAGCTCGGGCACTGCAGTATAATTGCATATAGGCCTACAAGTATACCACGTTGTACAGTCATCTTACGATATTTTCTAAGGTACCGACAAGGTGAGAATTGCCGGGGTTGAGGTTTCAACCCCCGTCATTCTTAGAGCCACAAAGTAAAGTCTGTTTTTCATACCCCAATTCCAAGTGAATCATGGTCAAACCCCCTCAGTTATTTACCCACAATTCTCACAATGGGTACCGACTATAGGCCTACATTCGAAGCTATGGAAGTTGCCGAACTTGGGCGGTTCATCATAGAGCATGGTTTCAGACGTGAAGTTCGGCTGATATAACGATGACTCGACTCACGCTGCTTGTTGCTGTTTAACGAATAACGACTCTACCATTAAGATGATTACAGTGTTGTCGTCCTCCTCCTCCTCCTTTATCCAGGTTTGGGACTGGCACTGGCAGAGTGCAACCTGTGGTGGAGTTTCTCGATTTAGGCCTACAATATTTGAAGCTATTTACAGTGGCGGCATCATTTAATGTTGACTTGCATGGTTAGCTGGCAGGCTATTATAGCTCTAATAGGTTCAACATTCTAAGGGTCGTTAAATGAGCGTTTGATTGAAACTGTTCACATCCGGTGCAGATATTATCATCTCCTTCAGTTCATGACTTGACTGTGCAATATCCCTACTCCTCCGCATGAAACGAATCTTCTGAATGTCCAATCATACTAGTTATTTTTCGTGGTATACAAGTCTGCGATTGAATTCTTCGATCATTGCTGTGTTGCTAAGGTTGGGTGTTTCATTACTGATCTAGGATATATAACCTGAGATCTCTCTCATTCGGTTTGTCATTTTCTTGATTAATCTACCTGTCAGATATTGCGTAAGCTTATACAGTTTACACTTCTTCTTTGGTTCTCTGCCGTCAGGCAGGTTCATATGTCCAATCCAATGACGCCACGCATTTCTGTTCTGTGCATCCATCTTTAGCCCTCTGTAACCGTCCTTTGTCATCATCCAGTCCAGTAGCATTGTTCTTGGTCTTCCTCTTGTCTT
Organism: Lumbricus rubellus; assembly: GCA_945859605.1. Classification (NCBI taxonomy): domain Eukaryota; kingdom Metazoa; phylum Annelida; class Clitellata; order Crassiclitellata; family Lumbricidae; genus Lumbricus; species Lumbricus rubellus. The sequence continues at coordinate 15,097,998 of OX243818.1, forward strand.
TTCCCCTCCATTCTTCCTTCGATGATGTCTCTTACTATGGTGTCACTCCTCATGATGTGGCCAATCCAGTCTACACTTCCTTAATGGATTAATATTCTGGTTATGACTTTGGTTTTTGGTGCTACATCCGTTGATGCTTTTGTCTCAGACGTCAACATGATCAAAGTGTAGATGATTAACCTATGATGACGGTATAGGAGGTTCCTTGAAGGGGCGCTATATAAGTTCCTGGAATGAATGAATCTCGTGTCAATCCTCAGCGTATTAACAAATTCTTGCCATTGGTGTATAGTAGCAGAAATAATAACCAAACCGAGCAGGTCCTTGCTATAGTCCATACAAATTTACAGCAAGTTTCCTCCTACTATTAGGCCTACTGTTCTTTTATACGTGGATAGTTGAGCAATACCTTTTAACGCCGAGCATTCCATTGTTAGCCTATAGCATGTAAACGACTTTGCTGTACGTATTCAATGCTGATTGTTCCCTCGGTAATTCCTTTTTCACCTTTGAAGTGAGTGCCTGAAAGCTGTCGAAGGCATATAATTATGCAGGACACTGAACACAATACAGTAAACAACAGCGCAATTATAACACCTCCTGTTGTTATTGACATTCCTTATTCAATATAGCCTACGACGCAGATTCTTAAAGATCGAACTCCAATTTGGTTTCAACCCATCATCGTCTTAAACATATAAACACTGCCACCCAGTGCATCTAATTTCCCACATAATAAATATCATCAGGCACATACAAAATGTCGTAAAAGAAGTTAATCAGCATGAAATAATTAAGTTTTCGCACCAATTCCCACCACGGTTTCCAAATTGCCGATTTTAAAGAAAATTCGTATGTATTTTTACATTGTAAAGTTTTTATGCCGGTGGCAAGGCTTAACCTTTTTCAATTGGTCTGAAACTTGGTACAGTTGAACAAAATGATAAATGGAATGGGAAAATTGCCAGGGAGCAGCATTTTGAGAAACTTTTTAAAATCCATTACCATCTGGAGCACCCTGATAAACAGCAATATCAATGCGAATGTATCAATGCTTCAAATATCTTCTATATCTTACATTACGTTTTATTCACATTTACACTACACTTATAACGTATCAAATGAAATTTGGGTTCTGGGTGATTTCCATGGAGAAACATTTCAACAAGTGCCTTGCTTCACCTTTTAACCTTTTGCACAGTTGACTGTAGGCCTACATTGTGGTCCATTCTTTTCTTTCCTATTACATCTGGTCCAGCCCAACCAATTAGTTTTCCTATTTACGGAAGCTTCTCGCTGAAGCTGATTTCCGTCATCCATCCATCCAATGGCGTCCATTCATCCATCCATCCATCCATCCAATGGCGTCCATTCATCCATCCATCCATCCATCCAATGGCATCCATTCATCCGTCCATCCCAACGTCTCACCGCTTACTGTAGCGTCCGTCCACGCTCCACAACCGCCCGACGGATAAACGATCACGGGAACGACAACGTTGCACACTCCATTACGTCAGCGCATCAAGCAACGACGGCGCGGTCAAAGTCATCACGAGGACCGAAATATGCGACACCTTCGTGGACGACGCATGGCATCTTCTTCTGCTGCGGTGCCAGCGTGATGTGATGAGAGCCTGTTGCTTCAGCAGCAGCAACTGCTGACGTTGTCTTCGAGGACTTTATAGCGACAGGTAAGATGCATCGCAGAATCAAACTTCCATCAATTTTCTTAATTAGTTTTTCAAACACGCGTTGCTCTCTCTCGACGTGACGTGGCCGCAGCCATCATCAAACGAGATCGAGTCTTATATTTATACTGCAATTATCTTGTAGAAATTGCATCGTAATTTTACTGCGGATTTTTACAGCGCCTGCTTTGTGTTCAATCCAAGGATGCTCGTCACTGTGTCTCAAACGAAGTTAAGGTTCATTTGTGAAGTTTTTGGTATTGGCGTAAGTTGTGCAGTGTAATGATTTTGCGTATCTAGTGTTGTGCTCAATTACGTCGTATGATAAAAACGTAGGAGAACTTGTAAACAACGTTTGTATGTATACATGTCTGTGGGTATCTGTGTGCTCTCTACCCGTTTGTATGTCGGGTTTGTCGGCCCTTGTCTGTACGCTCTGTCTGTCTCTCTCTCTGTCTGTCTGTCTCTCTGTCTCTGTCTGTCTCTCTCTGAATCTCTCTATCTCTGTTTCTGTCTCTCTGTCTCTGTCTCCCCTCTCCTCCCTCTATTTCTCTGTCTCTCTGTGTCTCTCTGTGTTTCTCTGTGTCTCTCTGTGTCTCTCTGTCTCTGTTCCTGTTTCTGTCTCTCTGCAGTCTTTCTCCACCCTCTCCTTCCTCTACTTCTCTGTCTCTCTGTGTCTCGCTTTCTCTGTATGTCTCTGTTTGTCTCTGTCTGTCTATATGCCTGCCTCTCTGTCTGTCTCTGTGTGTGTGTGTGTGTGTGTGTGTGTGCATCTGAATTTTCGTGTCTCGTTCTCTGCCTCCAAGTCCTGCACCTGTCTGTACAGAGAAGAATCACTGTGATGCTTGACCATACTAATCGCCAGACGTTCACGACACAGAAGAACAATCTCCGATTAAAGTAAAAAGGACAGAGACAGACAGAGACAGACGGAGACAGACGGAGACAGACAGAGACAGACGGAGACAGACGGAGACAGACGGAGACAGACAGAGACAGACGGAGACAGACGGAGACAGACGGAGACAGACAGAGACAGACGGAGACATACAGAGACAGACGGAGACAGACGGAGACAGACGGAGACAGACAGAGACAGACGGAGACATACAGAGACAGACGGAGACACAGACACAGACAGACAGCAGACGGACTCATAAACAGACAGCGTGGGTGGCGACAAAGCGCGAACAATATTCAGCTGACGAACAGCGAACAACGACTTACAATTAAGAAAAGAAGAGAAAGACGCACAGATACAAAGAGACAGACAGTAGGAGGCATATACAGGGTGGCGCAAAATAAACCGGACTATTAGTTTTTGCAATTGCATCGCTTGAATAATTAAAGTAATTATCACCTTAGAACTATCATTAGACAGAAATGACACAGAGAATCGCTTGCGAAACTGTCCAATATCCCCAGTTGATAGTGAAACGAGACATTCCTTCAGAACGCTTGCTGAAAGGTCGGAAGCACTTCTCACAGAGCATCATGGTTTCGGTTGCCGCGTCGCAGCTGGGGAAATCGTCATTAGTTTTCGTTGAACGAGGAGCAAAAGTTAACAGTTCCTATTACTGTGACGTCGTCCTACATCAAGGATTACTGCCAGACATTATAGCTCACTTTGGTGACACTTTCACTTCCCAGCAGGATGGAGCACCAGCTCATCGTTCACGAAAAAAGTTGCTTTTCTCACTGCTCACGTTCCAGACTTTATTGAACCAGAAAATTGGCCACCGAACAGCCCGGACTTGAATCCCGTAGACTACTCGATCTGGGGAATGCTTCAGCAGCTTGTCTATACAGGCATAGAATTCCAGATATTGAACCTTTGAAAGAAGTTCTGACCGCATGCTGGACGAAATCAGCGAGGACAAAACTAATAGTCCGGTTTATTTTGCGCCACCCTGTAAACATAGACGCATGCATGCAGACAAAACAAGAAGGATACAGACAAACAGTTAGACATACACAATTACACAAACAGTTTCACACAAACACACACAAGATATAGACAATTATATACATAGACAGTGACAGACTGACGAACAGACAGATACACACTATAGACAGGCAGACAAGTAGGCAGATAGATAGGCAGACACATAGGATATACAGTTGGATAGACGTACAGATAGATACGGATAGACAAATAAACATAATATTATATACAGGGTGCGCCAAAAAAAAGTAATCCCCTACGGCTTTTAGCCCATATCTTAGTCAAACATACGAATTTTTAAATGAAACTTTACAATCTTAAAGGCAATTCATATTTACGTACCATGTTTCAAATTTCAAAAAAATATTTCGAACAGAACAAAAGTTATATCACTTTCAGTGAGGCCACCCACCGTTTTTTGACGGTTCAAAAACGCGACGCAACAAAACGTAACAAAAAATCAATTCAATTATTCTGGGCAATATCTTGGCCTGAAGTAAGAATATCGAACTAAAATTTTACAGGCTTTAAGACAATCCATATCTAAATATGATGGCTAGATTTCATCAAAATATTTTAAGCGCAACAAAAGTTATACTACTTTTAGTGAGGCCACCCCCCATTTTTTGATGATTCAAAGACGTAACGCAGCAAAAAGTAGCAAAAACGCGATTTTACTAAGTCTCATCCGAAATAATTGTTATCAAACAGCCTTAATATTGCCGGAGGATTATTATTATTACTATTTAAAAAAGAAACAGGGTACCAGCGCAGCTGCGCGTCACTGAGAAGTCACTTAGCAAGATGACAATCAAATTGGTAAATAAGGAATCTGTCAGATTAACCAACAGGTCCATCAAGAACTTTGCAAAAAGACTCAAACGAAGTTTTGGCACTGGTGTTGGGCACATTGAGAACAAGTTGTGAAGCACTACCAAGTTCATATGACAACAGTTATTGAGTTGAGACTTGATAAAATCGTGTTTTTGCTACTTTTTGTTGAGTTTCGTTTTTGAATCGTCAAAAATGGTGGGTGGCCTCACTAAAAGTGGTATAACTTGTGTTGTGTTTGAAATATTTTGATGAAATCTGGCCTTCATGAGTAAATATGAATGGTCGTTATGCCTGAAAAATTTCATTTCGAAATTCTTACTTTTGGCCATGATATGGGCAAAAAACCTTAAAATATTGCGTTTCGTTTTTTTAATCGTAAAAAACGGTGGGTGGCCTTACTAAAAGTGATATAACTTTTGTTCTGTTTGAAATGTTTTCTTGTAATTTGACCATTGTGCGTAAATATGAATTGCCTTTAAGACTGTAAAGTTTCATTTAAAATTTCGTATGTTTGGCCAGGATATGGGCTAAAAACCGTAGGGATTACTTTTTTTTGGCACACCCTGTAGTAGACACTGTTAGACAGATAGACAGACATGTAAACAGATGGATATGCAGACGGATAGACGGACATGTAAACAGATGGATATGCAGACGGATAGACGGACATGCAGGCAGATAGACATACATGTGGGCAGATATATAAATACATAAATAGATAGACAGACATATGGACAAACATACATAGGCCTATAATAGACAGACAGACATACATACATACATACAGAGACATACAGAGATAAAGATATGATTGACTTGAGGACAGCCAGGACAGGTATATGTACAGTTGGACAAACAGATAAAGAGACAGACAGGCAGACAGACAGACAGAGACATACAGAAATAGAGATATGATTGACTTGAGGACAGGTAGATGTATACAGTTGGACAAACAGATAAAGAGACAGACGGACAGACAGATAGACAGACGTGTATGAAGACCCACACATAGCAGTATACAAAGAAACACGAGTCTCTATAAAACGTGAGATAAACGCAATCCTCAAAGAAGCTCTTTATAAACATCGGTAAATCCATAATATCGTCTCTCTCTCTCTCTCTCTCTCTCTCTCTCTCTCTCTCTCTCTCTCTCTCTCTCTCTCTCTCTCTCTCTCTCTCTCTCTCTCTCTCTCTCTCTCTCTCTCTCTCTCTCTCTCTCTCTCTCTCTCTCTCTCTCTCTCTCTCTCTCTCTCTCTCTCTCTCTCTCTCTCTCTCTCTATCGCTCTCGAAAATGAACAGACTGGCGCTATATAGGACAGGTAGATGTATACAGTTGGACAAACAGATAAAGAGACAGACGGACAGACAGATAGACAGACGTGTATGAAGACCCACACATAGCAGTATACAAAGAAACACGAGTCTCTATAAAACGTGAGATAAACGCAATCCTCAAAGAAGCTCTTTATAAACATCGGTAAATCCATAATATCGTCTCTCTCTCTCTCTCTCTCTCTCTCTCTCTCTCTCTCTCTCTCTCTCTCTCTCTCTCTCTCTCTCTCTCTCTCTCTATCGCTCTCGAAAATGAACAGACTGGCGCTATATAAATAGACGGACATGTAGTCCCTTCACGGCTTCTGTAGCGCCCGGAGGCGATGCATCAACATTGAAAATTGAACAAGAAGCACGACATCGTCACCGGGATGAGAAGATACTCTTGTAAATGTTGTCGCTAAATGTCAAAAATAGATGCGCTATGAAAGCATAATGTCTATATATAATTACCTAAATGTATAATATATAATTATATATATATCGTCTAGTACAGCAATATATATATATAATTATCTGTATCGTTTGGTGCAACGATATAACCGTGTGTGTTCATACGTGAGACTGTTTTCAACGTAAAAGGTCATCAGTTCAAAGCTGCTGTTGCTGCAGCTGCTGCTGCTGCTGCTGCTGCTGCTGCTGGTGAGGCAGGAGGAGTGGATGGATGATTCTGTCTTTAATGGTCCATCAATGTTCCATCACGACGTCGTCGTCTTCAGAAGACTTCTTTCGCATTTATAGAGACATAACGAAAGTCACGAGATTTATATCACATAATGTATATACATGTATACATGTATATTTTTATACATATATATATGTATATATATACATATATATATATACATGTATATTTATATGTGTAAGATCGCATATTAATAATAATATAGATATGCATCTTCTACTCACACCTGTCTAACAGTGTCTATGCATACGATGTAGCTTGCAAGCCAAGCATTATAAATACGTTTTAATATCACATAATATTATATCCGCTCATGCTGATGCATGAGCGCCAGTCAACAGATATTATTCATCCATCGCGCATTCATCCGACCTATCTGACTGTTCATCCATCCATTCATCTATCCATCCATTCATCTATCCATCCATTCATCCATCCATTCATCCATCCATTCATCTATCCATCCATTCATCTATCCATCCATTCATCTATCCATCCATTCATTCATCCATCCATTCATCCATCCATTCATTCATCTGTCCATACATCCATCCATTCATTCATCTATCCATCCATTCATCTATCCATCCATTCATCTATCCATCCATTAATTCATCCATCCATTCATCCATCCATTCATTCATCCATTCATTCAAACCCATCAATCAATTCATCATCCATCCCTCCAACCATCCATCCATCTATCCATCCATACATCAAATCATCCATCAGTCCATCCATTCATCTCTCTAATCACCCATCCATCAATCCATCTACTCATTCCTCTAATCATCCGTCCATCCATCCATCAATTGGATTCATCCACGAACCCATTCTACCCATCTTCATCCGCATCACTTCAACATCACCATCTCCTTATTCTTGCAGCCACTGCAGCTTCCCTCCTCCAGCGCCACTTCCGTCACTCTCCATCGAAGCGTGTCGGCGTGCAGCAACCAAACAAAGCGTGACGATTCGCGATGGACGTCTTAACGATGATCAAGCACAGCCTCTCACCGGAAACAGTTAATCCCATCACCGTCTACTTCGAGATCGGTCGACAGGTGGCCAGCGCTGGACCGGAAATGGTCTGGAAGGTCTACGACGCCACGCGGATCAGCGACCGCAAGGTAGGACCACCACGCCATCTGCCACACCAACAGCTCACTTATATAGCGCACTGCTTATACGTGTAATCTCCAAACTTCTATAGCGCAATTAACATAATTCACAAGGCATTAATCGATATTCGCTTTCAATTAAAGCATACCAAATTGAACCAGCGTACCTTCCCATTTTCTGCGTTTTGACTGAGCACCGGAGCTTATAAGCTGATGGCCGCTACTTAGCAGTATTTATTATGCGCTGTAGAAAATCCAAGGTTAAGATAAACAATGAAAGGAACCGCCCTGAAGCACGAGTCGCATTTGACATGGGAGACCCGTGATAGGTCGACGACACCAGAACATAATATGTGCTGCAAAGAATGAACAATCCATGAAGAAGTTGAGACTTAAAACCTGATCTGAGCCAGACTCTAAGCAACCTGATCTCAAAACTGCATGCACAACGGACACAAAAAGGTTGCAGAGTCTAGAGTCTCGAGTAGCCTATCAGCGAAAGGGAAGCTGCGGTTGCTTTTGTATTACATTGCATTATTTATACATCACGCTGAATTAAACCCTTGAAAACTTTCCTTTTGTTGGCGGTGTTGGAGTCGGGATCACCTCTGAGTGGTTTTCTTGAAGATGTGCTATATAAATACTGGTTACATCCTACAGCGAAAGTGACATCAGCGACTCAGTAGAATGAGCAGATATAGGCCTAGTTTCTTTGAGGATATCTGGGGTGATTTAGAAGTTTTTGGATTGACTAAAAGTTCCTTTAGATCTAGGCCTAGTTGTCAGGTAGGATCTAATTATTATTAACATTTATGTTGGTGCGGGATTAAGTGACAAAGGATTATGGGGCGGTTGGGACCGAGTCTGATTATTTTTATGGTGCTGTTATCGAGTGAACTGTGAAAGCATATAGGCCAACATATACATGTGCAAGTCAGTAGGACATTCGTAATCCGCTGTAGGAAGAGCCCGGTCCATATAATTATAGATCAGGGAAACCCAGATGGGGCAGTTGAAACGGATGAGCGTTAAGCTTATAAGCTTAAATGACATTTGATAAAACACAGGGAATAGACATAATTATAATATGCTACAAAGCAGTGAATTTCTGACCAGCTATCAAGAACGATCTGTCGGTGGTCTCTACCAAAGGGCGGAACCCGGCGGATACAGAAATTTTTTTATGGGGGCCAACATTTTCGGGCTTGGGGTAAGGAAAAAGTCGTCTTTGGTCTCTGAAAAATCTTATGACTTTTTTATAGACATTTGTCCAATTCTCAGGAAAGGCTACCATTTTATCCGCCAAAAAGTTGACCTTTTTAGTCATCATGCACTATAGCCTACTTCACCCTCTGCAAACCCTCGTGGCTGAGGACCTGCCGAACTGATAGGGGGGGGGGGGTCACGTCCACTTTCCACGCCATTATGGCTGGTGAGAAATAAAGAAATTTCTAAATGAAATTGGGGCCACGGCTGGATCGGCTCCCCCTGGCAACGCTAAAACAAGTGCACATACATGTAGGCTACAAACAAACTTGGGTATGTACTCTGTAGCAATTAATCCACGTTGGTTTGGCTTCACGTGCGCATCATCATATTAATCAACATAAGAAGGATTGGCATTTGCATTTTGCACGTGAGATGAGATTTAGTTAATCAACCATTAGTTGCGGCGTGCTTGTTTTGCGAAGGAGGGATTTGTGCGATGCGGGGAGGAAGGGGTGGATGGGAGAGGATGGGAGGATGGCGAAGATGAGTTGGATTAATGCAGTGGTTCTTAACCAGTGTTCGACCGAACCCCTGGGGTTCGATGAGCCAGTGCCAGGGGTTCGGCAGAGGTCCTCTGAAATATATACATATTCAGTGAAAAACCATAATTTGCTATATTATTTTTATTTTTCAAATTTTATTTAATACATTTTGTTCGAAATAGATTGCCTACCAGGCCTACCTCGTGAAAATGTGTTCTGCCTGTTAACTTTAGTTATGTCTTACTGCACCTCCCAATAAATAACACTGGCAGCCAATGCCATCTTTCTGTGACGTAAGGTATTACCGAAAAGATATGTAATTTTCGTTGTTTTCCTGCAGAGAGAGCATCGTACGACGTTCGCTAAAAGCAACTATTACCCTTTTCTTATATATTTATACCACAGAGTATGTTGAGCGAAAAGAAAAATTATTGTTCAAACTTGAGGGGTTCGGCGAGTGGTCATAGGTTTCTCTTGGGGTTCGGCTTCCTTGAAAAGGTTAAGAACCACTGGATTAATGAGAAGTCTTGTCTGTCCTCTTTCTTTGCTTTTCTTAATATGATTCTTCGTTAAGAGAGATAGCTTCTTGTCGTATGCTTTTAAGGATCCGTTGCTTTTGTTCAGCGCGCAAGAAGTGCCCTAGAAAATAATCCATCCCTTGACTGCTTATAGCTTACGATGATAACATGGATTTTGCCTGTGGACATCATGCACTGCTGCAGCTGCGACTGCATTTGTACACTGTTACCGTTGATGAGAAATAGTTGTCTGAAAAGGCATATATATAATTATGTATATATAGAGGTATATATATATACAGGGTGGCCCAAAAAAGTGGGACCGCCTACGCGGTTTTGCTAATATTTCGGCCACAAATAAGAATGTTTTATTCAAATTTTACTGACTTAAAGCCAATTCATATCTACGTATAACTGCCAAATTTCATAAAGATATGTCTAACAGAACAAAAGTTATACCACTTTTAGTGAGACCACCCATCGTTTTTTGATGATTCAAAAACACGTTATGAAAAAATGAGCAAAAAACGAGTTTCTTAAGTCAAGTTTCAAATAATTTTTTGTCGAAAGTAACATGATAACTTGTGTTCAAACTGTCCCCCACCCCTACCCAAACATGTTCTGAACCTATTTGTAAAGTTTCCGATGGTCTTGTTGATAGGTTTCAGAGGGAAGTCTTTCCATATCAACTCACAATTTGCCTTAAATTCTCCTATCGTTTTGGACCCAACAAATCGCTGGGTATACTCACTAAAAGTGATATAACTTTTGTTCCGTTTGAAAGTTTTTGTGTGAAATTTGGCAATTACGCGTAGGTATGAATGTCCTTGAAGCCTGTAAAATTTCATATAAGACTTCCTATTTTTGGCCGATATTTGTAACCTTTTTGCGTAACGTGTTTTTTAATCATCAAAAAACGATGGGTGGTCTCACTAAAAGTGGTATAACGTTTGTTCTGTTGGACATATCTTTATGAAATTTGGCTATTATACGTAGATATAAATTGGCTTTAAGTCAGTAAAATTTGATTAAAAATTCTTATTTTTGGCCGAAATATTAGCAAAACCGCGTAGGCGGTCCCACTTTTTGGGCCACCCTGTATATATACACTGTGTCCCAATAAATCGGGCACCCTTTTTATAATGTGAATAAAACAGGTAAATCGTAATCGATTTTCAAAATTTCAAAACTGTTTTTATCCTGAGATAATTATCTTACAGTGATTCAAATATGAAGTTTCTGGCATGAATTTGGACGTCACAATTACGTCATTTGCATTAGAAAATTCAGATGTTAAGTATCGAACACAACGACTCTTGTTGTCATTTGGTTTCAATACGTAAATTAACGACGTCATAATGACGTAATTTTTAGTGAGGGCCGTTCATAAATTACCAATTTGTAGATAATTATCTCAGGATAAAAACAGTTTTGAAATTTTGACAATCGATGAATATTTACCAGTTTTATTCACATTATAAAAAGGGTACCCGATTTATTGGGACACAGTGTATATTCTTAACGCTTGTCTGTAGATTTATACCTGCATGGTTCCTGCTGATCTGTTCTCAGCTGTCGGCTCATTACTGTCATTGTTACGAGTGCAACAAAGCACAGCTGTTGTGTTTTGTAAGACGACAATCAGCTGCAGCAGCCTATACTATACAATATAATATACATTCACTGCAATGGCTGCAAATATTCAGAATATCCAATACTATATACCGACACCGAAAGTGTCTGAACATCAGACATAAAATCTATCTCCAGGCGTCAAAGAACATTCAGCTTATGAGACAATTTGTGTCTGAGCGCTACAAAAGATCGCAGCAGTGTATGCATGCTTGTAGGCCACCCTCTTTCACATGCTCCATTAACGTACAAATGGTGTTTTAAACATTCTTGGTACACTAAAGTCGTCTACTTTTTAACGACTTTTCCTGAGATTTTGTAGGCCACTATTTCAGTAGACAATTTCATGCGAACTCCGACATGCATACCGTTATATAACAAATATATACCGGTTCCCTGTATAGTGTGTGCTTATGACTATAGAGTTCTAAGAATACAACAATAGGGACAATAGCTTTATTCTCTGTTAAACGTATAAATTATGCCGTGGATTTGCAAAGGCATAAATGGTATACAGGCAAGTCCCATACCTGCAGGCCATAATACATCTATGCTTTGTAGTAAAACTTGACCATCTTCTATTATAGCCTACTTAGCCCTACTACCCTCTTATTTGGCCATTCACCATAATAAGCTTTAAGCATTTTTTTTATTTCCTCGGGGCTTTCGCCTCTGAATATCTAGTATACTGCGAGAGGCGCCTTATAAATTCCCATGTACAATACAATACAAAACAATACAATACAATGCAATACAATACAATATGTGACGTCGACGCTCGAAACCCGTCGTTTTTCGCTTTCTAGACGATGCGCTAGATGCCGAAATAGGCGACAGGGCGCGACCTTAGAACTATATATAGTACTATGTCCACTTTTTTGAAAAATCAACCTAACGCTATATCCGTTATGGCGATTACATGGGCTATGTCCTCAGCCGTCTAGCTTAACTGGAAACGCTTTGTATAGCTCTTATGCCAGTACAAAATAGTTCTATGTCCATAAATTTGGAAGGTTTTTCAAAGCTATATAGAGGCACATGTCCACAGCCAATAGAAAGTGTACTTTGTGTCACAAGGTTGTTAGGTGACAACGTTCTATGTCCTCAAAAATACACAGCGATTGAGGGATGTGTGAAATATTTCTATACAGCGCTATGTCCATAGCCAATAGCAGTGAGAGATTAGAACACGTGACCCGGACTTGTTGTTTGACATAAGGGTGACGCTTACACACCCGGTCGATGTTGATTAGGCAACTTGCAAAAAACCCGAAATGTAGACGATTATTTTAACCGGCAGTGCGAATACAAGATTAAAAGGATAGCTTTTACGAAATATAATAGTATTCTGTGAAAAAGTTCAAGCCAAACGGAAATATAACAGCAGGACGTCGCTTCAAAATTGTTGCGTAACAAAGTTGCTAGTGGACATAGTACGTTAGGCCTATCTTATCATTTCCTGTGTCTATTATCGCGACATTATTAATGTTATACTGCTCTATGTCCAAAAATTGTACAAAAATGGTCACCCGTGCCATATTTATATCTAAATTACTCGTATTAAATTTAAATTATGATCAAAATAAATATTAAGATCATACTATGGAAAAACAGTGTTGTCCGAAAATGTAAATTTATTCGCCATCAATGAAACAGGGAAAAACATTTTCGTCACCAAATCTTAAAATTCGTTTTTCTCAGTTTCGCAAAAAGTGGACATGGAACTATATAGTTCTAAGGTCGCGAGGGGTCAAGAAGGCAGTTTTTTTCTTCAATTCAGCTTATGACCGTGAATTCGCCCTAATTTACGAAGTAGTGAACCGATTTTGATGCCGTTTGCGTTTTCTGATTCAGAATATATGCCTCTAATGCCCAGAACAATTGCAGAATAATAACTTAGTAGGTTCAATAGACTTGGATTACACGAATATTCAGTAACTTTTTGGTTTTTTCCCCACTATAAACTAATGAAAGAATCAAACGAGCATAACTTCAGTTAGAAAAAAGATATTTTCATTCTGTTAAAAGCATTATGAAGCTACGCCAGCAATTCTACCAATAATTTATCATTTACCGTTATTTATCACTGTGACACTTGCTGTTATATTTTGTGTGTAATATTTCACGCAGCCAGCATCGGTCTTCATATTCGAGAAACGTTTGGCTGATAAGCTGCACAAACCGAAGAGGAAGGAGATGGTAACGGAGATCCTAAGACAAGAAGTCACGCGGTTGGTCAAGTTCAAACATTCCAGGCTTCTCCAGGTCATTCACCCAACGGAGGAGTGCCAGTAAGTCCACATGTATTGTCTCTTATAAATACTATGCACGTGGCATTGTCTTTAGAGTTTATTATAGGAAGGACTAAGAATGAATTTTTAGAACTGCACATCCCCTTCTTTCCCTTCGCATCCTTCATAGTAAATTATACTCCCGATCGGTATACAATGGACTTTTAAACAATACTTTTAACTGCACAGAAGTACTTCTACAACAAAAATAAATTATACTTATATAGTTTTCTTTTGCTCAATAATCCCGTTCACGATTCACAGACCGCAACCCCAAATGATCGCCCACAACAGTCTCTCGGTTTCCCCAAAACAATTTCCCCTTCGCAATTCCACCCCACCATCTGCATGCCTCCAAAACAGCTACCCAAATTTATCTGCCGCCAATTCATTCAGCAAACACACCACGATCCCCAAATTTTTACGACTTAATTGTTTGAGCGGCCACGAGACTGCAGCTAAAAACAGTGCATGCAAAAAAGGGTCATGACAGCGGTGATCTTATATATACGTGTGTCACAAGTCTTTTCCCTCTTCTTCTCTACGTGTGACCTTCAGTCTCTTCGGAAGCTTCTTCGTATAAGTTCGTGGTAGCGTAGGCCTATCCCTAGATAACTGTTTCATTAGCTAAATGGCTAGGTTAAAGAATCTACAGTCTTTCACTGTTTTGTAACCAACAACGACGACGTGTTTAACTCTTCTTATTATACTCCAAAATCCGATATAAAGTAAAACGATCAGCAACAACACAACAATGACTACACTTGCGTTATCATAACAACTACACGACTACTATCTTCATCAGTCTACTCTATCGCAACTCAACAACAACTCTTACAGCCTATCTCAACGGCTCTCAACACACAACACTCCTTCTTCACTTCCACTCCCTCCTTGTACAATTAACGTACGCTCGTCTAGACGTCACGTGCTGTCCAGACAATCACCTGTGCAGACGCCGCGCGGCAATTTGCACCTGGCCTACTTACGTCGCTGTACGACAATCGGCGTGCACTGATTAAATTAGCTGACATTACCTCCTTCCTTTCTTTTGAAGAGAGCTAATTAATCTTAAAAATTAGCGAACGTATAATGCTTAAACTAAATACAAACAATTCTTATACTAAATGCAATCACAAAATACCTTATACTACAATCTCGATAAGCAGTCTGCTACTACATTCAACTTTCCTTTCTTATAGTTCAACAGAATGTCAAAATTTTGCAATGATAAAGACCATCGGACTAACTTAGCAGACTTCGACATTGACTCAGTCAAATAAACTAAAGGATTATGATCAGTGAACACATTAATCTTGGAACCAATGATAATTTCTTTCAATTTGTTTAAAGCCCATATGATTGCATAGGCTTCCTTCTCAATCGTCGCCCATCTCCTCTGGGTATCTGTCAGCTTCTGACTGATAAATGAAACGGGACGTTCTATCCCCTCATCGTCCACTTGTGACAGCACAGCCCCCACAGCAAAATCACTGCTATCACAGTACAAATTAAATGGTTTGCCAACCTCGAACATGTATAAAATCACATTTGATAAAACAATTTCTTTAAGAGAATCAAAAGACTTCTGGTGGTCCTCAGTCCAAACAATGTTCTCAGGTGTCTGCTTGCTAGTTAAATCTGTCAATGGTTTAGCAATCTCAGCAAAATTACAAATAAATTGTCTGTAGAAACCAAAGAATCCTAACATTTGCTTCACTTGCTTCTTCGTTTCAGGGTTTTTTAAATTAATCAAACTGTCAATCCTATCTGGATTCATCATCTTCTTCCCTGAACCAATGAGGTGACCGATGAATTTCACCTCACTCTTACCAAACACACATTTCTTCAAGTTCAAAGTTACATTAATGCAGTCTTATTTGTTTCAAAAACAATTCTAAATGTTTCAAATGAATGTTCCAATCATCAGAATGGACTGCAATGTCATCAACATAGGGTTCAGTAAATGCATTAATCGGTTGCAAAATCATGTTTATGGCTTTTACAAAAGTCCGTCCAGAGTTAATCATTCCAAAAGGAACACGTGTAAATTCGTACAGTCCATTATGGGTAACGAATGCGGTTTTCCATTGGTCGGATTTCTTCACCGGACAAGTCCAGTAAGCACTGCGACAGTCCAAGACGGAAATAAACTTGGATTTCCCGACTTTGCTCAGCACATCGTTGACGATCGGTTCTATTGGGCCTACCACGTCCATAGTCATCCGTCGGAATGGAACATCTTCCCTTGGAATTGGTGTAATCGGCACTCGATCCATCACCAAACTTCGTGCCTTCAGCTGACACTTCTCACAGGACTTACAAAATTTCACCACGTCTCGACGCATCTTTGGCCAGACAAAGGACAACTTGATTCTCTCTCGTGTCTTCTCTTCTCCCAAGTGTCCGCCAAATACTGACTCGTGAGCTAATTCCATTACTTGAATTCTTCTCTCTTTCGGTAACACCAACTGATACACAAGCTGATCCAGCATTTGATGCTTCTTATACAGCAATCCATTCACCACGCTAAACTCTGATCCTTGGTCTTCAGCGATCCTCCACCACGATTTCAGTGACTCGTCATTTCTCTGCTGCTCCTCGAATTTCTTCGCATCTTCCAGCTGTCTTTCATCGTTCGAATTCTCTGTGAACAAGTCCCTCATACTTGTCTCCAGTTCAGCGTCGCTTCCGGAATCTTCACTATCATTTCGTTCACATGCAGCCATCTCTTCTTCAGTTTCATTGTTCTCAGATGTTGTTCTTTCGTCATCTTGGATGCTGAGTTCATCTTCGCTTTCCGTGTCATCTTCTTGCGAACTTTCGTTTATCGTTTCATCTTCTCCGTCTTCGACTTCTGCTCTCCGACTTTGTGCTCTTGTAGTCACATTCGCTTGTAGCTCTCCTTGCAATATACTGATTGGTGGAACCTCTTTCAGTTCTGCAATTATCTCTGGATGTAGCAAGAACTTTTCTCTGTTTTCTTTGCACAGATCCGCTGGAATGCTGGCACACACTAAAGTTAAATATGGCGCGATATTTATTGTCCTGTCCTCTGTAGCTGTTCCTTCGTTACGACCGCTCATCCGCACTTCGATTTTCACCAACTTAGCTGGAATCGGCTCTCCAGCTACACATTGCAAATGAACTCTGCCGATTTCTTCTACTGTCGTTCCTTTCAGTAGTTCCTCGTTGATTACTGGTATCTCGGTCCCCGAGTCAATCAACGCCTCGACTTGCACAGGCTGCCCATCAGTCCCACGTATCTCCACATTTACATGCTGCAACGATATTTTCTTTATGCGTTGACACTCCTCTTTACTTTTTGTTTCTCGACAATTTTCTGCAATGGAAGTAGTCTTTATCGCTTCTTTCAGTATGGTGAACTGCGGCGTACACTTCATCACTGACTTTACTTCTGTTTCTTGGTTGCATTGTTCTTCCCAACCAGGAGGTGCATTTATCACTTGTATCTGGTTTACTCGAAGATTTTCTGCACTTCTGCTAAAGTTCTTCCTCAGATTTGCCGCTCCTGGTGCTTGGCAATGTTTTATTAGGTGTTTATCAGAATTGCAATTGTGGCAACGCTTCTTGATAAAACTTCTTTGCTCCTTGTTCTCCCACTTGTTGTACGGCGTGTAAGATGCATTACTTTCTGTTGGGCGTCCCAGCGGCGGAGTTCGATTGTAGGCTTGTCTGTCCCACGTTGACTGTTGTTTATCTTGCGACCACTGCTTTCCAGAATAATCATCTTTCTTTGCATCATTACTCTTGGCTTGGCTTCCGGTGTCTTTACTATCCTTGTTCCACTTGGGTTGCTTTGGACTATTGTCCCATGCTTCAAATTTCGGTTTGTCTTGGAACATCACACCAATCCGATTGTTTACATGTATATCTGCGAGATCTGCAACATTACTAGCTTCCAAGCGTTCTGTGCCCTCTTTTGCTAAGACAAACTGCAGTGGACCTGGTGGTAAACATTCTTTCAGCTTATCCGCCACTAACAAATCAAACAGCTTCTCGTAGTCTTTGTCCACTCGTCTACTTCGGACATAATAATTCAACAGGTTCTTCAGCCTAGCCGTGAACATCGTATACGTTTCTTCGGCTGTCTTCTTGGCATCTGCAAACCTTGACCTGTACTCACGAGCTGTTAACTTGAATTCCTTCAACAAATGCTCTTTCACTGCATCGTATTTATCTAAATTCTCAAATGACAAGCGATTCAATACCGTTCGCGCTCTCGGGGTCATCAATGGCAACAACAATTTCACCCAATATTGCTTTTCCACAGCGAAGCTATTGAATGCATTTTCAACTGTTTCAAAATATAATGGCACTTCCATCATATCATACGGCATCTTCGGTAACACATGCTTCATTGCGTCACCTATCTTCTTAATCTTGGACACCATTGTCTCACTTTCTTTGAGCCTAATCTGTTCTGATACTTCCCGGCTCTTACGATCATCTTCGTCTCTCTTCTTCAGTCGATCTTGATCTTCGATTCTCCGCAGTTCTTCTTGTTCAATCTTCTGCTGCAACAATTCTATCTGCTTTCTGCGTTCTTCTTTTTCAATGGCCATTTCTTTAAGTTGAGCCTCCTTGATAGCAAGTTTCTTTTGTTCTAACTGCATCTGCTCCTCTCTTTCTCTTTCTGCTTTTTCCAAATTGTCTTTTCCGGCTTGAAATTCTTCCTGACGAATTTCTTCTGCTCTCTCCAGTTCTTGTAAACGCATCTTTTCTTTTTCTTCCTCGCGAGCCTTTTTGTCCTCTATCTGCTGCTTTCGTATTTCTTCATCGCTTTTTCTTGCTTTTTCGTACTCTATCATTAACTCCGTCCGTCTCCGTTCTGATTCATCACGATCGAGTCTCATTTGTTCTAGTTGTATCTGGAACTGCTGCTTCTGCATATCTATCTCTTGCTGTCTCATCCTTTCTGCTTTTTCTATCTCTTGTTGTCGCAGCCTATCTGCTTTTTCTGCTCTTTCTTTCTCCTCTTGTTTACGTTCTTTCTTTTCTTGTCTGCGCTGCTCTTCTTTCTCTTTTTCCTCGTGTCTACGTTGTTCTTCTTTCTGCTTCTCTTCTTGTCTACTCATCATCATGAATTGTAGCAACGCCTCTATAGACATCGGTGCCTCAGGCTTCTCCACTGGCTTCTCCGCAACGCCTCCGACAGCACCTTCTTCTTCTTCTTCTTTCTTAGCCCAAACCTCGGCTAAATTTCTCATCAATTCTTCCCTAGACATCTGTTCGACTTCTTCTGCGTCTAGATCTGCTTCAATTAGCAGTTTTATCAGTCTATCAGTAGACATTTTCTTAATATTTGCTTGCTTTTTCTCCGTAAGTTTCTCCATCTTACTTCTTTACTTTACAGATGCTCGATAAAATAGTAGACTACTCTT
>OX243818.1:15119702-15127202 GCA_945859605.1 Lumbricus rubellus
TCTTCTTTGTCGCATAAGTCTCTGTTGCGTTAATTGCTGTTTCCACAAAAAGAAAAGTCGTCGTTTCTATTCTTGGCACGCTTTGACAACGAAATATACAACGACGACGGCAGTTTGCCTGCCACCACCATCCTTGATGTCCACGAGTATAGCGAAAGAGTCTGGCTCGTCCATTCTAACGCATTGGTATACAGATGCATAAACTGCCATTATAGTCTTTGCATGCAGTAAATCTTTTTGTATTAATATTATAAGCAAGGACCGTATTCGTATACGCAGGAAAGTATTTCGGATGAGTCTGAATTTGGTGCATGGCGAGTACGTGTTTCCAATGGATATATGATTGAAAAATACGCAAAAATAGTTTTGAAAAATTTGGAAATAACCTTTTTAGGGCCATTTTGAGCCCGTATATCTCCTGTTTTCGTCCTGACTCACTTGACTTATGGCCTTGGCGATGCCCCAGCACGCAGAAGCCGCTAATCTATGAAAGCTCTCCATCTCCCTCTGTTCTCCGCCTGATGCACAGCCTCCTGCATCGACAGCCCCATCTCCTGACAGTCCTCCTTTATCATGTCCCTCCATCATTTCTTCGGTCTTCCATTCGTCCATGCATGTTATAACCTCAGATTGATGAAGCGCTGTTTCTGGTATTATACAATGAACTGTAATTAATGATCGACTTTCTGGAACCAATGAAGCCCCTGTGAAATGATGGATAAACTGTAGAAGGGAAAACTGAGAAACTAGAGCCGCAGATATCGAAGAGACTGCCTGTGAGATCCAACATAGACAACGCTTCTGGACTGAGCTGCAGATGCCCACATGCAAGGGGCCAGCCATCAGGAGTTCATGGATACTGTGTATATCAAAAGTGGCGCCTACACCCATGCAGATAAAGTGCAATTATTAACAACAATAAAACATGCATTCTGTCCTCAATTCCCCCCCCACAAGTGGCTGTGTTCCCCACCCATCAACCCTATACAGTTCCCCATCGATATATATATATATATATATATATATATATATATATATAGGCAACTGATCAAAACAATTCACCACAGTATCTCTGCATCAAAACACGCCTCAGTCGTCTGCATCTATCTGGATATTTATATAGCGCCTTAAAAAGAACTATATTATACTGTCTGCAGATAATTGCGTGATGTTTAAGTCGTCGGCAGGCGAACGCATCTGTGAAGCACCGTCCTTGTGAGGGAGGATCTCTTTTGCGTCCACCTTGTAATCACAACAGGCGCACAAGAAATTGCGGGTTGTTATTATAAGGCTTCGACCTGTAGGCGTCGCTTTCATCGCCTGCGAATCACGGTATCCGATATGCTTCTGCACGCAATCTCAGAATAGTATAGCGCTATATAAAGGCAGGAACCCAGTCGCCATTTTGACGCGTCGAAAAATGATATCTGGATCAGCTATAATTACAGTCATTATGTCTATGTTGTTTTTGACTGATGGTGTGATTAGTATTGTCATAATTATAACTACAATTATTATTAGGCTAGTTGTTGTTGGTGCTGTTGTTGCTGTTGTTGCTGTTGTTGTTGCTGTTGTTGCTGTTGTTGCTGTTGTTGTTGTTGTTGTTGCTGTTGTTGTTGTTGCTGCTCGTGGGCGCCCGCAGACATTGTTTGCACGCGAACAAAACACACTGATCGCGGCTAAATTTTTTCGGCAACAGATTGAAAAATGCAAAGAAGAAAATAGGAACGTGTAGCTTTTCATAGAGGCTTCTGAATGTAAATTTCTCACTTTCACTTTGTTTTTGCTTTCACTTCGCTTATCATTTGTAGGCTATCATCATTAGCACATGATTTTCCGCATGCTAAAATGTGATCATTATGCGTCAAATATCATCGCCGCATTTCTCTTCCGTATAAAATATAAGTCGACGCTTAGCAACGTGTTCAACGTGTTCAACGTGTTCAACGTGTTCAATGATGTTCAACGTGTTCAACGTGTTCAATGATGTTCATGGTTGAGTTGACATTTGCAGATCATGCATAATTAAGACGAACGAGCGCATGACGAAATTAGATTTGTTTCATCGCGGTGCATGTGGTGAGAACGACAGAGATAGGCGCTAGAAAAATCATAAATTAATTGCATTCAATGATGAGGAAATGCTTGATGATGGCGATGCTGTTGATGACCATGATGAATAATAATATGATCAAGATGACTATGATGACGACGACTGAATAGTGGCGGTGGTGGTGGTGGTGGTGGTGGTGGTGGTGGTGGTGGTGGTGGTGGTGGTGGTAGTAGTACTATAGTAGCAGGCTAGCAGCAACAGCAGTAGCAGGAGTAGTAGTAATAGGCCTAGTAGTAGTAGTAGAAGCAGCAGCAGTAGTGGCAGTAGTAGTAGTAGCAGCAACAGCAGTAGCAGCAGGAGTAGCCTACTATAGTAGTAGTAGTAGTAGTAGTAGTAGGCCTAGTAGTTGTAGTAGTAGTAGAAGCAGCAGCAGGAGTAGTCCTAGTAGTTGTAGTAGTAGTAGAAGCAGCAGCAGCAGTAGTGGTAGTAGTAGCATAGCGGCAGCAGTAGTAGTAGCAGCAGCAGTAGTAGTAGCTTAGTATCTAGCGTCTAACGTTCGAGAACTCTACAAGTCTACATAGGCCTACATATAATAGCACTACAGTAGATCTCCAGTGCTGAGAATAAAAGGTATCAAGTGCTTGGGCACAACAATTATAATAATCATTGCTGCATGGTGAATTAATTTTCTGATACATGTAGGTTAGACACGCGTCAGGATCAGACAAGTGGTAAACTGTGCTAAAAAAAACTGTGAACACAACAGTAAGGTAGAGAATAATGCTACAGGTATACGTGTAGTGAAGAAGTATAAGAATTAAGAATGATGTTTGTTTGTATGTGCACTTGTTATAGCGCCCCTTCAAGCTCTTCTACTCAGAGGCGCTCCCGATGCAGAGCGAACACTGCATCGGAGTTTCACGCCGAAGCGCTGAGCAATTGTGAGTGAAAAACTTGCCCAAGGTCCTTACGCGGCGAGGTGGATTCGAACCTCGAACCTTCCGGCTCATGTAAGGAGAAGTATACAGCCTATAGGGAGTGAAACAGATTTCGAGCACAGTAGCCTATGTAGGCCTAAGTTAAGACAAGGTAGATTTACCAGTGAGACCGAAGTAAAGTTTATTTAGGGGACCATAAGGCAGGGTTAGTTTTAATACAACTAAGGTTCCCGAAGACTAAGATAAAAGACCGGGTGAGTTAGGGTAAGAATTCGAAACGCAAAACGACTGCATTATCCGTCGCATTCAACGGCACACATGTATGACGTCATTCTTATAATTATAAGCTTATTAAGCCTATGACAAAGCATGGCTGCTGCTGCTGCTGCTGCTGCTGCTGCTGCTGCTGCTGCTGCTGCTGCTGCTGCTTTCCGATGTATGTATGCGCTTCCGTCGCATGCTGCAGAGTCCCTCCTCCCACGTTCGTCCTTCAGACATCACGTCATCATCATCATCAAGTCTAACAATTTCGCGCTAAGCCGGAAGTGGGTGGATGGCGAAGGTGAGACGGAAATGTGCGAAGGTTATGAGTATATATATATATATATATATATATATACATATATATATATATATATATATATATTCATCGTCAATGCAACAGATGATCAAATCGAGTGACATATCATGTCAACGCTGCATATACATTGTTTATATTATGTAGGCTATGTATAACGTATATGAATACGATATATGTAGGCCTATGTATGTATGTATGTATGTATGTATGTATGTATGTATGTATGTATGTATGTATGTATGTATGTATGTATGTATGTATGTATGTATGTATGTATGTATGTATGTATGTATGTATGTATGTATGTATGTATGTATGTATGTATGTATGTATGTATGTATGTATGTATGTATGTATGTATGTATGTATGTATGTATGTATGTATGTATGTATGTATGTATGTATGTATGTATGTATGTATGTATGTATGTATGTATGTATGTATGTATGTATGTATGTATGTATGTATGTATGTATGTATGTATGTATGTATGTATGTATGTATGTATGTATGTATGTATGTATGTATGTATGTATGTATGTATGTATGTATGTATGTATGTATGTATGTATGTATGTATGTATGTATGTATGTATGTATGTATGTATGTATGTATGTATGTATGTATGTATGTATGTATGTATGTATGTATGTATGTATGTATGTATGTATGTATGTATGTATGTATATATGTATGTATGTATATACATGTATGTATGTATGTATGTATGTATATATGTATGTATATATATGTATGTATGTATGTATGTATGTGTGTGTGTGTATGTATGTATGTATGTATGTATGTATGTGTGTGTGTGTTTATGTATGTATGTATGTATGTATGTATGTATGTATGTATGTATGTATGTATGTATGTATGCATGTATGCATGTGTGCATGCATGTATGTATGTATGTATGTATGTACTATGTATGTATGTATGTATGTATGTATGTATGTATGTATGTATGTATGTATGTATGTATGTATGTATGTATGTATGTATGTATGTATGTATGTATGTATGTATGTATGTATGTATGAATGTATGTATGTATGTATGACATGTATGTACGTATGTGTGTGTGTATGTGTGTAATGTGTATGTATGTATGTATGTATGCATGTAAGCATATGTATGTATATAATATGCAGGCCTATGCATATAATATGTATGCATGTATATCTCTATATGTTATATGTATACACACATACTTGTTTAATGTATGTATATATATACATATAACATATACATAGAGACATGTATATTGTATATATAATATATAATATATATATATATATATATATATATATAAAATATATAGTCACATTGATCCGGGAGCAATACTGCAATACGAGTCTTTAACGGCGAAGTAATATACGAAAAGCATTGGATAGAGAGAGGCGCCAAATGAGCTGTTGCGTGGACACATTAAGCCATTGCGCTAAGGGTTGTCACTCCAACGTTCAGTGTTGCATTTTATTATATACGTTCCTCCGGTAGTGTCTGATCTGACAGCCATCAGCCAATCATCAGCCAATCATCAGAGTCAGAATGATCTTAAGACACAGTCTATTTTCATCTCAGTAACCAGTTTCAATAGACGCATGCACGCTGCTATGGTGTGACTGAAACTTACTCCGCGCAGTGTCGTTTTATTCTTACAACTGCACAAGAAGGCCTCAAGCATTGGACGGCGACAGATCCGACAGATGTCTTGAATTTCCTTTTCCTTCTGTCGTTGATCGATCGTCAGATGGATACTTCCTACCGGAAGCGGGCTGTAATTTTCTCGTTGACGCTGGTTCCCTGTTTTCATTCGAGATAATTTATGAAAGAGCAACAGCCCGATGTCATTCTCTGCAGCTGTATACCTCTATGTAAACCTATAGTTTTGTGCAATACCAGTAAGCTTAGTGACAAGGGTCAGATTTGGGGTCATGGTCAGGAATATAGTCAGATTCAAGCATGTGGCTCTCTAGGATTATAATAAGGGTAAAGGATTGACCGGTTCTAGGGCTTTTTTAGTGTGCAGCTGTAGGCCTACACATAAATGTACAGTTGTAAATGAAATTGTGCAGTTGTAGAAGCAATCGTGTGCATGGGAAAATCGTTAAAAAATCAATGTCAGCCGACTGGGGAGGGGCGGGGGGGGGGGGGGGGTTATTGACCATGGAGGACCGAAATGAAACGAAAGAAATGCAGAGGAATAAATACGCTGAAAGGTTATATTGCGCGTGTTTTTTTAATATATAAGGTAAAGAAGAAAGACTAAAAAAGTCATCAGGTTTTTCAGCTGGTGACTTAGGGCATTTTTTTTAAATTTCTGACTATTGACTAAAAATGTCCTCAGAAATTTTCGGGACAAAGGAGTCACTAGATTAAAATTGATGGTCGTGCAGTTTTAAACATTCCTTTAAAAACCTCTGACCTATTCCAGGTTTCAAATTTAGATTACAGTAATAAATATTTAATGAATAATAATCAAGCATCAGAGATCACGTGGCTTGTTGTTACTGAGGACGCTGCTTCTAATTGTTGCATTCGTTCCTTCCTTTCGCCCTTCCTTCCTTCCTTTTGTCCTTTCGCCCTTTCTTCCTTCCTTTTGTCCTTCCTTCCTTTCTTCCTTAATTCCTTCCTTCTTTCATTCATTCATTCAGTCATTCATTCATTCATTCATTCATTCATTCATTCATTCATTCATTCATTCATTCAATCATTCATTCATTCAGTCAGTCAGTCATTCAGTCAGTAACTCATTCGTTCGTTCGTTCGTTCGTTTGTTCATTCTTCCATTCATCCATTCATTCATCCACTAGCTACTGCATGCATACGTAAATATAGCGCTTCTGAGCTAATAATTACGTCCTTATGGTCTTCAGCGTTATCCAAGAATAGTTTTGATCCCGATTTAGCTGAATTTATAAGAGAATTGGACGAAGGCAATTAGTTTCAGAGTGGATTGTTTTCCGTTGCTATAGTGACAGCCTAGCCTTCGCGTCAGAACCGGTATTCGCCAGCTTGGCGAATCTCCTTGGCAACCACGAGAAACTGCCAGGCATTATCCCACCCGAAATCAAGGTATACCATTCTGCAAATCAATCAACCATTCTCATTCAATCGTTCAATTGATTGATCAAAATGTGTAAGAGACCAATCAATGCAATCAATCGGTCATCGCCTGTCTATGTGACTTGCAACGATTTTGTTAAATGTTTTGAATTTTCTGTAAAAATTTCTCTCGTTGTAGCGCCATGGGTGCGGTGTAATGTGAGCAAGAGATATATAAATAAAACGAATATAAATATTATCATCATCGAACAAGAAGAGTATAGACCTGAATCTATACAGAAATAATATTTCTGCCCATTTCAGTCATGAGGGATTATTCTTAACTGGAGTTAGAATAGTAGTAAAACCTGTTAGTGGTACACTGGTACTATAACTGTTAGTGGCACTATAACTGTTAGTGGTACTATAACTGTTAGTGGTACTATAACTTGAATTTAATGGATGATACTTCTACTTTTCAGGAGAACAATTTTCTCGACATCGAACTCAAATATGGACTCCTACAGGTGAGTTGTTTTTCAAGCTTAGAACCGAGCGCAGTGGACCAAAATGGAGTCTGGTCTAAATATGTCGTTAAAGCAGGCGATAAAATAACACCTGCTTCTGCTGAAAAACTGTTGTTTTGCTCAGTAATGCTGTGATTCTTAATAAAACATACGCGGAAATAAATTTAAAATTTGTTAGGCACTAAGAGCATGCTTTCTTTTTATTGGCACACTGTGTAGTGGTATACATGTGGATTGAAGCGATGTGGTTACATGAAAGACTCGAAGACTCTGTTGCTTGTTAAGTCGCTGTCGGCAAAGACTCCCCACTGCTGTGATAGGCACATTTGAAGTTGTCACTTAGACA
>OX243818.1:15129702-15140247 GCA_945859605.1 Lumbricus rubellus
TTGATTGATTGATTGATTGATTGATTGATTGATTGATTGATTGAATCACACTATTATACGGTCATCTGTTCCGTGCATTAGTTGCCTGAGTTATTCGCTGAGTGGCGCCACTGTCTGCCTGATCTTCTCATCGATCCTGTTCAGAAGATGATCGGTAGAGAGCCCCACCTGCGACCAACGGCTCAACTATTTGCACTGGTCAGTCGTAACCGTAACAGTAACCGTAACCGTAACTGTAGCCTAACTGTAACCGTAACTGTAACTGTAACCGTAACTGTAACTGTAACTGTAACCGTAACTGTAGCTGTAACTGTAACTGTAACCGTAACTGTAACTGTAACCGTAACTGTAGCTGTAACCGTAACTGTTACCGTAACTGTAACCGTAGCCTAACTGTAACCGTAACTGTAACTGTAACTGTAACCGTAACTGTAACTGTAACCGTAACTGTAGCTGTAACTAAAACTGTAACTGTAACCGTAACTGTAACTGTTACCGCAACTGTAACCGTAACCGTAACCGTAACTGTAACCGTAACCGTAACCGTAACTGTAACCGTAACTGTAACCGTAACCGTAACCGTAATCAGTTTATTGATTATTGAAATTTATTGTAATCTTAGAAGTGGCCTCTGGCAGTGGCCAGTCGTATTGAAACTTTGAATGTTATTAGCACTGGTTAGTCGTACAACCATATTACTTAAACCGATCTTTAAATTGTGTAATTGGTTTGAGTCAATTTTCTTTAAAAAATTACATGCAGCCAGAAAAGCTGCGTAATATGGTTGGAATTAGTAGCTGTTGAGACCGATTGCATGCTGTCATCAATCAATCAATCAATCAATCAATCAGTCAATCAATCATTTTATTTTGTAACCAATCATTTTGTACGGTTAAAAATTGCAATTCACATTAACAGCATGTTACCTGTTAGTGATGAACCAGAATATATAGGCCTACCTCTTGCTATTAATTTGTTATTGGCAGTTTTAGATAGCTAAGAAAGTTGTTCTTTATTAGATAAGTTAGTAAATTGCGTTGAAGATTAATCGTGTTTGTTTGAAAGTTATCTGTTGTCATAATTATGTTGTCTTAATTATGTTGTCTTAATTATGTTGTCTTAATTATGTTGTCTTAATTATGTTGTCTTAATTATGTTGTCTTAATTATGTTGTCTTAATTATGTTGTCTTAATTATGTTGTCATAATTATGTTGTCATAATTATGTTGTCTTAATTATGTTGTCTTAATTATGTTGTCTAATTATGTTGTTTTTGTTGCTGATGCTTAGCTTCCGTTCTTCGATGATCCCGTTGTTCATTGCATGCAAAGTCTGGACGCCATCGAGTCAACCGATCTATCGCAGAAATGTGATTTCTTCAACCGCCTTGCATCCAACATCACTCTCTTTCCAACGGTATTATATACTTTACTGTCAACTCTGTTTGTTTGTCTGTCTGTCTGCCTGTCTGTCTGTCTGTCTGTCACTTTGTCTGTCTTTCTTTCTTCTCTGTATGTCTGTCTCTGTCTGTGTGTCTCTCTTTTCTTCTCTTTCTATCTGTCTGTCTGTCTCTATATCTGTCTGTCTGTCTGTCTGTCTGTCTGTCTGTCTGTCTCTCTCTCTCTCTCTCTCTCTTTCTCTTTCTAGCTTTATATCGTATACGTTTCCATGAGAAGCACTGGCATGCAGCTGAGCATTCTCTTAACCACTATTAGGAACCTCAACAGCCTGCATAAAATTAATGCGGCGCTACATAAACGATGTTGCAGAGGTTGCTGCAGAGGTCAGTGTTACCGATGTTGACTGATCAGCTGCAGCATCCAGAGATGTTCCTCTTTGTCCTTCCATCACTCATCTCTCTCGTCCGCAACACAGAATTCGATGATTACAGGAACCACGTTCAGCCGTATGTCGCCAGGGTTTTCCAGCTTCCCATACCTATCCAGGTCAGATGTGAGGTCAAACAGGACAATAATTATACACAAGACTGGAGGGAGAGAGAGACAGACAGAGAGAGACAGATATACAGAGAGACAGAGACTGAGAGACACAGAGAGACACAGAGAGAGAGAGAGGAAAGGATGGAGAAGGAGGAGGAGGAAGGAGTGAGGAAGGAAGGGAGGAAGGGAGGGAGGGAGGGAGGGCGGGAGGAAAAGGAGAGACAAGACGACATAAAGCGAGAGGACAGAGAAGTTGAGAAGGAGAGATGGTTGTATTGATATTGAGAGCAGGAGAGAGGTTTGGTGAATGCAAGCATATTGTACCTATAATATAATTATACCCACCTACATAGCTACATACACAGCCACCTTAATGAATTCATCATGGAGAAGCCATGTATCGATCAATCCAACCATCCATCCATATCTACCTATCCATATATATTCTCCATCCATCAGCTCATTCCTTCGACCGTTCGTTCATCCTTCCATGTACAATTTCTCCCACAGGCGACGATCTATCTCCTCGAAAAGCTGGACGTCATCCTCGGCAAGGCGAGCGAGGACGACATCCGCACTGACATCCTGCCACTCCTCTTCTCCACCCTCGAGTCCAGCTCGATCCACGCGCAGGAAGCGGCCATCGCTGCCTTCAGTACGATACAGAGGTATCTCGACGAAGATGTCGTCCGAAGACTGGTTCTACCCAAGGTCAAGGTCCTCTTCCAGAGGTCAACGGAAGTCAGGGTAAAAACATCCATGTCTCTTGTTTCTCTTCCTCCGACTTCATCACGTTCTTCTCCTAATTCTTCTTCTTTTCTTCTCCATCTCCTCCTTCCCTCCTCCCTTCTCCTCCTCCTTCCTCCTCTTCTTCCTCCTCCTTCTCTACCTCCTCTCATCATCATCATCATCATCATCATCATCGTCGTCACAATATCCATCACAAATCCTACAGAGACTCTCCCACTACCATCATCACCGTCGTTTTCGTAGTCGTCGTCAGATGATAATACTGTTGTTGATGATGATGATGATGATGATGATGCTGATGATGATGATGATGATGACGACGACGACGATGATGATGATGATGATGATGATGATGATGATGATGATGATGATGATGATGATGATGATGATGATGATGATGATGATGATGATGATGATAACACTGATGATAATGTCGTTGTCGTCGTCGTTGTAGACGCGTCTGAATGCCGTCGCGTGCATCGATAAGTTGATCGATTGTCTCGATAAGATGACAATCATCGATGAATTGATTCCATTCCTCACGGAAATACAATGCACCGATGTCGACGTCATCATGGCAGTCGTAGGTAATCAGTGCTAATCAAATCGAATCTAAGTTAATCAATGCTAATCAAAGCTAATCAAAGCTAATGAAGACTATATAATTATCGAAGTTAATCAAATCTAATTGAATAAAATCATGTGTAATTGAAGTTAATAAAATCTAATCAAATCTAGTCAAATCTATTCAAATCTAATCAAATCTAATCAAAGCTAATCGAGGCTATTAGCTAAATAATTATCTAAGTTAATCAAATGTAATCGTTGATAATCAAATCTAAATAAATCTGATTGAAACTAATCGAAAGTGCGGCTGTGCGCAGAACCCGGTCAAGGAACCTAACCCGGATCGGAATTTGGTGCCTTGAACTGGTTCTATACGCACAGCATAAATTTATGTCAGTATAAGTTGAACAAAATATTTATCTGTAATAATTTAATAGTTCATATGAAACTGCATCACATGAAAAAAGCAATAAATATAATGGAAAATGAAAATGAATATTACCAACTAATCAGAATTTTTTTATACGAATAACAAAAATTTAGCACCAAAATGTCATCACGGTCCTAAAGAATCAAATCTATCCAACTTACTCTTAGTAGATCTCTTCTGGAATGTGCCATTTCTGCTGCATAGTGCATACCCTACAGAAGGCTAACTTATTTTTTAAACCTCTTATAAGCTGCTCTAGTACCCTATAGGTCTAATTAATGATCTGATCTAAGGTGTGAATTAGTTGAAGTGAAGCCACCTTCTTAGATGATCTGAACTCAACCAATCAATAAATAGATCAATAAATCAATGAATCAATCAATTCAATCATACAGTGGTTTCAACTGTGTAGGACTCTACCAGCATCTGCTGAGCGACAGACGATATGGCCTGACGCACAACCTCTTGGCGACAAGAATCCTGCCCTGTCTCATACCCCACAGCATCATACCCACCCTCAACATAGAACAGGTAACTATGTTATTCAATCATGGTAATTCAATCAATAATTATGATTCAATCAATGTAATTAAATCAATATAATTTAATCAATGTAAGCAATCAATAATCATGATTCAATCAGTGTAATTCAATCTATCATTCAATCATTCAGTCATTCAATCAATCAATCATTCAATCAATCAATCAATCAATCATTCAATCTATCATTCATTCAATCTATCATTCAATCAATCTATCATTCAATCAATCTATCATTCAATCAATGATTGATTCAGACATGATAATATTATTTCCTTCATGTCGCTGTTGCAGTTCAGTGCTCTGATGGATGTGCTGCGGGCGATGTTGAACCAGGTTGATCAGCAACGAAGGAATAAGATGATGATGGAATTGCCAGACGACAATGCTCTCGAACTCAGGTGGAAAAATCAATCGATACAGTATCAGTCAATCAGTAGGCCTATCAGTCAATCAATCGATCAGTTGAACTTAGAATATAGTAATCAACGCGTCAATACAAGCCTCGTTACTTGAATACAGTGGTTAACTGACATCGTAGCAATCAGTGAAACAATCAGTGAACTTTACCGGAGAACATTGGGTGGAGCGAAAAACCAAAATTTCCCCGGGCAACGCCGGGTAGCACAGCTAGTAGGTATATAGATGAGTGGTTGGTACAATGGTACTAGATAGTCAGCGTAGTCACGTCACCAATTAACATTACTCGCCCAGTCCATCCTCGGTCAGTCATTAAATGTAGGCCTATTAATGCACGTATCTGAACATTTTAATTATCCAATATCCACAATCGTATCTAACGATCCACCACACATTGTGCAATCTCCATTCCTTCAATCAATAAATCAATCAATTAATCAATCATTCAATCAACCAATCAATACCCGTCAATCACCTGACTGTTTCCAGGTCCAACCTCCAACAGATGTACGACGGATGCATTTCCAGCGGTGGAAGCGGAAGAGAAAGGGATGGAGGAGGCAGAAGCTCACAGACGGTGTCGATGACGGAAGACCTGCTTGCCATCTCGAGGTCTGCGTTCATGGGAAAACGATCGAGCCAGACATCGTCCAACTCAAGCAGTGGCTCCTCCTACTCCGCCGGCAGAGCCACGCCCAGGTAAGACAACACCAATCATGAGCCACGCCCACATAGGCCAACTCTTGCAGCGGCTCCTCCTACTCCGCCCGCGAGCAACGCCCAGGTAAGGCAAGCCTAATCCCTAATGATGAGCTACGCTCTTATTGTCCAACTTCAGCAGAGGCTCCACCTACCCGCCGACGAAGTCACGCCCAGGTAAGGCAACCCCAATGATAAGCTACGCCCACTCATCCAACTCAAGCAGCGGCTCCTCCTACTCCACAGGCAGAGCCACGCCCAGATAAGCATTAAGCAACCCTAATAATTATTACGAACCAATTCCCTTAAAACAGAAGGTCATGACTTACTGCATAAACCGTTCTCTATAAAAATTAGCAACCGTAAGCAACGTATGCAAAAAGGTTTTACTTCTGTTTATTACGGTGTACGACCTGGATGACTTTTTCTATGATTGATAGGACATCTATCGACTTCAGATACAACACTTCGTTGGATTCGTCAAAGTCTCTCGAAGTTACATCTACACTAGACACAAAGTGCTTTCTTTCCGTCGAAGAAGCCTATCAACGACGATACCATCGGCGTAAGTTCAAAGTTCATTCATTCATTCGTTCATTCGTTCGTTCGTTCATTCGTTCATTCATCCGTTCGTTCATTCGTTCATTCATTCATTCATTCATTCATTCATTCATTCATTCATTCATTCATTCATTCATTCATTCATTCATTCATTGCAAGAATTTATATGGCGCTTCTTAAAAAGCCTACTCAGAGACGCTCCCAGTCTAACCATGGTGATGCAAGTAGGTCCGAAGGAGCCTGGAAAACATGGAGGAGTTATAATAGGTTACAGGCGTATATCTCCAACTAGGGTAGGCCTACGGTAATAATATTCCAGACTGCAGATGGACACATGCATGCACCACAAGAGATCATTCGCTTCCCGCTATAGAGCAGTTGGAGTGTTGGACAAATTCAGCCGTTGAAAGTTCAACCAGGTTTGGCAAGTTCATGGTTACAGTTGTAAACAGAACTGAGACAACGACTGTAGCATGTAATAATATTCAAACAGTTTTTAATTGTGTAAATTAAGAGTTTGGTTTTTATTTCAGGATCCTGTAACCATTACTCAACGAAACAAAGTTAGTAGCCTATTAGACTACTTTCTACTTTTTTCATTTGCTATAGCTACGCTTTGATATAATCTACAAACTGTAAAGAAAAGTATAGTCTAAGATTATGATAGCCTATTAGGCCACTTTTCATTAGTTAGTAGACTATTAGGCTATTCATTGAGCGTAGCAAACATACAACTGAGACAAGTAGCCTACGGCAGCAATGTGTAGCCTATAGTTCTGAGACGATAAAGTTTGAGATGTTAACTGTTATTTTCAGTACCAAGTGCACCAGAGTTGCAGACAAAAGCATCGTCGAAAGATTCGCTGGAGCATCGACCTTACAAAAGACATTCCAGTTTCCAAGGACTCGGAATGGTAAGATAAAGATATTGTAGGCCTATAACATAAAATTATAGTTACAGCTGTTATAGATGATGGTATGGGGATTGTTGTTGGTGTG
This sequence comes from Lumbricus rubellus, assembly GCA_945859605.1. NCBI lineage: Eukaryota > Metazoa > Annelida > Clitellata > Crassiclitellata > Lumbricidae > Lumbricus > Lumbricus rubellus. The sequence continues at coordinate 15,136,609 of OX243818.1, forward strand.
CATGCAAGCTGATGGTTGGCCCAACTACGATCGAAGGTTTGCTATCCGTCCGACTGTCGATCAGTTTAATTGTCATTAATTTTGCCAGTGTTGAAAGACGAAAGGCAGGGAACCAACCTAGAGTTCGCTTGTTCTGGTGGGATTTCTGATCATCATGGGAAAGACTTGGTAGGCATAAAAATAGAGAAAATGTAAAAACCAACAAAATTGCATGAATACGCATAAAGAGCATGTAGGATAAAGGGTTGATAACAGAAGCCAGACAAGTGTACAGATAAAATGCTGAACAAATATAATGCATGCCTATTAGAGTAATTAGGCATGAATTAATGGAATGATCGGATGACGAACGAACGAACGAACGAATGGATGGATGAATGATTGAATGAATGAATTTATGAATGAATGAATGAACGAATGAATGAACGAACTAACGAACGAACGAATGAATGAATGAATGATTGAATGAATGAATTTATGAATGCATGAATTTATGAATGTTTGAATGAACGAATGAATGAATGAATGAATGAATGAATGAATTAATTAATTAATTAATTAATTAATTAATTAATTTGTTATCATATATAGGAGGAGCAGGCTGCCCTTGAGAAGATCGTTCGCGAGAGGCGCTGCAGTCTCGTTCCGAAACCTCCTCGAACACCTCACATTCTCGTCTCAGAGGTCTCATCTATGTCCAACTACTCTGAACCTTTCTTTCTCGATCCACCTCGAAGGGCCAGTGCCCACACGATGGGACCCATCCTAGCACCGGTCAGTTCAAATCTAATCTAATCGCATAAAAATCTAATCTGTACTGTTCTAATCTAATCTAATCTTGACCACTATGAGATATTTTGGTCACAGTCATACATAATAGTCTAATCTTGATCACATTCTTACCTAATCTACATGTTATCCAATCTAATATGAGTTATGGAACTTACATGTATGGTAAACTGATTAATCTATATATTGTAATAAAAAATTATGATGTATAAAGGTAAACTTTAAGCTTTATTCATTTGGATTTTAAAAAATAATTTTAGCCAATTTAAATAAATTAGAATTCTTTCATTCTAGTTAAGCTTTAATCATAATGACAGGAAGAGGCATTAATATTATAACAATAATAAGGAAATTATTTTACTTGTAAGATTTCCGATCGAGGTGATAATATTCGTGGTCGACTTCTGGACGTTTTGCCGCCATTGAATTTCGTCAACAGACGATCGAGTTTTCAAGGAATCTGCGAGTCTGCTGTAAATATCTTTTCATTTAAAACAATTCCAGCATTTAATTAAACTTTCACAGAAATAGAATAACGTGCTAGCCTAAGGATAATATACAAAATAATATTGTCAGGTGCTGATCCAGGTGCTCTTTAAAGAAACTAGACTGCATGACTAATACATAATTATCACGTGATTGCTAATCTAAGAAGGTCTACGGATTTTGAAGCCTGTGCAAGAACGATGCAATAGTTGAATAGAATAATAATATTAGTGGTTGTTTAGGTTTTGCGATGACAAAGATCAATAGCGTCGTCCTCCTCGTATATCCAGGCTTGGGACTGGCACTGCCAAAGTGGCGGAGTTAATAAAATCAGTTTGTGATGTAGGCCCATAATTATTATATAGACCTATAATAATTATTATAGGCATAATACACGATGCATTGCTGCTGCCATTGGCTGCCTCGCTGAAACTATTTAACACTGCAGGGCTTTGGCTTTCTGACAAGTCATTTGAAACACAGTGGAAGTGCCATAACATAAATCTAATTGTCTGTGCGTGTGAATTTGTTCAATTTGACAGAAGTGAGTACACTGAGTACTAAGTATGCTGTGTCAGATTAGCCTACTCAGGTCGACAAAATGTAGACCTATGGAAATAGAATAACTTATTTGGAAGTTATAAAAAATTCATTAGTGAATAGGTCATTTGAGGACACGATCAATTTGCTCATCAGTAGGCTACATTATCTTGTTGCTGTGTTTTTTTTCAGAAACAATTTTTCGTCGGAAAGTGATGACAAGTGAAAGTGAACATCGATCGTCACTCCGACTTATTATTGAGATTCTCTGCTGACTGCCTCTTTGTGTTCAAACGGAACTGTTCAAAACATGTGCCACTCGAAGGACAAGCGCAGGGCACCAGCTTATTCACGAGCTTCGCATTTCCCGATCTCTGTTTATCTCTATAGACTGCAATGCCCTGCGCAGGGTTGAGAACTGGCGCAATGTAGAGCTTCACCGCCAGAGTCATTAAGCGCATGTGAAAGTCGGAAGAAGATAAAAATTATGTTCATTCGAATAGACTAATTCACTTGTAATTAATTTGGAAGACCACTATATCAATCGATAACAGTAGATTACACAGATCGGACACGTACCTGTTATAGGCCTACACAGCGATTTAAGTAAATTTTTGTCTCGTTTTTTCCCTTTCACTTGGAAGTTACACCCCATGCAACTCAATTGCTATGCATGCGCATTAACTACAGGATGTACATAAATTATGTAGCCTACGTCCCATGCGTCGCAGTCGTAGGCCTATCTCCAAACTTCTAATGCGCTACTCGAAAGTCCTGCGCGGGGCACCAGCTTAGGCTATTCACGAACTCTGCGCCTCTAGGCTGCCTCTAGTCATGCGCGTATACTGGCTCGCATGCCGTTCGTAGCACTACTTCAGAGGTTTGAATATTGGGCTATAGGCCTAATAGCTTACCTTGGCTGAGCCCTAGGCCTAAATGACATCGTCATCATCATCATCATCGTTTATTCAACAATCCGGTTGACCGGTTACAGTAGGCCTAGGCTATACACTGGTTCTGCAGTACGATTGTGTACGAACATGTTAATGTTAATTAAAACAATTCACAAGAACTCAAAAGTAAATCACAGAAAGATAATTTAATTTTAATACAAATCTGCAACTCTGCCAGATGCAAGCTCTGTGTACTTCAACTGCCACCTAGGGAATGAAGGAATAGCTAAGCCCAATACAGACTAACTGTAAGAACTTTATCCATTGTATAACAACCCCTCCATTATCTCCATATGACGCACGTAAACAGCTAGCGATCGCAAGGGTTGCCTTCATGGAAGTACGGTTCAAGTACCTCCCCCCCCCCCCCCAACGAAAAGATAAATGTGTAAACCCTTCTCTAGAAAAATCGACAGGTTCTGTGCACGTGAATTTTTCGTAGACTTAAAAAAGTCATCAGTTAAAAGAGAAAAAGACTTCTAACAGTTAGGACTATCAGTTTTCCAGCAGCGAAAATCCTATATTTTATTTTTCGCAGATTATGAGTTAAAGACTTCAAAAACTCGTCAGAAAAATGGTCGATGACATGGTGACGTTGGTAGGCCTACGTGCCGATCGGTGGTTCAGCGGCCGCTTGCCGTCCGCCCAAAAGTCCACCAACAACGGACGTTTCCTCCATTCCACCGCTCCCTCCCGAAACCCGAATTCTCCCATTCCTCCTTTAAAAAGCAGAGGGACTAGATTTAAGCTAGCACCGGCTATGGACGACCTCTAGTTAGGCCACAAGAGACAGAAGATCCAATAGTTCGAACGATTGACCAGTTAAAGGCTATTTACGTCACCTTTGTAGTAATAATAATAATTATGACCC
>OX243818.1:15140447-15210447 GCA_945859605.1 Lumbricus rubellus
CGTGACCGCTTCCAACGCCGAAAAGCGCAGTCGACTGGAAGTTTTCATCGGAGTGAGAGGTCGGCTCGTGTAGACAAGAAATTCTGTATATTCTGGGTCTAAAAATGCTGAACGTGTGGCTGATTGCCTGAATTCATGAAAAAGAATATACCGTTGACTAAGCGACTGGTTTTGGGACAGTTTGCAGCCGATTCTGTGTGAAACTTTATTGTCATATATTCCAATATTCGGACAAGAAATCTTCCGATCTTCTTTTCATATTTGAATGCGAGTGTTGGCCAAATTGCACGGAAATTCCCAGGAAAGTATTAACTAATCTAATTGCTCCATAACAGAATCCGAAACCAAGTGTAGTTAATTAATTAGAAATAAATGTTGATTGATAATAAGAATTGAAACCTAAGTCGATATTGAATAACGGTAGAAAGCTACAGTCTGAATTGTGATTCATTATACCTGACTGCTAATTATCAAACACGATTACTAGAATTAAGGTTGTGCACGCCTGTTGATTATTTACGGAGATTCTGCTGACTTTGAAGACATATTGCATAGTTATTGAAGAACAATATCTAGGCCCGATCACCGATGTTAATTGTCAGCAACGCTTGTACATTATACTCAGTTGAATTGTTTAATTAAAATAAATCAAATCTGACGTTAATAAATAACTGAATAATGGAAACTGCTATAGGGTCTGAGGATCACTCTGATGAGGAATTAGAGGAATGCATAACTGAAGGGGAGAAGGGAGGAACCCCTGACCGTCTTGACGAATTAGAGGCAAAGGGTAAACAAGTTGGGGAACTTTTACTAACTGTGTCAGAAACCCTGGGGATGTTTATGGAACGACAAGAGTCCCAATTCAAGAGCCTTAGTCAAGAGATAAGCCACTTACAAGAGCAACACCACCGGGGTAGTCTTTCCCGAGAAGAAGGTGAGGTAACGAGGGAAAAGAGAAGGGAAGGGTTGACCACATCTAAGGATTGGGGATTTACACAATCTGTTGAAGGGGATTCGAACCCAGACGGTCTTCAATTAGAGGAAGCCGTCGTTCCCAGACCGGGAACCGCAGACATATGTCGCCACTCGACCGAAGCCATTCCTGGTACCGATGGGAGACATCCCCGTCCTGAGGTGGAAGACCTAACCCTAAACTACGACTTTACCCGAGGGAAATCAATGGATCCCGTAGATCTTACTTACTTAGATGGATCTGTAGTCTTACCTGACAATAGAGAGCCCCTTCAACAGTGCGGCGCCTCGATTGAATTTCCAGGGCGGGCACCTACCACTTGGGAGGCTGAAGAGCAATACCAAGGGTGGGACCCGAGGTCACGTGGGCTTCTTTCGAGGTGGGGGCAGGCCGTTACACTTGGTACCAGAAGTGGGGTTTTGAAATTAAGGTCAGATACAGAGGTTCAAATCCAATCTAGTGCAGATACAATTGACACCAGATTAAGTAAGGTAAAAGTAAGCTCAGGTACATTTGGTCCTAGACTAAGTGAGGTTTTGGAACTAGGTTCAAGTACAGCTGACGCTCAGGTCCAACTTAGTCAAGATACAAGGGCCAGAAAAGAACCCGAAATTGTTAGGAATGAAACTGTCTATCATAGAGATTTGAATACGATTTATGGAAGTTCTGACTATGAGTCGTATATGCGGCCTTTACATCGATTTGTGTTCGATTCAAATGCGATAGCTATAGGGCAAGACTGTTTGAAAACATGTACTAACTCTGGAATGTTAGTTGTAGATAAATCAAATGGGGATTTGTCGTTCACACGAGAGTACGACTGGGGTCCACGAGATGCACATCCTCGTCTCATGTCATCTGCAACTCCACGGGCTGCCACCTTCCCATACTCGTCGTACCAATTCATGAACACTGAAACTGGAGACCTTCGACGATCGAATGAATTTCCTCCACGAATCATCTCTTCGAAGAATGTGGGTATGCACGACGTCCAGGTACGTGAAATGAAACCTGAATCAGAAAAGATCGCGTTCGCTTCTGCTTCGATTCCTCGTATGCCCACCCTGACGACATCTTCGAGTCGGCCGATAATGTCAACGATGTCTTCGTCGCTAAAAACTCAGGTTACCCAGAGCTACGAATACTTACCTCGTGAGACAGTACAGCCCATCTTCGTACCCTACTACGGTTCAGCCTCGTACGATGAACGGGTTGCCCTGGCGAAACAATTAATGCAGTGGCCAACAATGAAACCGATTGTCGCGGGTGGTCTCCAAGATGAACTGCCTAACCCGTTCATACTCGGGAGCGGTGTTGCTTCTGAAAAACCGCCCACAGTCGGCAGCTCTTGCGCTCGAGAGTTGTCGCCGAAAAAGGACACTGCCGAACCGTCTCGATCTGAACCAACTGCTCGTGAAAGGAAAGAACCTGCTGGAAAACTACTAACTGAACATTCAAACTTTCCAGATAGAAGAATGCCATCGCAAATGAAGCTGGACCGATACAACGGTAAGACCTCGGTAGAAGTGTTCCTTAAGAAGTTCGAAGTATGCTCGAAAAGTAACCGTTGGATTGAAGAGGAGAAACTGGCCCAACTGACGTGTGCGCTAGTAGAACCGGTAGACCAACTTCTGCATGAATTCGACTCGGAAGCCATCACCACCTGCACCGATCTAGTCGACCGTCTTCGACTACGATACGGAAGCTCAGACCAGGCAGCCTTGTACCAAACCAAACTGAATACTCGTCGTCAGAAATTGGGTGAGGATCTCGGCCAGCTGGTACAAGACATCCGGAAGCTTATGATTTTAGCTTTCCCAGGACCGTCGTCCGCGCATAGTGAGACAATCGCTATTCGAGCTTTTCTTGACGCTCTGTCAGACAAGGACCTAGCTCTTAAGGTAAGAGAGCGGGAACCAACCACGTTAGATAGCGCCTACAAAATCGCTCTCCGGTTGGAAGGCTACCGCCGCGCTGATGAAGACACCACCGGGTTCCACGACCGTCGACCGGGTCGCATCAAAACGGTGAGAGAAGTAGAAACAACCCTCGACGAAAGATTCAACCAGCTGCAAGAGACGCTGACCCGACAGATGAAAGAAATGTTCCAGAACCAGTTGAGTGCTACTTCAACTGAGGGTCAGTTTCGGCAATGGCAGCCGCAACGTTCGTCACCACCCTGGGGAACAGGAACCAACAATCAACAGTGGAACCGAAATAGAGACAATAACTTTCCACGGGTGAAACGGGACAATCGTCGCTGCTATGAATGCAATCAACCGGGACATTTGGCTCGCGGTTGTCCAGCACGTCCACAGAGGTCGCCAGCCGATGAAGAATTCGAAGAAACCACCGGGAATCGAGAAGGTAATGTCAGACACGTCCAAGGTAGAAATGATGCCTACCTCTCTGTGAAACTCAATGGCAGATCTCTTCTAGCCTTGCTTGACTCTGGCTGCGAAATGACATTATGTCCTGCTTCGCTAGTAGATCCTAAAGATGTGCAGAATTCTGAACAGTCCTTGTTAGCTGCTAACGGGTCTGCTATTCGCGTTGTGGGAGAGACAATACTGAAACTGCAAATCGACGGCCACGAATTCAGGATTCCCTGTTTAGTCACAGAACAGGTATCTGAACTGATCCTTGGACTTTCGTGGATGAAGGACGAAAATGTACTTTGGCATGTCGGTCGCAACTGGATCCTGGCAGGAAGTCACAGATTCGACGTTCACTGCAAACCACGTGTAAAACTGTGTCGCAGAATAGTAGCTTCTCGTGACCATGAAAGAAAGAAAGGAATCCGTGTCGTGCAAGCGAATTCGAAAACTTCGGAGGAGTTTTGGACCAGCCAGCCGGAAGGTGCAGGAACCGGAACTCCACGCCTGAAGGAAACTTCCGACTCGTCGAATCTACTCCCTCTACAGGTGGTAGCCCGGAATCCTTCTAACGAGGATGTGCATCCTTCTCCCGGCTTCGCAAACCCTCCCTCCGTTGGTGTACATCTTCCGTCTGTTCTTGCCAACTTCTCTTCGGAAGATGTGCATCTTCCCTACGTCCTCGCCGCCTATCGAGCAAATGAAAGTGAAAGCACCGGTTTCACTCCTAACCGGCTGTTCCTGTCAAGAGAGCTGTGCAGGCCGATCGATTTAGTTTTAGGAGATGTTCAAGTTGCAAATGCTTTGTCTAGTACCGATGATTTTGTTGTGAATCAAATTCAGAATGTGCAAAATAGCTTTGAAATTGCTAGAAGATTTATGCAGCGCCATGTCACTAACAGAAATTTCCGGTATGATATGAGAGTGAAGCCCGCTAGGTTTCCCTTAGGTCCTTTAGATTTGGAGACCCTGAATGGATTGAATAATCCCGAAGCTGAAGAATTAATGTCTGTTGCGAGACCTCGCAGGAACATTGTTCGCCCCGTAAGATATAGGTAACGTTACATGTATGTAGTGTAAGATAATATCGCGTAATGGCGATAGGTTTAGGCTTTGGCGAGAAGCCTGATTTGAGTTCCTTTGGATGAAAATGCATATGAATTTTTGTTTCTAGACTTGATCTAGGTTAGATCATGGGGGTAGGTAAGAATTGTTTACTTGTTGTTCTATTTGCATTGTTTTCTTTGTTGCCACGAAGAAGGGCAAGAATGCTGTGCTTGTTTGTAGTATAGAAGATGTGATTGCATAACCATGATTAATTGAATAATCTATGATGAGATTATTTGCTACTTTGAATTCTATACGGTTAGTGAAGGTAGGGTTCGGATGTAGAATAGTGGGTTGTAATTGTCCAGACAGCGTTACGGGTCTATTCTATTATATTCCGTCCTGTAAGGTGGACGTAGAAAGTCTATTGCATAAGTCAGGGAGAAATCCGTACTAGCTTCTTGGGTATGTTTCCCTGAATAGTAAATCCTTTGTTTGCTAGTTCCGGAAGGTCTGCTCTGTTATGCTCCGTCTTGTAAGGTAGACGTCGACAGACTATTACATAGGTCAAGGAGAAATCCGTCCTAGTGTGGCGTGGGTATGCTTCACTAAGCAGTAAAGCCTTTGCTTAATAGTTCAGCCCTAGTAACGAGTAACGTGGGTAATGAAGTATTGACTGCCCATCGCTGATAGCGATTGTATGCTGAACTAAGGAACAGAGTTTTCCCAGAAATCTCTTTGGTTACCGGTGAGGATAGAATTAAAAGCAATACAGTCTTCTTTTATTGGTAATGTGCATTTGATTCATAGTAATGGTGACCTGTTAAATTGAATTGTAACATGCTGATTTGTTAGCATAATCGTTTAGTAAGATTTGGTGCCGGAGCGGGGAATATTGTGTTTGGAAGACATTTAAGTATCCTAGTAAGTGGCTCCGCGCAAGTGATGGATTAGGAATGATAATTTTAAATTGTGTTAACTGTAAACTTGATTCGGCACCGAGATTCTTTGTGATAACCTTAAATTGCTGATGTCAGTTCCGGATGTGCATAAGTTCAGACTTGATAATTCTTTTAGGGGCATGAACCCTTTTTCACCTAAGCGTACCGGGGCTGTCGGTACAATGTGTATCAATTGAGGATCTTGTTCTTACGTAGTACCGTAGTGAATCAGTCAAGATTGCTTGTTTATATGGTTTGGTTTCGGACCCTGTTCTGGAAATTTTCCATTAAGGTGGAAAATTGGATTAAGTGGGGGGGTGTGTAGCGTCCTATGAGGCCGCTACAATTTAACGTCCTTTTAGGCCGCTTGGCGTACTTACTTGTTAATTGGTTTTATTAGATATCGCGGTTCTATTAATAGATCATCACATAGATGGTATATTTTTGCGAGGGTCGTCATGACGACGGAAGGGTGCTACTGCTCGAGGCTTCTGTCGAGGCTTCTGAACCTTCTTGTGGTGACCAATCGCAGTAGATTGTCCGTCCTATCAGAGGCCGAGGTTTGCGTCCGACGGTCGTTTTTGCGTGGTAGCCTTCGATTGGTTGATCCGGATCACGTGACCGCTTCCAACGCCGAAAAGCGCAGTCGACTGGAAGTTTTCATCGGAGTGAGAGGTCGGCTCGTGTAGACAAGAAATTCTGTATATTCTGGGTCTAAAAATGCTGAACGTGTGGCTGATTGCCTGATTTCATGAAAAAGAATATACCGTTGACTAAGCGACTGGTTTTGGGACAGTTTGCAGCCGATTCTGTGTGAAACTTTATTGTCATATATTCCAATATTCGGACAAGAAATCTTCCGATCTTCTTTTCATATTTGAATGCGAGTGTTGGCCAAATTGCACGGAAATTCCCAGGAAAGTATTAACTAATCTAATTGCTCCATAACAGAATCCGAAACCAAGTGTAGTTAATTAATTAGAAATAAATGTTGATTGATAATAGGAATTGAAACCTAAGTCGATATTGAATAACGGTAGAAAGCTACAGTCTGAATTGTGATTCATTATACCTGACTGCTAATTATCAAACACGATTACTAGAATTAAGGTTGTGCACGCCTGTTGATTATTTACGGAGATTCTGCTGACTTTGAAGACATATTGCATAGTTATTGAAGAACAATATCTAGGCCCGATCACCGATGTTAATTGTCAGCAACGCTTGTACATTATACTCAGTTGAATTGTTTAATTAAAATAAATCAAATCTGACGTTAATAAATAACTGAATAATGGAAACTGCTATAGGGTCTGAGGATCACTCTGATGAGGAATTAGAGGAATGCATAACTGAAGGGGAGAAGGGAGGAACCCCTGACCGTCTTGACGAATTAGAGGCAAAGGGTAAACAAGTTGGGGAACTTTTACTAACTGTGTCAGAAACCCTGGGGATGTTTATGGAACGACAAGAGTCCCAATTCAAGAGCCTTAGTCAAGAGATAAGCCACTTACAAGAGCAACACCACCGCGGTAGTCTTTCCCGAGAAGAAGGTGAGGTAACGAGGGAAAAGAGAAGGGAAGGGTTGACCACATCTAAGGATTGGGGATTTACACAATCTGTTGAAGGGGATTCGAACCCAGACGGTCTTCAATTAGAGGAAGCCGTCGTTCCCAGACCGGGAACCGCAGACATATGTCGCCACTCGACCGAAGCCATTCCTGGTACCGATGGGAGACATCCCCGTCCTGAGGTGGAAGACCTAACCCTAAACTACGACTTTACCCGAGGGAAATCAATGGATCCCGTAGATCTTACTTACTTAGATGGATCTGTAGTCTTACCTGACAATAGAGAGCCCCTTCAACAGTGCGGCGCCTCGATTGAATTTCCAGGGCGGGCACCTACCACTTGGGAGGCTGAAGAGCAATACCAAGGGTGGGACCCGAGGTCACGTGGGCTTCTTTCGAGGTGGGGGCAGGCCGTTACAATGATGACGTCATTAATTTACATATCGAAACCAAATGTCGACAAAAATCGTTTTGTTCGGTATTTAACATTTGAATTCTCTGATGCAAATGACGTAATTGTGACGTCAATATTCATGCCAGAAACTTCATATTTGAATCAGTGTAAGATAATTATCTCAGGATAAAAACAGTTTTGAAATTTTGAAAATCGATTAAGATTTGCCTTAGGCTAGCACGTTATAAAAAGGGTGCCCGATTTATTGGGACACAGTGTATAAAGGTAAACTTTAAGCTTTATTCATTTGGATTTTTAAAAATAATTTTAGCCAATTTAAATAAATTAGAATTCTTTCATTCTAGTTAAGCTTTAATCATAATGACAGGAAGAGGCATTAATATTATAACAATAATAAGAAAATTATTTTACTTGTAAGATTTCCGATCGAGGTGATAATATTCGTGGTCGACTTCTGGACGTTTTGCCGCCATTGAATTTCGTCAACAGACGATCGAGTTTTCAAGGAATCTGCGAGTCTGCTGTAAATATCTTTTCATTTAAAACAATTCCAGCATTTAATTAGACTTTCGCAGAAATAAAATAACTGTAAATGTAGTAAATAAGTGTAGGCCCATAATTATTATATAGGCCTATAATAATCAGTATAGGCAGGCCTACACGATGCATTGCTGCCATTGGCTGCCTCACTGAAACTATTTAACACTGCAGGGCTTTGGCTTTGGGACAAGTCATTTGAAACACAGTGGAAGTGCCATATATTATATAGCTAAATTATTGTCTGTGCGGGGTCATTTGTTCAATTTGCCAGAAGTGATAGAGTACATTTATGTCAGATTACTCGGATCGACAAAGTCACTTATCCACTTATTAATAGCAATAGAATATTTGGAAGTTATAAAAAAATTTAATGAATAATTAGGCTATGTCATTTGGGGCCACATCAATTTGCTCACCAGTGCTCATTATCTTGTTGTTGGTTTTTTTTTCAGAAACAATTTTTTGTCGGAAAATGATGACAATTCTATGGATCGTCACTCTGACTTAATATTGAGATTCTCTGCTGACTGCCTCTTTGTGTTCAAACGGAACTGTTAAAAACAAGCACCACTCGAAAGCCAAGCGCAGAGCACCAGCTTATTCACGAGATTCACATTTCCCGATCTTTGGTTTATCTACAGACTGCAATGCCCTGCAGGGTTGAGATCAGACGCATTGAAGCTTCACCGCCAGAGTAATGAAGCGCATGTGAAGTCGGAAGGAGATAAAATTAATGTTCATTCGAATAGGCCTAGACTCATAGGCGTAGGAGATGGGGGGTCCAGAGGAGCAAATGCCCCCCAACCCCCAAATTTCGGGCAAGTCTGATTTTTCGGGCAAGTAGACCCGAGATTTTTTTTTTTAAGTTCTAAAAATCGACCAGAAGTCTCATTTTTGCCCCCCCCCCACTGCTGAAATGTCCCCTACGCCTATGAATAGACTAATTCACTTATAGCCTAATTAACTTGGAAGGCCACTATCAGTCGATAACAGTAGATTACACAAATCGGACACGTACGTGTTATAGGCCTACACAACGATTTAGGCCTAAGTAAACTTTTGCTCCGTCTTTCGCTTTTTTCCTTTCACTTAGAAGCAGTGATCCCGTTAAGGTCTGAATTCTTGGAGTCATGGACGCACCACATCAAGAAAGTTGGAGTCCACGCCAAATGGACGGGAGTCATGGACTCCACACCCATCCATTTTTGGAGTCCCATCGGGCCACAGTAGGCTAAATGCCAAAAAATTCTGAAATTCTTATATTAGGCCCTGTAGGGCCAGGGGACAAAGAGCCCACCCTGATTATTACGTACCGGTAGGCTATACAGGGGCAGATAAAACAATTTGTGAAAGGGGGCCAAAATTTTCGGTGATCTTTCCTTTTTTAATGTGTGAAAAATTGACCATTTTCTCTGCCAAAAATCTGATGGCTTTTTTTAGTCATCCGGCCGAGATTTGTCACAAATATACCATTCTCCATGTCAAAAAGTTTGATGACCTTTTTTATTCATCTGGTAGGCCTAGTAGTAGGCCTATACTGTTGACCTCTCAAGTCGCATTGGTTGAAATGTTTTTGAAACCAAATGGGGGAACACGTCCCATGCAATTTTTAAATGGGCCATGGATCTCTGGATCCGCCCTTGCCGCTAACAAGGACATGATTTCATAAATTTTTGGAGACTAGCCTATATTATGACCAGTAGACCTACCAATCTTCCCGACAATAATTCTTACTTTCAACATTTTATCATCTTTCTTTTTCTTTTAATTATTTTGATTTTAAGATCTATCCGACGACTGTCATTACTTTTTAAGCCAGGAACGCTCAAATGATGCTCTAGCTAACTCTAGCATATTATTGATGACATAATTTTTCCTATGTATACATCTGGGACTAATATTGAATATTAGTCCCAGGTATACATAGCATGTCTACATTGTATAGGCAATGTACGTCACTCACTATAGCAAAGAAATAAAATATTCATAAATACATGTAGGTTATTGCATAAAATTATTCACCAATCACCACTCGTGTAGGTTATTGCATAAAATTATTCACCAATCACCACTCACCAGTTTGTCACTTTGCATAAACTGAGACAGTAGTAAGTAAGTAAGTAAGTAAGTGTTACGGACCCCACGGTATTTTTTATTGGTGTCCCATGGACGCATCGTTAATTTATTTGTGCGTCCATCCATAACTACGGTGCGTCCATGGACGCACGACCTTTATTTTTGTGCGTCCGGCGTCAAAATTTGTGCGTCCGGGACGCACGGACGCACACTAACGGAATCACTGCTTAGAAGTTACACCACATGCAGCTTGCTACGCATGCGCATTGACTATAGGATTTAAATATGTCCCAAGCGTCGTAGTCGTAATCTCCAAACTTCTAACGCGCTACTCGAAAGTCAAGCGCTGGGCACCAGCTTATTCACGAGCTCTGCACCTCTAGGCTGCCTCTAGTCATGCGCGTATAGTGGCTCGCATGTCGTTCGTAGCATTACTTCAGAGGTTTGAATATCGGGCTATAGGTCTAATAGCCTACCTTGGCTGAGCTCGATATGTGCCTTAGGCCTAAATGACATCGTCATCATCATCCAGGAGCTGATCTAGGGGGGCCAATCCGGCCATGGCCCCCCCATTGAAAACTGCCATGGGACGTGGCCCCCCATTTGGTCTGAAATGATCAATATGAATATGGGTGTAATGGATATCCGCCCCCTATTAGAAAAATTGCATGGGACGTGGCCCCCCTCGTTCGGTTTTTAATTTGAAGACTAAAAAAGTCATCAACTTTTTGGCAGTTGAAATAGTATGATTTTCCCGAAAATTTTGGCAGATGACTAAAAAAATGGTCATCAACTTTTTGGGCCGATGAAAAGTACTTTTTCTCAACGACGGATCACTATTTTTCGAAATTTTTTCCTTTTTCCCATCCAAGATCTAAGATTTTGCCCCCCCCCACCCCCCTTGGAACAGTTCTGAATCCGCCATTGTCATCATCATCATCGTTTATTCAACAATCCGGTTGACCGGTTGCAGTAGGCTATACAGTTCTGCACTGCAGTACGAACATGGGGGAAATGTTAATTAAAACAATTCACAAGAACTCAAAAAGAGTCAAAATTAATCACAGAGAGAGATAATTTAATTTTAATACAAATCTGCAACTCTGCCAGATGCAAACAAGCTCTGTGTACTTCAGCTGCCACCTAGGGAATGAAGGAATAGCTAAGCCCAATAGGGCCTACAGACTAACTGTAAGAACTTTATCCATGGTACAACAACCCCTCCATTATCTCCATATGACGCACGTAAACAGGTAGCGATCGCAAGGGTTGCCTTCATGGAAGTACGGTTCAAGTACCTACCATCCCCCCCAACGAAAAGGTAAAAACATGTGTAGTCCATTCTCTAGAAAAATCGACAGGTTCTGTTCACGTGAATTTTTCGTAGACTTTAAAAAGTCATCAGTTAAAAGAAAAAAGACTTCCAAAAGTAGGACTATCAGTTTTCCAGCAGCGAAAATCTTATATTTTATTTTTCGCAGATTATGAGTTAAAGACTTCAAAAACTCGTCAGAAAAGTGGTCGATGGCATATAGGCTATGCATGGTGACGTCGGTAGGCCTATAGCCTACATGCCGATCGGTGGATCGATCAGCGGCCGCTTGCCGTCCGCCCAAAAGTCCACCAAAAACGGACGTTTACTTCATTCCACCACTCCCTCCCGAAACCCGAATTCTCCCCTACCCTTTAAAAAAGCAGAGTCACTAGATTTAGCATTGGCTATGGACGACCTCTAATTCATGTCATGTCAATCACCGACGTCGCTGCGCGACGGTTGGTCGCATGCATGGACTACAGCTCTCCACTGCCTACTATCGCGTGCAGCGGCGAGAAGATTGGATCCGGAAAGACGGGACCAAGCAAGAATGTTGTCAATCCAGCTAATACGCGGTCTACCCTTGCGTCGACAACCTTCCACGTGACCCAGCATAATGGCTTTTTCCACGCAATCCTGAGGAATCCTGATGATATGACCGAAATAGGAGAGTTTGCGAGCCTTAATGGAACCCAAGAGCTCTGGTGAAGTTCCGGCAAGCCGATAAACCTGCTCTGTGGTAAGTTTGAGCGTCCAAGAAATGCGCAAAAGCTTACGGGTACATTTGTTCTCGAAACTCTGTATCTGCTTTTCCTCCGCCTTTTTAAGCACCCATGATTCGCAACCATAGGTTGCAACTGACCAGACCAAGGATTTCATCAAACGAAGCTTGGTTTGAGTACTAATGGACTTGTTTTTCCAGACCTTCGTAAGCTTCACCATGACCGCCATACCCATGGCCAGCCTGGACTTAATATCGCCACAATTAATCCCTTCCCTGGGGGGTTATATGCTTTAAGCCTGTTTTGGACGTATATATACGGCTTCCCCAAGGAAGGGGTTAAGAGACAATAGTTCGAACGATCGACCAGATATGAGCTATTTACGCCACCTTGTAGGCCTAATAATAATAATCATGACCCTGTAATTAATTACGCTGCTATTGATTAGGCCTACCTCTCAGGCCAGGTTCGATATAAGAAAAGGCCTACATCACACGAGCCACCTCTTTCATGCTTACTTTTAAAGGAGCATCAATATTATATTTCTTTGAGCGCGAAGACGAGTGATGAGGGAACCAGCGTAGTATGCAAATGTTGTTATTTTCATGTTTACATGTCGCGACGTTATGGTTCCTGCTTATAAGCGAGTTATCTAAGAAATAAAAGT
Source organism: Lumbricus rubellus (assembly GCA_945859605.1). Lineage (NCBI taxonomy): Eukaryota > Metazoa > Annelida > Clitellata > Crassiclitellata > Lumbricidae > Lumbricus > Lumbricus rubellus. Next base: position 15,153,093 of record OX243818.1, read on the forward strand.
AACTCGGAATTAAATCTATTTCATCACTTAAAATTAATGTTGGAAAATATTTGACCGGTCTTAAGTCTATCTCTACAATTAATGACAGTCAGATATGCAAGTACTGTTAATAAGATGCAATAAGTCAAAGATATTGTGTAATTCGTTGATTCCGCATAGCAGCAGTGGAAAAGGAGTGTCATCACCTCGGCTGCAAAGATGGCCTGCCCCACTGAAGCAGGGACTTTCGGCCCATCTCAGTAACAGGGCGCGGTGGTGTAGTGGTGGATTCGAATCCACCTCAAGCTACCACTCAGGGACCTTGAGCAAGTTATTTACTTGCAATTGCTCGGGGTGCTTCAATGTGAAACTTCGATGCAGTGTTCGCGCTGTAGTATGGTGTGCTTCTAAGTAGAGAGTTTGAAGGGGCGCTATAGCAAATGCGAGACATAATATATATAATATATAAACGAGAAAAATTATATCAGCCTTTTTGTAAATATTTATCTCTACAAATTTTTATATTATTTATTCTTACTATATATCTTATATGCTTTGTTGTAAGTTATAATGTTCACTTTATTTTACAGTTTGACACTGATTCGCATGCAGTAGCGAGCTGTTATCCGAAAAATGACATGCATCATGACAAGATCACTGGATTTCATACAACTCAAGGCCAAACATTTAGCGTCGCATCGTAGCAAAAACAAATGTCTGCATGTTTTTGGCGATTTCTCTTTTCTGCGAAGCCGTAAAACCGTGCGACACATCCGCTCGTCGAAAGTCTTCTTCATAATGCGGGGACTTCCCGGATCGGGGAAATCAACGCTCGTTCGAGCTATCAAATCACGTTTTAAGAAAGCGCTCGTGTGCTCGGCCGACAGTTTCTTTGTCCAGAAAGACGGTTCGTATGCTTTCGACTCTGAGAAGCTTCCCCAGGCACACGAGGAATGCGCAAGCTTAGCACGGCAAGCGGCTGAAATGGGCGTTCGACATATCGTCGTCGACAACACGAACATACTCCGCTGGGAAATGGGAAAGTATTTCAGGTTGGCGAACGAGTATGGGTACGCCGTCATCGTTGTCGAGCCGAAAACTCCGTGGAGGTTGGAACCGGGGGAACTGGCTGCGAGGAACGTCCACGGATGCACGGTGGATGTGGTGGAACAGAAGATGAAGAAGTTCAAGGCGGTTCTGCCGGTCTTCTGGGGCTGGTTTTTTGACGAGACGGTTGCTTCGGAACTGTTAACGTTGGGCGAGAAATACTTCGAGCTGTGCATGAGAACGGTTCCGGAGTTTGCGAGCTACATGAACGAACTGGGTGTTTCAAAAGGTTTTTCTCTACCGAAATATATCTCAGTTTTGAATTTCAGCTTCTTTTGGTGATCATGACAGCGATGACTATTGATGATTTGTGATGATAATTAGAAATTTATTAGTGTACGTCTGCAGTTTTTAACTAAGTAATGTGTCTTTCCCAGGACAGTGAAATCTTATCTGACGAGAGTTTTTATGATCCTTTAATCTTTGCTTATCTAACTCATTAAAATCCAATCTAATCCATTCCATTTTTTGTGTGCATATGTATATTTGTATTTGAAAATTTCAGGGTGCCTTGTCTAAAGTAATGTATTTTAATGTTTAGGATTTGTATCATTACCTCTAATATCTTCAGTCTTATCCAATCTTTCTTCTAATTTTATACTAAATATAATATAATCTTTTCTTAATTGACGTACACATGTGTTTTTATTTCTACTAGGATTGACCCTCCCACTTTTCTTCAAAGAGCTCTACAATCGCCCGAAATACCTACTCCACTGTACTTCCTTCTTCTCCGGATCGAAAACTCGTTCGTATGGAACCGGCGAATATGCTGATTGTCCTGAGGTCCAGCGCTCAATGGGGAAAGCGTTCAACATGAAACTCGTCGGAATGATGTTTTCTCCAAAGACTGTGGGAATCAGAGTCATTCTGAACAAACGTCAGCTCTCACTTTGGGGTGCGGAAGATGTCTGGTTTCCGCAGCCTCCTCCGAAGCCGAAGACCAATGATGCCACCCAGTCAACAGACAGCTCAAAGGTACTGACGCAAGATACCCCAAAGATGCAAAAGCAAAAGAACGGTAAACGACGTGGTGACAAATCAAAAGTGCTGAAGAGAGATGAGAATGGTACAAAGGTTGGTGAGGTTTGCTTTAATGTAGATGCTTTGGACACTTCTTTAAATGATATGAGTCTTGACTTTCTGATGGATATGGCAACACCTCAAAGTGGCACTGAATTGTCAGGAGATCCAACTGGCATCAAAAGTGCACAGAGTGGTTACAACCTGTCAGCTTACTCAGTTGCCATTGAATCAGCATCATATCAAAATGGCATCGAAATAGAACCCGATAAAAATGTCACTTCAGTGGTGTCAGATCTCGGTGGTTCTGAAGGTGCAAATGTCCAGAATTGTTCCAAAATGGCACTGGGTGAGAATGGTGCAAAAACAGCACTATGTGAAAATGTCACTACATTAACACTGCCTGAAAAGAGTGTCAGCACAATGCTGGAAACATGTTGTGTTGCTGTTGGAGACAATCGAACCGAAGACAGTGTGGTGGAGATACATGATCTGAAAGTGGAAGAGAGTATTTCGTATTACTCTCGCTTAGAAAACAACTCTAGGTTAATTAATTATCAGGAGCACCAAACAGATATACCTGCCGATGAATATTGTCGCATACCTCCGCTGAACGTAGAAGACGTAGCTAGCTCTGTAGGTGAATTAAGTCAAATTCTTTCTGCACGTCATCAGGAGGAATTGTCTGATATTTCTGCTGAGAACATTTTTCAAACACCTCCGATTCACGAAGAAAAGGAACCAAGTCTTCCTGTTGATAAATTCAGTCGGCTGCCATCAGATTCTTCTAGTCTGCACGACCATCGTGAAAGTTTAATATCCATGAAAATAAACGATGTTAATTTATCTGATTTTCTTCTGAAGGATGTCGACAGTGAAGGCATCTGCAAATTATCACAGTTGAACATCTCCAGTCGTGAAGTTTTGGAAGACAATGCGTCTAATTTACTAGAGAATTCAGCTAATCTTTCAGTTTCAGACATCTGTCCCAAACCAACCCAAGGTGAGGATTCCATCCCTGTTGAAAGAAGTTCTGATGAAGTGCCCAGAATTCAATTGAAACAGGGAAGCCGGGCACACATAACGCTGGGCTGCGCTGCAGGATATTCAGCCGTTCAGACCGGTTTTGACCAGATGGAATTGCTCTTGTGCGAAGACAATGGAGAAATGATTGGTGAGTCTGTTGTAACGGATGATGTCGAGATTGCTTATTATGGCGAAGGAAGATGTGCAGTCTACTTTGACTGGCCGCTCTACAAGAGTGCCCTCTTTACTGGAGGGTATTAACCTGAGTTGAACTGGAGGAAAACATCTGCAAATAGAAGGAAATAAACTACATCGCCGGAAAGTATTCCTGAAATCTGTTTCCGTCCATCGTGTCGACCACTAGAACCGTCGATCACTTCAGATGAACTAAACGCTATAATTTGGCACTGAGATCATGTAGCACATTTTCTAAGATGCTGTACAGACCCGTGTATACACTGAAACTCATTTTGATGCTTAGAATTAAAAAAAATTATTATCATGTATATCACTCAAGATCCATCATTTTTATACATCTACACTGTGCCCCATAAAAAAACACACCAACAAACTTTTCAAAAATCTTCTATAAAACTAAGCCAATTGTAATAAAAGTTTGTACGTTGTTTCTCAAATAATTTTGCCACAAAATATTTTACATTTTACTTACTCGCAGAAGTGGTTGCTGTTGGAGGCAGTGACGCAGACTAGGCGTGTTTGGAAACCGTTAAACAGAGATTAGTGACTTATAGTTAAAATGGTTTTCAGCAGCGAAGATAAAAAATTTCATTAAGAATTTAGTATTGTTGAAGGGTTACAGTAGTCGTCGGTTGATAAAAGAGTTCCCGCAGAAGGGTTGGAATAAAAATGGCCTCGATGAACTGCTGCGAAAGATTCAGACAGCAATACGGGACATCAACGAGTTGAAGGAGCGCCTCATCGTTGTGTGGGCACAGCTGAAGCAGAGTGTCATTGACAAAGCTATTGAACAGTGGCGGCCAAGGCTGAGAGCCTGCGTTCAAGCGAAGGGACATCACTTCGAACATCTTCTTAAATGAAACATTACTTTTTCTTATTTAACATTAGACTTACATGCGTTTCATGACAAAGTGTTTGGTGTGTTTTTTATGGGGCACAGTGTATTATCAGATTCTTGTAGGCCTGTTGAGGTTTATAATGGAATTTATGTCGCATTTTGCAAAATTTGCCACAAAGTTGTAACAGTACACAATGACATTGTGATGTTGTTGTAATTTTATACTCATTGTGGTTACCAAAGAGGAAATTTGTCAAACAAAGATGTTTATAGAATTATTCTCATGTATGTTGTGACTTCTAGCTCACAATTAGGATTTGTTATGATGGTTTGTGTAAACAGTGTAATTGTGTTTGTACAACACAGTATGCCTACAGCTGTAATTTGATGCTGCCATCCATGCAGAGTTTATAAGTGCACATTTGAAGCAGGACTGCAGGCCCAACTTTGAGAGCTATAGATAGACAGGAAGAGGTCAGTTTTTAAGTCTAAACATAGGAGGAAAGACAGTCTCAGTAGATCTGCAAACATGAGGTATAAAGTTCCAAATTAGGGACTGGCAATTAAAAATAAGGAAGTATACGCACACATTACGCAGGTTAATGAGTGGTCTTTATGAAACGCAAGCAAACACTTGCTGCTTTACATACAAAGTCAAAAATAATTGCACTAAAGAAACGAAAATTAGATGAAGAAAATAAAGTTAACTAGAGTAGATGTGTCTAGCTGCACAACATCCTAGCCAGAAAGCAGTGTCTGGTAACAACCAAATCTAGACAGAGCAAGGACATAATGAGCATGGATGCAGATCTTGACCAGCACAGTATCCTACACAGAGAAATAGGATGTGGCCCTGATTTTTTTAACATAAGGCTATAGATAGGAAGTCCTGTTCAGTTCCTCTAAGGTTGGGAAGATTTGGATAAGAAGCTAAGGTATACCAACTTGTGAAAAGCAAGATGTCATTCGGAGTCAAACTTTGGATTCACCTTCTTTAGCTTGCTCTTAAACCCAAAATAGCAAGTTAGTTTTGTTCAGAAACTTCAAAAAATATAAAACGACTTCCATTTCATTTTTAGCAGCTCGGCCATGGCCCATTAGGCTACATGCCCCTTAGAGGAATGCGAGTATAGGGTTGCCAGGCGTCCGGTAATGAACCGGACAGTCCGGTATTTGCACAATCTGTCCGGTTAGAAATTTCAGACATTACCGGACATGGTTGTGTCCGGTAAATAATTATTGCTAGCAACAAGTGTTGGAGTGTATACAGTTTCTTGGGTCCGTAAATAGACATCTGTTTGCGATTTTCAATTATATTGCCATTTTTCAACCTCTTCAGATGCAGTCAACCTGAGAAACGTGGTTGGTAGGACAGATAAATGACTATGCCATTGTTTAATGTGGCTGGATACACAAGTATAATTACATTATATCTGGAGACAAGCCAGGCTAAACCAACCGTTCAGCTGTACACTTGATTACAAGATATCCGATATAGGTCTATCAACATGATGAATGTCACTGCTCCAGATTTCTTCATAAGCTTAGGCTACATGGTGTACGTATGGTGTATACCTCAGATGAAAAACATTTTATTTAGTAGGTTAATTAGTCCTCCCGTGCAGGTCTGCATATCGGGAAACGCATCAATTCCCTCCACTCATCTCTGCCCATCGCCAACTGTTCCGCCTTCTCCCACCTTCCCAAGACTTATCCAAACATCACAAGCCTCAGAATTGTGGTGGCATCTCTCATCAGACTATTAATCTTTCACGCACCATCAGCTTTCATGCATGACGACAGGGTTGCAGCATATCAAATGTCTAGCCATTGCATTCTAGATAGGTCTACAGACCTCCCATAATGGAAATCACAACGTATGTTCGTTGCCAAATTAAGCAAACATTGTAAAGCATACTTTCATTTTCACACGTATGATTTTGTACTTATGTAGCTTATAATATTATCGTTGAAATCTAAGAAAGTGGCTATACAAATATTATAATTATATAAAGGAGAAAGCGAAATTGTCAACTCTCAATTTCTACATACTTACGCGCGACGCACAGACACGTTTTAGGGAACCAGACTAAATCTGATATTTATCGTTTAATGTCAGAGTTTTAAGAAGTTTAAATTCAACTGTTCTTGAATTAAAATAGTTCCAGATTAAATTGAAATTTTGCCATGAATTATCTAATGCCTTCTTATATTATAATAGCAGTCTCATCTGTTCATTGTTGAACGCTGAAGTTTAACTAACCAGACGTTCGTAGTTTTTTTTAATGCCTATGTAGAGTCATCAGAATGGAAAGCTAGAAGTTTTTGCTAGTTCTGTTATAATAGAAAACAATAGAATCACTACACGTATCTGACGCTTATTTAGCGTGAAATTAAAGTAGAGAATAACAGGTTGAAACGAATCAGTGGACAGTTAAGATTTACGCACAATTTTAAAACTTAAATATTTTACAGATCTTAGCGGTATGTACTTGTGCCTTCTAAGTTCTACCCGGAGAGTCGCAGGTTCGAATCTGTCAAGATCCTGTGTAGTATACGTCGATGGTAGCAACCGTGAATAAGTTACTCATCTACAATAATTATTGTCTAAGAGGAAGTCAGCAGGAAGCACAATCAATCTCCAGGTTTCATTAAAGAGCCAATGGTCCATTGGGCAATATAGAACTCGTCATCATCATCATCATTGTTCGAAGTTAGAGAAAAGTTTCTGTGCCTTTAATTGAATTGAATGTTGAAAAATTGACAGTGTTATTGAAATACTGTTAAGTAATACGAAATCGATCTGCCTTAGAACATGTGTAAATCTGTTAGTCCTGTTAGTAGTGGAGCTCTCCACGAGTCACTTTTTGAATATTTGACTCGACCCAATTGATAGCATGCTGGACACACCCGAGTGACCCAACCCAGCACTACCACTAATTCTTATCTGACCAATCGTTTACACGAAGTTGGTGTGAAGCTGAAAGAAAAATTGTTGTCAAAATTAAATTTTAAAAAAGACTTGGTTTTTAACCTGATAAATGAAAGAAACATTGTTGTCAAAATTAAATTTAAATACAAAGACTTGGTAACCTGATAAATAATTTAAACAGCCTAGATTCTTGATTGTGTGGCATTTCCATAGTCACAAAAGGTGCTTTTCTGAAACTTTTTGTGTAACCTGATCCAACGCATAAATGTATCCGACTCATGGCAGGGCTGAAAGTGATTTGGAAAAGTTGCCGGGTCTCACTTTGGCTGACGAGCACGCCTTCGACCCATAAATGCTTCTGACAAGGTTTTTTAGTCATTTACCAAAAAAATTCCAAAATCATACCATGTTTACCTGGTTTTTAGCAACTGGAGACCTCTTTTGCAACTCGGCTGAGACCCGGCAACAGCAGGTCTCGAAAATCGATGCCGGGTCTCAGACCCGGACCGACCCGGCTCACTTTCAGCCCTGACTCATGGACAACACTAAATGGTAGTGCTTGTATTAACTTGACGTTTTTCTTCAACAGAAGTCATGGATGAATCTCTTCAAACGGCTCGAGAGCAACTCCAAAACTTCTATGAAAAACAGATCCTCTTGCCAAATTACGTGGCACAGAAAACGTACAGAGAGGAGCTAAAAATGCGAGCGAGGGATTTTCTTGATCACGCAAATCCATCTGAACGGCTTGACAGAGTTATCACTCGTATTCTTCTGGACCAATCCGCGTCAATTCCAAGCTGGGAAGCAATGTCATGCGTGATGCTCTGTATGGAACAATATGCAATAAACCTGCTGAGCTGTCCATGGAAGAAAGAGTTTCATAAAATTCTGGTATAAACTTTGAAGAGTTTTACATTTTTAAGGTGCCCGAGAAGATCTGAAGTGTAGCCTTAATTTAAATCTGTTAGTGATGATAGAATCACGATGAAACTATCACTTATTATTCCTTGTAATAGGTATCTGATTGCCTATTACAGTTGATAAAGGGATAACATATATATATATGGCTTTAGCGCTGCATTTTTTTAAAGTTGCCAGCTGTATGTACTTTGCTTTCATAGAGTTGATTGCCTGAATTAAATTACTTTAACCTGTTGTTTTTCTGATCCTACAAGAACAAAGTATTATTAAATTATGACAATAGTGATGATTATTGGCTACAAAACAACAAAACATTAAAACTGTTCTCTTTCAGTATTTTTGCGATAAGCACTGGCATTTGAAGTGCTTCTAACTGAATACTCTGTTTTGAAGATGTTGCTAAAAAGATAAATTTGCAGATTCATAAATGAATGAAAAATGATTTCCAAAGAATAAAACTAATAACTTTCAATTACAGACATACTCGGGATTTTACAGAACGAAACTCAAGTCGTGTTTACAAGATTCTGCTCTCGAAAAACTGTTCTCGATTATTTCGTACCAACGAAATGCGAACTCTTTCGTCCTCAAATCTTTGCCCCAGCAATCGGTTCTGGTTCACGCTGCTCTCAATTTCTACCTCGCCGCCATCGAGTGTGAAAACTACAGCAAGGTGCACGCTGCATTCGCATCGAAAGGCCTATCGACTGTAGGTGCGATGCAGTTTCGACATTCCCATCGCGGCAGTTTTCAGACGTGCTGCGACATCATAAGACGACGTTACAGCACGAGTGTCGAAGAACGATGGGAAGAATTGAAAGGTCGGGGTACAGTTCCATCGTGTTCCACTGATATGGACAGGTGTATGAGCACAGGCGAGTGGAAAGACCCTCATGGAACAAACCATTCAACTGCAGTCGAGAACAACTCCGTCTGGGAACGTACCGGGACGCTCGAAGAGCACGCGGAAATCAGCCGAGAGTTGCTCGCCGAGTCACGGCCTCGATACAAGAGCCCAAGAGAGCGGCGAAGAGCAAGCAGAGGAGAGTTGGGCGAGGATATCGATGAGCAAATAACGCTGGTGCAGGAACCGGTGGTATCTCCGTTTAACGACTCGTCTGTTTACGAGTCGTTCTCGAGCGCTGAAACCGAACGACTCGCGGAATCTTCATACGAAGATCGCCGCACAGGATCTCGGGTTTCAAAAGAAGAACATCTAAAACTAGGTTCTCTGGTTGGGATAAATCAAGGACAAACGAGTTACGATAAACAATGGATAGACAGATTTGGCAGAATTCCACCGGGCGATAGAGAATCAGAAGCGGCAGACAAAGAGTATCGCCGATTTATTTCAGTCCAAGACCGCAGCACAAACGCAGACGTTGCGCCAAACGAGAAAACCAATCGACAGATGTCGGTTGACGAAGGAAGTCGTCCGGTGATTTCAGAAAAACGCGAGAAAAGTAAACGCCCACGGCGGTCAGCGAAACAGAAAGGCAGCGCGGGAAAAGTGCAGCAGTACGACACAGAAACTGGGGATCAACAAAGTGTAAACAGAGCCGAACGTGAAATGCCAGGAGATTCCGAAACGCACGGCCTCAGTCGGGAACAGCAGCGTAGTGGAAGGAAGGTACGTTGGCAGTGCGAAGCGTGCACTCTCGTGAATAAACCGTCTGAATTGGTGTGCAAGGCTTGCAATCGAAGTCGACATTGCGTGGATGATACACCGCTTAAAACCGGCGGCCGACAGTGCAATCAGTGCACTTTCGTCAACTCCAGCACTGCTGAGAAGTGCGAAATCTGCGACAATGACCTCAATGGGTCGTCCACGTATGTATAGGTTGGTTTGCAGCTTAAGGGCGCTGTTTGTGCTTATGTTGTGTTAACCCTTTACCCGTTTGCCCCGAGAATATCCGCTGAAAACATGGGCTTAACAGGAAAAATGAACGAGTAAAGGGTTAAGCTTGGTTACTTGAATCTCAAGCACCCAACCAAGTTGTAAATGTGATTGAATTTTGTTATGTTCTGAAGTTATTGTCATACAGATCTGCATGCAGACAAAGCTCAACATTTAAAGTATTATGAACTTTTAAGTTTTTACAACTATTGTTGCGACATTGTGCAACCGTCCATATCAAATTTTTTAGCAAAGACATGACAGTTTTTAACACTTCATTATAATCAGTGGTTAAAGTGGTTTCGGTGAGCAGTGGAAATGCTGAATCTGAGCAGTGGGAACGCTGATAAAGAGTTTTTGTTAAATGCATACATGTGTTTACAGAGTTCCATCATGATGAGCAGTGGGAACGCAAGCCAAGAATTTCGAGAGCAGTGGGAACGCCATTCCCACCCACTTTAATCCCTGATTATAATGCAACTAGTGATACTGTAATGGCCAGAGACACGGATCCTGAATCTAGTTCAGTGTTGAAAATGTTGTCATAACCCAAAGTGTATAGAATAGTCCTACACTTTGAACATAGCCATGCTCTACTAAAGTCAGTTCGTGATATGTTTTAATATGGTTCTGGTGTTTTATTAGAATTTTTTACTGCATTGCTGCAAGCAACTATAAACATCTAAAGAAATTGTAGTAATTATTTATTTATTGATCTTGACATGTAGCTTACACAGCAGTACAGTATTATGGCAAGCTTTGCTGCCTTACGTTATGGGTTTGTCACTAAGTAGACGTCATAGCATCAACTGAAAAACCTCAGTATATCAACTTGTCTTTCTGATCTTTTTAAATTACTGCATTTTGTGTTGTGTTGATTGCCGGTTAATCTGATAACAATGCACATGGTGAAAAATTGTTTGTGCTCTTATTTGCTCTATATCGTAAAAAAATTTCTTACTAAAATTATAAAAATTTTGTGATGGAAACCACTTCTCTTAATAAAACAGTATATAACTCTTGATCATCCCTCCCTTAGTGGCTGGAATAATGTGATCAGTGGATTGAATAATAATATTTAGAAATTAGCTGATTAATCGATCAATTGTTAAATAATTGATTAGCAAATAGCATTGGAAACATTGATGGATCTAGTCACCTGTGGTCATGCAACCATTAATTTATCGATCAATTATTCATGTAATGAAATGATCAACTATTAGATTAAGCTTGCTTACAAGTCAGTAATACATGACTAATCAATTAACACATTGACCGCCTACACGCCATGTTAAATGACGTGCTGTACTATGAGTTAACTCGTAGTAGGCGGTCAACGTGTTCAGGGACTGGTCTATTAACATGTTGAGCCATAAACAAACTCATCACTAAGCAGGTCAATAATTTAATGAAAAAAAATTCAATTTAAAGCATTATTTAGAAACCCATTGTCTTTCAGCATACTGGCAAGGTCAAACTGGCAGCAAATGGCCAGTGGTATCTGGTATTTCATTTGCGCCTTCTTGGGTGCGGTTGCACTTCAGCTGAATGGCTCCAATGACCAGTCAAAGCCGGCTGTGATAAGGGTATCCAAGAGCGACATTTCACAGCGCCTTTGACGTGTCACAGATGGCGCAACGTGTATTGGTCAATATTTATAAACCTCCCATTACAGTGTCTCTTGCAGAAGAAACTACATATAATTATGTGGTGTTCTGCAGGAAAGGGTCCCAAGTAAAAAGGCTAGTTGCAATTGGCGTTCCCAATATTAGTACTACCATTACTAGTATTACGGGCCATATTATATGCAAAAATTGTATTTTCGACCCCACCCTTCGTATGCACCCATACATTTCGTTGACCCCCTTATGCATACGTGCAAATAAGCTTCTCCACCTTCACCCCATTACAAAGGCAATTTAGATAAAGTAATCTAGATGAAATGTGTGTTTACTGTAGGCTACTATTAATTTTATTTTAAACATCACATTGTGCTAGCTAAATTTTTAAAACTTTCATGGTTTACTGTTTAGATTTGAAGACATACACAAATAGCCAAAATCCTGTGACCCCCACCTCTGTGCGTACGTAATATATACACGAGTGCTACTAATACTAGTGCTACTAATATTTTTCATGACTTGCTGCTACTCATCTTTTCCTTACTATTAGGTGTGCATGCTAGAGACTTACATTTTCTGAGCCTTGGCATATGATGATGGGAGGGTTATTTTCTTGCCAATTTATTTATTGTGGAAATTTATATCTATAGTGCCCCTTCAAGAATCCTATTCAGAGGCACTCCCAACCCAGCCACAGCTAAGGAAAGGTCTTACGCAACTAGTAGAAAACCGTATTCATGTAGCCCCTTGACTAGCACCTACTGAAAAGTGGGGCTTTTATCTTGCGTTCTGCGTAACACATTTCCTGAATTCCTGCAAGTCTTACAAATGGAAATAGTAGCCCATTGTTGTCATTTGGCCAGTCTTATATTAATACTAGCTGTACCCAGCCACGCGTTGCTGTGGCAGAAAAGACCCCCTCCCCCTTCCCCCGCCCCTCCCCCTCCCTCTCTATTATCCCCTCCGCCTCCCCCTCCCCTCTCCTCCCCTCCTCTCCTCTCCCCTCCCCTCCCCATTCCCCTCCTCCTCCCCTTCCCCATCCCCCTCCCTCTTCCCCTCCGCTCCGTCCACCTCCGACTCCGCTCGTTTCGTCCCTCAGACCATCCTTTACTGACAGCGGATAGAGCCCAAGAATTTTTGAAGGCCGTAACGTAATTATTTATCGAGTCGCTTATGACGTCAGGGGACGCGCACTCATTAATGCTTAGTCACTTTGTTTCGGGTAAAGACGATTCTGAAATTTTGGAAGCGTGCCGTTTCGTTCAAATTGCAAATGGCGGGCGAACGGATTGCAAAGTTCACTTTTTGTGGAAACGATTGGGTTTTTTTCGGGAAAAGAAATGTCGTGACCTTGCGGTATCGGAATGGAAGGTTTTGGTAAATTTTCAAAACAATTGATGCGTCAGTTTCGGCGTGATCGTGACCGCAGGATCGCAAAGTTTCATTTTTATTTATATAGATTGTAGCCTACTGCCTGGTCGACTTGTCAACACAAAGAAGCATAACTGTAAGCATGAATTTATGAATTTAAACTGTAGCACCACTTTTGACGTCGTGTCGCATGTTTGCCACATGACAGTCAAAGCAGGCTGTGATGTGTCTATTCACTCAACATATCACAGTCACTTTGGCCGCAACAAGGCATTTCATTGATCCAATTCAGCATTCGTTCAAGCCAGACAGACGTGTTGGGGCTGTGGTGGCGTATTCATGATTTGTTCGTTGCACTGGATTTGCTTCCTGAACCGGAGGATGCTAAAAATAACAGAAATAAAACAAGATAAAAATTACCACGGGAAGATAAAAGCTAAAAGCAGCCAATAAATTCCAGCAGAACCTAACAAACCAAAAATAAAATATAGCTATACTTAAATATAGCTATGCAGGAACAGGTATATGCCTATGCTAAAATATATTTATAAACAGCTAAAAAATTTGCCACATACAAATCAAAGCAGCTAAAAATAGCAGCCTAGAAATAGAAACCAGCCAGAGCATGTCACAGAAAAGGACATAGGCTCAAAAATAACCAGGCAAAAACAAAAGACCACTACCGGTACTATCCAGCAATCAAAACCAGCTAAAATCATCCAAAAATCAAACTAGATAATGGCCATCCCACAACAACATCAGTTAAAGGTGTATGCATGTGAATAACCTCGATATTTCACATAGATCTCCCAGAACTTTTATTTTATCAGAAAACCTTGAATAGACGGCGGCACGTCACTGATGTTTCTAAGGTGTTCCAACCAGTCAAAGCGGCTGTGATATGATACCAAGCAACGTATCACAACCACCTTGACCAATCTGAACTCCCCTTCCTCTTCTGCGCTCCAGCAGCAGATACATTTAGCCAAGAGTCATCGCATCTGCACAATAGCCATAAAATTTGTGAATTGCACCATGTCACACCTGTGACATCAAAAGAATTCTGCCTTAGCACTTTAGTGACAGGAGTATAGTAAATGTGATTGGGAACCAATGCAATTCGTCGTTTAAGTGTTGATTTCTTTCCTATACGTTCCAATAATATAATGCAAACTGCCTCAACACATTTTGACATTTAACTACAAAATGCCTTCTCAGTTGAATCGTTTGTTGCATACTGAAAAACAACAGCTTCTACTTAGTGATGTATAAATTTATTTAAAAAACTAAAATATTCGTTAATGAAAACTGAAACTAAAACGAAAGCCAGAGAAAAAAAACTACAACTACATAAAAAGTTAAAACCAATTTAGCAAAACCGGTAATTGAAACTAAAAGTCGAAACTAATAACAATGAAAATATGGAATGAAAATAGACAACAGAAACCTAGCGTCCTTTGATATTTCAATTTCTGTGGACATCGAGGTGGACTCTGGAGAAATCTTTGTGAAACTCAAAAAAGCAATTTCTCCATATTAATCATTAGAAGAACACAGTCATATCATGTATGACACATGGAATGCTGCCAAACTGTAAGAATAATTCTTGATACTGCCTATTTTCAGTAATCTGGTACATTGCTGTTTGCCAAAACTAAAACAACACTGATCACTCACTATTAGCCATGATCAGTATTAGTCATAATTAACTTAAAATACTGCTGCTCACAAAACGAAGTGTAGCACTGTACAGTGTACATAGCTAAACCCCCAACCAGACCAAATGTTTGATCAAAAAAATTTAACCACCCTGTTATTGCCCAAAAGCTTTAACAATGAGAGGTATACACTATACAGTTAACATAAAACAGAAAAGTATTAAAGAGAAATCCATTTATGCAACACCAGTCTCTTCTGACAGAAACTTCAAAGTTTGACCACCACAAGAACCTAAATTTGTTATCTGCAATCAGGTGTCCAATCTGCTTGGTCTGACCTTGGTCACATAATTAGTCTATGTCCATAAATATCTCCTGTCCTGGCCACTACCACTCTCAGGCTATACCATAGCATTTGTTAACACCAGCCGGCAGCTGTGTTCCATTCGCTGATGCATATTCTGATAACGTTTGACTCTCATAGCTTCCCGTCCTGCCAGCCTTCTATTCAGATAATTGATTTAGATTTGAAATGCATGTGGCACGGGAGGGGGAATTTTCGGTTGGTATTTCGAAGGAATTATCCTGATCCAAGCTGGCTGTGATACGAATACGGGACGCGAGAACGCACAACAGCCGCTTGAATGTTGACAAGACCCAAGAACCGTTCTCTGGCCTCAATCTCAACTGAAATCTTGAAAAGCTGCTGATCAAGCGGTTGCAGGTTCGAAGACAGGCGGATGAATGGCTCAGAGCGTGGTTCATCAAGGCTGGCTGTGGTAAAAGCCAAACAATACTACAAACCAGCGTTGACTCCACCACTGAGCACTTGACCCAACTCACAACCAATCCTGAATAAATGTGATTTGCATTGCCCATGATCAATAAGCACTCAACTCAACTTGTGACTTCTGAGCATTTGATCACTGAGTACTTGCCTCATCCTAAGGCTCAAACGATGAGTATTTGACTCAAGCAATAGCAATTGATTAAACCACTGAACATTTAACAGCCCTCCAGCATCGAGCAACTCACTACACCAATCAGCACTTGACTCAATCACAATTAGCATGTGGCTCAACTAACAAGTATATAATTACTCAGCTAATAATAACTCAGTTAATGACAACCCAGCTAAATGCACAAAAGCTTTTGTTGTCGAGCAAGAGAGCAACAGAGAACGATATGAAGACAAAGACTTCAGGAAGGACAAGGCAACAAGATGAACTTGACCAACGCATCTCACTACCCTGTCTTTCACGAAGTCAAGTCCCAACCTCCGTCTCATCAGGAACAGTACGCCTCCTCACCCAATCACTTCTGCACTGCTGACTTGAGCAGCACCGAAACTGACAATCCATTATCATGGGATTTGGTGCATAGGGAAATAATTGTCTCATTTCATTTTCAATTGATGCTGATGGCCCACAGATCTTCTACCCCAACCCCCAACCCCCCCAATATCTCTAAAGACCATTTGTACATTATTATTGTTATTATATATTTTTTCCAAGACCTGTACAAGAAATTCCACAGGCTATAAAATGGCTCCAGAGACTTGCAAAGTGATTACTAATACGATTATTTTCCAATTTCATCCAACAATTTCTACAATGCCATTATCATCAAGTTCATCATTTTTATCACCACCATCAGAAAAACTCACAATAAAAATCTAAATTCATTCAAAAAGCAAGGTTAAATAAGGAGCAGTGCTATTACTTAACATGTTAGAATTTGAGTATTAGCAGTAGTAAAAGTGGTGATAATTGTAGAAGCTGTAGTAGTACTAGGACTACTATCATTTTGTTTTCTCATGACTTTTTTCCAGTGTCAGATCAAAGTTTCAGAAAAGGTACAAAAAAAAGGTTTGCCAGGATAAAAAAATGAAACCACATGAAAATTCGCCATGTACAGAAAGTGCAGACGAAAAGGTGTCAGATGATCATGTAGCAACAATCGTTCTCCCTTGCAGGACAACCTCTCCAGCCCTGTTCATAATCGACGTAATTGCCCGACTGCGTTGTTCGCGACCCTCAGCGGAATGCGATTCCGCCGAGAGTGGCACGCGGCCGCGATCCCACCAGGCGCCCACCCAATCCCCGCGCAATTAATCTCCAACGGCCGAAGGATCCGGGCTCGCAGCGTCGACCCAGACCGCACGGCAACTCTGTGTAATTGTTCCGACGAAGATGGCATTATTGATAAGTATTTTACGATTCCCCCTACACGGCTGGTCGGCTGACGACGAAATCAGCCGAGCCTCCGAACCGTTCGTATCGCTAACGCTGCCAGCCGATCGCAATCGAGCAGGCAGGATGGCAGCCCTTCCGGGATGAAGGTATATCGCAATATCAGCAATTTCGGTGCCGAAACGTGAAAGATGGTGACAAGGTCCGTTCCAGTGTTCTGAAAACTGGGAAAGATCCTTGTTGTGGAGAAATGCTGATGAGGCACGGTTTGGAAACTGGAATCTCTGGACAAAGCGGAATTGTCAAAATTCTTGAGGAAATTAAAGATGAGCTGAAGTAAACAAAATGGGAAAAATTAGGTCAGGAAAGCTACAGAAAAAGGGGACTTAGGAAAGCTATGGAAGTCCATTGACTTTAATTAAGCCTTGTAGAGGGAGTGGGGGGGGGGGGTAGAGAAGCTTAGTTGTACGTACGCAATGAGTCCACAAAATGTACAAGATGCAATAGAGAGGGTGGAGCGGCGGGGGTGGTGAGAGTATGAAAATAAACAAAATTTGCGCACATAATAAATGGATGGGTAATAACCTCAAATGATACTGCACTTGCAAAATTACGGACCACATAACTGTAAAATTGGTTACTGGACAACCAACCAAGCTACATGTTCAGATGTTTAATACGCATCATCTACAATAATAATTATTCTACATTCCACTGCAATGCTTACATTGCTCTGGAGGCCCATAAAATATTATCAGCAACACTCAAGATGCCTGCCATTCCTTCTCAGTTATTCAATAACCTCTGAGAGGTTTTTTGAAAGGTGCTCTACAAAAGGTCAATTTTAAATATATAAGCTTGCAATATATCTACTGAATATATATTTATGTATATATTATATATAAAATCTCTTATGCCATACTGATTTACTCATCCCAAATCAATCAAGAATGAGTACTAGTTGTAAGCACAGTTGTTCAGGATATATAAAAAAACATACCCATAAGGACAGATCACAATATTTTTAATCAATTAATTCATTTGAAAATATTACAATTTCATTGATGTCTGCAGTCCTAATAATAATAATAAATAAACACATTATACGTAAGTCAAACAGTTATAAAATTGGCAAGAAATAAAACCCTCTCAAATTATAATTAATATTCAGATAAAAATTTAATCC
The DNA here is from genome assembly GCA_945859605.1 of Lumbricus rubellus. Classification (NCBI taxonomy): domain Eukaryota; kingdom Metazoa; phylum Annelida; class Clitellata; order Crassiclitellata; family Lumbricidae; genus Lumbricus; species Lumbricus rubellus. Next base: position 15,171,046 of record OX243818.1, read on the forward strand.
AGTACATTTCTAACCAGTACCAATAAATAAACACTTATAATAAGTTATGAATCTTCTTAAACACAACAGCTCATGATATAATTTATCATCATAATTGATTCCTACCTAAAATCATCAAATTTCAATAATTTATTATATCTACTGTAATAATTTAATCATGGAACTGCAATTGATATTGCTCTACATTCAAAGTTCACATGCTTCAGTGGAGCAGATGCAATAATACTGCAGAGCAATAATTGTGCATAAAGGAATTGCTCACGGTAGCTGTAAAGTAGCCACCCCGGAAAATATCAAACCCTGTACTCTACGCATTGCAGGCTAACAGCTCAGTCAACACAATCAGGCACTGTCCCACAAACTATTAATAAACTAGCCAATCATACAATAAAGCACTCACAAAGACTGCTCTAATTCTGAAGTACCACAATCCACCAATAAATGCTGTGAAGAATTTCAAATTATGTAAAATAAACGGCCTTAGAAAAATTCCAGTTCCCTTCGACCGACGTCAAACGAATTGGCGCCAATCCATTGACCTCGTATTCGGACTTCGGTGATTGATTGATCTTAGTGGCCTGACCGATAAACTTTAAAAGATCAACTTCCAACTGCAAGACTTCTTTCGTGTTCAATCAGCGCTCTTAATCATCGTCGTAGTCGTCGTAGTAGTCGTCATCATCATCACGAAAATGAATCGTCACGCTTATCTAGGTCAGAGCTACTGGTGCTGGCAAGATGCTTCAGCAACAGCCAACTGGCGGGATGCGGTCACGTGACCGCCATTGTGTAGACGACAAAAACATTTCAACGTCGAAAAAACCGACGCCTTCTACAACCACGCACGGGTTTCGTCCTTTGTGACCCACGGGGAAGTCCCGGGAAAACGATGATCTCGAACGATTCCACGACATCTTTGAAAATCCTCTCCCACAATAAAGATCCATTCTCCGAGGAGCTCCCTGGGTCTAACCCTCGGAATGGACCCCGCATCGGACAAAACCAGCGTCTCACGACTGAAAAATTCGCTTACCCCTCAGAAGTGGCACGCTTGGCATCTCTTGGTCTTACCCTCCATTCGCGAGGGGTCCGGGGTGAACGGTAAACGGGCGCAAAAGTTAGATAATCCGAAATGAAACGAGGGCAAAACAACCGACCTGCCATGTTGAAACATAAATAAATGAGCGTCCATTTCAAAACGACGGCTCTGATTGGTCGGCGCATCGGACGCGAGGGACGCCATTAGTCGGCGGCTGTATGACGTAGATGTGATTGGCCGAATATTTATATCTTCATGAATATTTAATTGCGACTGATTAATATTCATGTAGACGCTGGGCTGGCTACATAGGAAGAGAAGGATGGGGATGCGTTGGAATCCTGGCTAAGGACCGTCCGATGATGATGATGACGACTACAGCCCGGGTCGTTTCTCTAGGAAAGTGAAGCCTACCCGGCCTTTAGGCGGGTAGTTGGCTTGGCTGAGCTTGACCTGCTAGGCAAGGTAGCGGGCTGGAGGGCTGCTGTAACCACGGTTACCGTCAGCAGCATAGAAGGCACGTTGGAATAAAGTTACATTTTGAATATGCTTACTGGCGGTTGGGATTTTTTGCTTCGAAGATGGACCGAACTCGACTTCTAATTTTCATTCTACATTATCTGACTCCATAACGGTTACTGTCTAATTGAACTTCGGAGTTCAGAGGGTGGCGCAACTTTGATTGGGTTGGTTAATAAAGTAGCCTAAAAAATTAAATATTTTTGATTGAGTTGGTGAATAAAGCGCAGCTATTAGGCCTAGGTAGCCTAAAAGTAGTTTGTCTTCGCGTGACTGACAGAGAAGTTTCGGGCTCCTATGGCAGAGCAGCCATGTGCTCCTAAACTATTTTAAGGTTTAATGAGAACGAAATTTTGTAAAACGAAATTTTTATTAAGTTCTTAGCTTGAAGTGTAAACTGGATGTAGGCTAGTTAATATTAGATATAAAAAAGCATTAATCACAAATTTCTATAAAACTACCCTAATCTGCAGGGCTTTTTTAATGTGCGATTGTACACAAAATGTGCAGTTCTAAATGAATTTGTGCAGTTGTAGAAGCACTTCTGTACAGTTAAAAACTACCAAAAAAGGTCATTGCGATTGGAAGTAATTTGCCACGGAGGATGAGAAAGGAAAGCAGAGGTTGTGCAGTTATAAAAATTTCTTTAAAACAGCCCCAGGATTTTTTAACATGCAGTTCTTGACAAAATGTGTGATTCTAAATGGGTTTGTGCAGTTTCAAAAGCACTTGTGCAGCTAACTATGGTAAAGCATGTCATTGTCATCCGATTGGGAATAATTTACCATGAAGGATGGGAAGGAAAAGAATAGGCTGTGCAGTTCTAAAATTCCTTTAAAAGCCCTAAAAGTCCCTAAAAATTATCCCCCAGAGATATTTGACAAAATGATATTAGGTTTAGTTGCTGTTTACACTACATGAACAGTCATAATGATAGGCCAACGGTGATATTATTTACTATTTATACGATTATATAGTGATAATTATTATTTACCATTATTGTATATGATACTGTCATAATATTATAATGAGTATAATTTACTGTTAATATTATTTTGTTAAAAAAATTACAAGCATTTTTATACAACTAAAATGGCTTCTCTCAAGTGCTATCTTTCAAATTTCAAACTGTTTTGTTTCCTTGAACACCTAGTAAAACAACATCATTGCTACATGGCTTTGCAATTTTGGTAGTTTGGTAGTTCTTGCTTGGTGTGTGTACTATTTGCAACAATTTCTGCTAATTGTGTCCTATAGTCACCTAATCCAGGCCCGACTTGAGTAACAGGGACAATCTGATTTTACCAATGGTCCAGTAGCAGAACTGAGTTGGTGAACTTGATACATACAGAAATTATTATTGTAATTATAATTATATTTATTGAAATCTTAAACCACTCTTTTTATCCGCAATGAAATGGTAGTGTAATATTTTTCTAGATGACATCTTCAAATGCTACCATTGCAATGTGTAAACTCAAAATAAATTGTTATTATTGTAAATATATTTATTGAAGTCTTAGACCACTCTTATCAGCACTGCAATAGAGCAATATTTTAAAGATTACAGCCTAAAATGCTGTCATTACAATGAAGAAATTGAAAAAATTCTGATAACAACTATGACAACTAATATGGTTCTTCCTTCAATGAGTCAGTCAATCAATCAGTCAGTCAGTCAGTCAATCAGTCAATCAATCAACCAATCACTCAATCACAGATTTGTACACCGCCCTTTAAGATCTCTACTCAGAGGCACTCTGCTCAAGCATAAAGGTATTTTACCCTGTTTGAGCTTTGGGACAAACAGCAGAAGATGACACACATTAAAACCACTTGCATTGATACAAATTACAATACAGTACACAAGAATAGATCCAATAACTTCTAATAACTAGCAGCAGATTTGGTCAACTACTTGCCAATGACTGCAAGACAGTAGCACTCCACTTCCCATGCTTAACATTAACATGACAACATAACATAGCATTGCCCATATTCTACACGTTGCTTATATATCTCTACGTTTGAGCCATGGCTGGGAGTGCCTCTTGGTAGCCTCCTTAAAGGGGCACTAGGCTATATAATAGTCTCGAAATGAATAAGTGAGTGGATAACATAATAACATAGCATTATAACAACATAACATGACACCTTAACATAACAACATAACATAACACAACATAAAAAGAGGTCCCAGTGCTTGTGATTTAGAGCCTATGTGAGTTGACACACAATGCTCTTTTGCTGTAGGGTTACTCCCACAATTATTGGCTCACAAGATTGTTTTTGTCTGTCAAAAAGCTGAATACTTTTATCAAAACCTGATGCGTTTCTTCCATTAGAACCATTTTGCTAACCAGGGTTCAAAGTGTGACAGGACGGTCATGGACGGCGTCCAGGCACCTATTTTAACATCTCTATGCCGGCCTGCCACTTATTTGGCCAGCACACCTGAAAAGGTGAAGGGCGTTCAGGCACTTTTTTACACTTTAAGCACTGGTACTAATTCAAAAATTCTAAAAGCGCACATGTCGGAACTATTATAGAGCTATTCCTTCCTTTCAAGCGCCACCAGATCACACGAGTCAAGTCAGGGATGTCCTTCCAGTACTGATTGTCATAACGCACGAAATACACATTGAAAGTGCCAGATATTATTTTGCCCTTCAAATTTAATCGAAAACCCAGACTGCTCTTCGAAAACCCATACTGCTCTTCACGCCCAGTGGTCATTTTCGGCCACCTTAGAGTTAGTCAGGTACACAGTACCCGACTGGATCCGCAGCCCGGTTGTCGAACCCTGAGGTCGGTAGACGGCGTGTCCCATCGACGAGTTGGGAAGGCGTACGTGGACGAGAGTATTTCCGGGCATCGGATACTGTCCTTGAAGTGACGTCCTCGGATCCAACCTAGGTGCAGCGGTGACCTTGATCGTCGTGACGCCGTTGACGTCGGTCGCAGACATTCCTGCGTTCGCATCGTTAGGGATCACCTGGATCGTGGACCCGGAACCGGAAGTCCAGTTGACCCGGCTCGACGTCGTGGTGATCTGGATGGGACGCGGTGGAGATTCGGAGCGACGTGAATCAGGAGTGGAAGACCTCGATGCATCCTGCGTCACATTCGCAATCGCTAATTGGTGATTCAAGGAAACCGGATTCGACGAAACTAAAACCGTGTTTCCGGAAACTAAAACCGGATTTGCCGGAATGGAATGCATGGACGCTGGATTCGTTGCCGTCGGATTCGATTGAATCATTGGAACAGGATTAACTGGATTAACCCGATTGTGTGGAAGTGGATTCTGAGCAACCGGGTTCTGTGGAGGGATTTGGTTCTGTGGAACGAAATTTACTCTCGTTAGATTCGAAGGAACTGCATCTTCAGCTGAAACGAGATTTTCTGGTTTCGATGCAGTCGAAACGATATTTTTCGGCAGCTGAGCGACGACTGCGGAAGCGTCCGCCTCTGCTTTCTGCATTTTCGGAGCTAAACTGAGCTTCTCAGGCAGTTGATTCGTCAGTTTCTGTACGGCCGAAACAGAATGTTTCAGTTTATCGTCCGTCGAAACGGCATTTGACTTTGTTGGTTCAGGAGTTGAAACGCGCTTTTCCAATAGATGCTGATGATTCATGGAAGCAGGATTCACTGGCGGTTCCGACAACGGTTCCTTGGTCGTGTGGAGAACTGGAGCTGGTTGTGGTTTTGTTATTTCAGGGGTTGAAACCCGATTCGTTAGACCGGTTTCAGGCGAATGGAAACCCAGCGAAGGACTGTTTCGAGCATTGGGCGGATTCGCTGAAACCAGTGGAACGGATTCTTTCTTGATAGGACTGTTTCGGGCAGCTGCAGCGTTTGAGACTTTTTCCTGCGCCCCTCTAGTGAATGCAGACGTTTTAGCAGCCGCAGATTTCTTAGGGAGGACTTTCGGTGGTGGGGACTTTGGTCCTACCGGGGACTTTGGTCCTACCGGGGTACCGTCTATGGTTTGGGTACGCAATGACAAGGGCCTGGCCGGGGTAGGCGCGGAATCGCCCGAGTTACCCTGACTCCCGGACCCATTGTTTCGGGAATGAAACGATGGCGATTCTTTTGCCGTCAGTGCAGGTGTTTCGGTGCTTGTTTCGGTGCTTGTTTCGACTCCAGTGGCCTTCCGTTTCAGTGGAGAGGAGGCGAGACGCGTGGCAACCGATGGAAGGAAGAGTTCTCGAAGGTTCTGGACCATTACAGACGACCTAGATCTTTCTTCCGGATGACCTTTCGCCAGGTTCGTCTCACCTTCAGCTTCAACAGACTGTGCTCTAGACTTGGTTTCCGTTTGAATTTTCGTCTCCGATCTTTGCTCGGTGCCCTTACCAACAACCGGAAGGAGGACACTCGCCGGTTCATTCTCGTTGCTAATGGCAACGGATGCTCGTTCCGCCATCTTGCGTTCCCTGATCTTCGCGATGTCCTCGTAGATCGGTTCCTCCCAGTACCCGTCATCATCCGGTGCCTCGCCCTGTTCTTGAACGACGAGCAGGGCCTGATCCTTGGCGGAAGCGTTCTCCTCCGAGATGACCATGGTCGCCTCCTGGGTTTCCATCCTGCTGTTCCCTGCAGCCGAAGCCCCGTCCCACGAATCTCGAGGCACACCCGACTGGTTCGTCGTCGACGGCGGCATCGAAACGGAAGTGGGTCTTGTGCGTGGTGGAGGCGGGTCTCCACCCTCCCTCACGTACCTGTAGATGTCCTCGATCTCTTCGAACAGCAGTCGTTCCTCCTCGTTGTCCTTGGGACCTGACCTTGACGCCGCCGTCTCGTTTCTCAGCCACGCCTTGCCCTTAGAGATCGCCGTTGGATCGGGCTGGTCAACGAGGATGTGCACGCTGTTCAGGTAGCTCTTGATCGACGTCTCACAGCGCGCACGACAAATCTCGAACTCAGGGCTCTTCCGTAGGGCCTCCCAGTTGCGCGCGGGGACCAGGGTCAGTGGTTCCCGCGTCGAGATCGTCACCATCTTGCTGTCCTTGAGAGGAAGCGGAAGCAGGAAGGCGGTCTCGTCGGTGTAGGCACCGAGCAGACGGAAGACTGGAATGAAGTTGCGTTGGACTCGAGCTGGAATGACTCCGTGGACAAGACGCACGACTATGGGAAGCCGAAACTTCTCCAGAAGGCCTTTGATGCTGTGCACCCCTGCGATGTTCGTCGGTCCCGCTATGGGACTGAACTGGGTGCGCAGATCGAGGGCCAGGTAGACGAACTCCCCGCGATCGTCGGAGCAGCGCAGATAGCGCTTCGTGGCCACTCCCCCTCGACTGCCCTGGAAGGCGACGTCGACCTCTCCGCGCAGCGTCAGGCGTTCCCCGACGTTCAGCTGACGCTGTCTCTCCGTCGACACGCCCTCTGACGACGAACCGGAAACGGGTGCCTTGAACGCCTCGCGGACCAGACACTGCTGCGGCGCCGCCTTCGACAGTTCCTCCACTCCCTGGATCGGTTGGATCGGCTTCGCGTCCTCCGAGAGGACTTCGAACCAGCCGCCGTAGGTGACCGGAAATGAGTACTTCATCCCGCCGCCGCCACCACCGCGTCCCTTTCGGCTGTTCTGCCTAACGACGTCGCCCAGGACCTTCTGTTTGGTCCCCTCGGCGAGGACTTTCTGCCCGGTTTTGACCTCGTGAATGTAGACGGCCTGCTGGCCCTGGCCCTGACTCTGACCTTGGCCGATTCCACGGTATGTGCCTTTCTGGATGAGGGCGAGAGCCGGAAGTGCGTGCCGCTTCGAGAAGTCCTTCAATCGACAGAAGTCGTTGCTCCAATCAGCGGTCGAACCCAGAACATTCTCCGGACCTTCGCTCATCTTTCCCTCAACACAAAATCGAGACTGGAGACAAATGGTCCGAACAAAGCAATTTCTTCGAGATTATCCGGAACAATCTGAACAAAAAACACTTGAAACAGAACTACATCATAGGCTATATTCTGCCCGAACAGTTCTGAATATTTTACAAGTTTATCCGGATTTGAAGATATGTCGCAGGCTACATAATCATATGGTTCTCGTTTTTTCTTTGTCCGAAATCAAAGACTTCTCCTCGGAGATTATTCTAAATCCTTCCAGAAGTGATCAGTGTTACCCGTTTACAGAATGTGTTGGTGCTGAGTTCTGTTTTTGTGTCGTAGACTCGGTTAAGTCTGCCTATGTCTGAAGAAAGACGTATTTACCTTCAGGGCGTACACCGTTCAGGTCTCTGACTCATAACCCCTCAAGCGTGCAAGGTGTTCGCTCGACTGTGTACGACAGTGCTTTGTTCGAGTTACGAATCATGTCGAGGTTGTCTGTGACGCCAGGAGGAAAGCGGGGGTTGTATACTGCAGAGGGTGACTCTAGTCGACTTTTCAGGCCTAGGGTCTACCTCTCGGCGTCAAGGGACCTATATAGGTCTGATCATGCTGAAAAATGACTCAGCACCGACACCCTGGAGCGAATACGCTAGACAAATTTAATGACTATAGATAAAAAGAACTGGGTATTTAAAAATACAACGAATAGCCTACAATTCAACTGAAAAATTAATAAAGTTGTAAACCGAAACGTTTGCAGAAATGATGTAATTCTGTCGCTTTCTAAAATGTAAGCCTTGTGTTATAATATTAAATTTCTTCCTATCGTCACTTTGCATGATTGTGTAATGTGTATCTTCGTAAAACTTGCATTTTCTTATCGTAAGCTGTATAGGCTACATTCTCTGTACGCTGCTGGCATCTTTACCATTCAGACAGACAGACAGACACAAAGACAGACACACACGGGCGGACGGAAAGACCGATACGTAGACTGTGGCCATGCATGTAAAAGAAACACACACTAGCGCTGTTGAAGCGTTTGCATAATTATCGTATAGGACACATTACCAACAGGAACGACGCGTTGCCTTTGGGGGCCTACGACATCTACCCAAATGAAGCTGAAGGCCCCCAAATACGCTGAAGATCCTCGGGGCCTCATTATAGGCTGGCACCACCACGCTCGCGGTGCTCAAGGCTAAGGCCCCCTATCCAGAACTAAGACTCTGTAACAGTGACGCCATTGATTCATATTACCAATTCTCTCTAGCTGCTATCGTAGCCTGTGAGTGTGGACCACCACTACCAGCTACTCACCCAGACAACTTATGACAAAATGAATTATGAGCTTGTTGCTGCGTAGCCTAATGACACTAGTACTATGTCATACCAAGGACAGAGGCAGACATAGACATTTTTAAGGGGAAGGACAAAAAATTTAAGTCTTGGGTTTAAAAAACGTTCGCTGGTCTTTCGCCGAAAAATCTGATCGATGACTTCTTTTTAGATGTATCTTATTTTTTTCCAGTCACATTTCAGGTTTTCATGCTGCATTGATTGAAAGCTTTATAGCTTGATTGATTGAAACCTAATGGGGGACCACGTCCTAAGCAAATCTTTGAATGTGGGGCCTTGGCCAGATTGGCCCCCTGGATCCGCCTCTGATCAAGGATTATCTGTGGTCGCCCTCCTCCTCCTTTCTTAAGATTGGCACTGACAACGTAGAGCATTGGCTGGGTTTATGACAAATTCGATTCGTTATAATCATATAGACGCAATCGTCATGGTCCTGTGACTTTAAAAATCCCTCAAGCGAATCCTTGCACCGTACATATCCCATCGCGTTTTCTATAAACGCCTGACAATGGCGTGAACATGTGTACTGAACCAGAAAGGTACAGAGTTAAAAATGCGTACAACAAACGGTTTACACCTTTGTCATCATTGAGTTCATTTGCGTCAAACTGAGACTTCTGTGACTGTGACATCTTGCAAGTCTTAGATTCATCCCACTTCACGGTCCCATCACAAACCTAGGATAGCCTACATGGAAGTTCATATACATGTATAGGGCGCTGGAAACGTGACATCTGTTTGTTTTTTTAAACTGCGACCCTTTGATCATAAACAAATTTCTTCGCACTACAGCCCTAATAATAAATCGTGAGTGTGTTAGTAGGCCTATAATGAATAATTTAACCCTTTAACGACCGGTTGTCCATGCATTTTACTTCCCGCTGTCATTAAAGGGTTCATTCTAGCATTACCTGTTCGGGATCGGGGAGTTCAAAACCCGAAACACACCCTATAGCTTCGGCATTGGCTGGCATAGGTGCAATCACGTCCTAAAAGTTGGAGGGGACCATAATGAATCACGTCCTAAAAGTTGGGGGACCATAATAATAAAGTTAGGGACCACTCAAAAGTTGGGGGGCGCGTCCCGTGGGTCCCTTAATAGGGTGGTTGCGCCTATGTTGGTTGGCACTGTTGCAGGACAGAGAGACAGACAGACAAGTCGGATTTGTCTTTGGTCTCTTTAGCCAAACGGGACAGGACGCTCCAGCTGATGTGTCGGGGCATCCCTGTGACTCGACGCAGTGCTCGTGAGTAAGCTAGTTCCCTGCACTTAGCTTTCAATAAGGACTTTGGAATTACAGTTTACGCTTACGATGTATTGCAGTAATAGGCTACATATTACATGGCGCGGGATCAAATTACTGTAATAACACAGCTGATGCTCTAGAAGCCGCCTGGCGAGTGTGGCGTGAAGCGTCAGCTGATGCAGATACAGTCGCGTGGTGCAACCTGGCGACTGAATGCGGCACGTAAGACAGCTGCTGCTGTCATCGTTGGTCTGTCACGAGAAATCGGCTGTGTTGAAATCCTCATATTCGTTTTGATTAGATTAAATGAGATTACATCGATTGGACTAGCTCATCTTGTATTGAATATAAGTGAAATCGACTGAGTTGAAATTAGGTAGACGGACGGACAGACAGACAGACAGACAGACAGACAGGCAAACAGAGAGACACACAGAGGTCATATGAACGTGTTACATGTACATTACCCTAAGATGCGTTACGGTAGGTCCGGTACCATCGCATTGAGTTCGGTGAATGAGAGAATCAAAGGATGTAGTAGAAGAAGCGTAGAGGATCATGGGTGCCCACACACGGGGAGGGGGCAAAAGGGGGCACTTGACTCTACCCGGAAATTGATGCATATATTTTAACTACTACTTTTTGATTTTTATGGCTAAATCTTCGCTTGGAGAATTATTCCCTGTTCAAAAGAATTCACACCCTTACTCATCTGATCCTCTGATCTTCCACCTTCCGATCTTAAATGACACCCACCTTAACAGCTACTCTGCCCCTCCGCTCCTCTGACAATCGGACTCAGATCTTCGTTTGACTATCACTTGAACACTGAACAGCCCTCTGACTCTATGAATAAGCTGGTGCCTGCGATTGACTTCGGAGTGGCGCTTTAGAAGTTTAGAAATTAGTATGAAATTTTTTTCTACAAGACAGCGCCGAGCCCTTTCTACTGTGGGTCCCGCTATCTGGAATGGCCTCCCACTAAACTTGCGACTTATGCCTAAATTAAATTCACCTGCTTTTTATAAGTCTCTCAAAACCTATATTATTTTAGCTGTGGCTCGGTTGGGAGCGCCTCTGAGTAGGTTTCTTTAAGAAGCGCTATATACATTTACGAAATGAATGAATGAATGAATGAATGAATGAATGAATGAATGAATGAATATAGAAGTTACTGGAGGGAGTATGAAAGTAACTGAATGAAAAATAGGTGTCGGTTATCCAGAGGGCAAACGGACTTATTGCGCTCGATCCTTCAGGAACCCATACTTTTAACTACTACTTTTTGATTTCTCTAAGCAAATTTCTTCGCACTAAAGAAACTAATCGTATTAAAAAAATTAATTGAAACTGAGAATTATACAGTAAAAAACTCTACGAAAAATATGCATGCATTTTTCTACTTTCTTCCTTTGCATTTTCAACCTCTTGCTTGAAAAAATTCAACCGTGACTATCGCGTTTTGCCCCTCGGGCCCTCCTGCAAAAAAATTCTGCGGGCGCCCATTGGGAGGATGAGAAGATGCATCAAGAGATGGAATAAGCATGGATGAATTTTGAAATTCAAAAAGACACTTTGCTCCAATTATCCATTTCCTGGAATTCATTGCTGCTCGCTTTTTCGTGTCGGCTTTTAGCGAGATTAGACCATAATTTCCAACGAACTTCATTCGTTCAGCTACAAACTGATTCCATCCATCATTCAATCTATCCATCCGTTCCTCCCTCTCTCCTTCAGCATTCGCACCGTCATTCGCCATTGAGTTCGTTTCATCCATTCATCCATCCATACATTTTTTATGTTCGTTTGCTCATCCGTCCATTCATTCATTCATTCATTCATTCATTCATTCACTTGTTTTTTCATTTGCTCCTTCATTCATTCATTAATTCATCCGTTCAAAGAACAATAGATGAATAAATACAAACGTCATCAACTATACAATGTGGCCGTATAATACGACTGTTCGCGCACGCACATACTTAGCCTACGTACATGGTTTAACGGGGTCGGCGTCGGAAAACCGGATATTGTTCGATCGTTGAAGAATATTTTGCAAGGTTTTAAGAAGCAGTAATAGTTTTGTGGGTTGTGGGTGGGTGGGGAGGTTAAATCCTGTCCGGCAGCATTCCTGGCCCGCAGACGAGTGAGGACTGAGCGAAGGAGCGCACCTTGTTACATGTTCTGGAAATTCCATTTTCCACTCTCAGCGTGCACGATTGACGAAGGACAAGGGAATGGGGTGGGGGTAGGGAGTGGGGTAGGTAAGACAGGAAGCCAGTGTATATGAAGGAAGAGAGCGGGGGATAGAGCGTGAAGGGAATGGGGGAGATGGGAAGGCATGTGATGGAAAGGGAAATGAACGAATCTAAGAGCTTTGCAAGTTGATTGACGTCGTATACCTGTTTACATCTGTCTGTCTGTCTGTCTGTCTGTCCGTCTACCTGTCTGTCTGTCTGTCTGTCTGTCTGTCTGTCTGTTAGTCTGTCTGTCCCTCCGTCAGTCTGTCTGTCTGTATGTCTGTCTGTCAGTCAGTCAGTCTGTCTGTCTGTCTGTCTGTCTGTCTGTCTGTCTGTGTCTGTCTGTCCGTCCGTCCCTCCCTCCGTCAGTCTGAGAGTCTGTCTGAGTCTGTCTGTCTGTCTGTCTGTCTGTCTGTCTGTCTGTCTGTCTGTCTGTCTGTCTGTCTGTCTGTCTTTCTGTTTGCTATAGCGCCCAGTCCGTGCCATGCAACAGCTTCGTCCTGTTGCTTATAAAACGTCGCATCTCCCTCGACGCATGCGCCAATCGTCATCAGTACACACACCGTCGTACAGGGTCGTCACGGCAACGGAGGCGACAGAACGTTGCCAGGCAACCGGCCAGCCAATCGGATTGCAGGGACTTTCGACGGCAGCAACGATAAGAACTGTTCTTCTCTGCGAGTCGTCAGCGTCTTCGGTTATTGCAGACGCTGACTCCAACAACTCCGTTACTCGTCCAAGATGCGCCTCGTAGCGATGGGGATGCTGAGCCTGGTCGTCTGCGGAATGCAACTGCTAGGCACGGGTGCTCAACGATGCGTGACCGGCGACGCGCCGTCCATCCGTGACGCTGCCAGTCGAAGACTGACGCTGAGCGGGCGGATCCTTTCCTACGAGTCCGGCTGCCATGCTCCGCTGGAGTCCGCCGCTGTCCGGCTCTACCTCGGCTGTCCCAACCCGGAGTCCTACGAAGAGGAACCGTTCGCCGGATGGAAGACGGACAGCGATGGAATGTTCGAGGTCACCGTACCGTTCAGCCGTGACCAAGCTGGACTCGTCCACGTCGAAATCTGTCTGGAACCGAGACGGTCGTGCCAACCCATCACGGTCCAGATTCCCGAGCAGAAACCGGTTTCGGAGTTGGTGACGACAAAGTCAGTTGCGGCGACGGCGACGAAACCGGTTTCGGTTTTGGCGTCGAAACCGGTTTCCGTGCACAGCTCTGGAGGAGACTCGCTTTGGTGGACGGCGAGCGTGAGTGTGTGTCTGGGAGGAAAGGGTGGAAGACAACGACGACGGAGGGCAGCAGGATGGGATGATCGCGACATGAGCTGGTTGAAGCGAGGGTCGAGGGTCCAGGAAGCCAGCGCAAAAGCCGCCGATGGAGAGAAGAGAGGCTGGAGCAACGGGATCCCGTGGCTGAAGCGCGTTCAGGGGAAGAGACTGTGGGAGGGTGCGGACGAGGAGGTCGGCTGGATCAAACGTGAAGACCAACAGAAGCAACCTCGCGAGGGTCAGACGGCAGGAGGATCTGGATCATCGGATGCTGAAGATTCCTACAGCGGTGCTTCATCGCAGAATCCAAAACCATCGCGCAACCGACAACGCCCCATTGCTGATGAGCGCCAACTTCCGGTCCTGCGTCAGCGAAGCGTGGCGAAGATGGCGGCCTGGCCCCATCCGGAAGAGATGAAGAAATACTGGGCCGAGTCGGACATGTCGTGGCTCTAGAGTACTTTCCGGATGAACTCGTCAACGAGTTGAAGAAATCGAGTTGTAACGAGACGGTGCGAGTCAAAGAAATAGAGTCGTCCACAAGAGACAAATCTGCATTCGTCGAATTGAATTTTATAGTCTTCTGATTTTTCCGTACTTCAAAACTGTTCAGCATTCACATCTACTATTAATTAATCACTCCGATTATTAAACTAATTAAACTGTTAACCCTATTATTGTTAACTGGCTGTTGTCAGCCATTTAAATAAAATTAAGGTCCATTTGTTAATCCAAAGGAACAGTCACCATGCAGCATCATCCTGAACTACTAAAGTAAACAAAGAACAGCTCAACACAAGAGACACGCTTAATTTTTTAATTCCGAACTAATATCTGTATAATTTCTAAGTTATTTCTTACTAATTCCCTTCTGATAACCGATCGATTTCCAATTCAATTACCAGTTTTGATCGCTGTTTCGCACTTCACATATTAACACAGTGTAAAAGTAAAACTAAATTTTTTAATAAGACTCTCATTCTGATTGCATGGTTTTAGTAGTTCTTTAAATGACCATTCTAATTGCTTACTCGTCCAAATTAATTAGAAACCAGTCTGCAGAGTATTAAAATGAAGTAGTCCAACTTTTTACTCGTATACGAGATCGAGGTTCGATTTTCTGTGCATACAAATCATGAACATCAATGTGATTCAGCATATTTTACGATGACAATAACGATAACGACCGAAGTGGTATTTATAAGGACTTTGAAAATTTACCAACGAGGATGGTGATGATGAAGATAGCTATGAAGATGATGACGGTGATGAAGAAGATAGTCATGAAGATGATGATGATGATGATGATGATGATGATGATGATGATGATGATGATGATGATGATGATGATGATGATAGCCTAATTATGAAGATGATGGTGGCGATGATGAAGATAGTTATGAAGATGATGATGGTGATGATGAAGAGAGGAGGATGGGGCAAACAGTCGTTTTGGACGTATGGCAACCGCTCAGGCAGATACCGACGACACCCTTTGTCTGATAATTTCTGGGCAATTCCCTGCCCGCCCCCACCGCTGCCGAAATTAAACACTTATTTCAATTATACTTTTATTCATTCATTCATTATTAGAATTTATATAGCGCCCCTTCAAGAAACTACTCAGAGGCGCTCCCAGACCAGCCACGACTTGCATTGATAAAACAAAGCGCTAAATGAAAGACGAACCGCAACCGCAATTGCTATTAGAAATTTAATTAACGCCGCCATTCAAGAAAGCGGAAGCAACCAAAGTCGCTCACAGCACTTAAGACTCTTAAGCGATGTTATTAACCATTATAGAAAGTATATTAATCAAGAAAGAATCCACGAGTTCCTCCTTAATTCCTGGTTGTTATAGGCGCCTAATTCCTCTTTGTTGCCTAAGCATTAAGTACTTAAGTACTTACTTTGGGGTTAAACGAGTTCAACCCCGAAATGCGAAATAAAAATAATAAAACTAGTTCTAAGCATTTTGGGAACTACGCCCATTGGAAAATCCCTTCCCCCAAATGGAAACCCCCAAGTTTTTCAGTCTATACGCTACAGACCTCACACCGTGCACAAGTTTTCTTTGAGTCTCTTGCACTGAGAGCGTCTCTGGTTCGTGTGCACTTAGAGAGGCGCTATATAAAGTCATAGATACAATGCAACACGATTAGGTTAGCAAGCAAAGCTGATACAGTTGAGAAATCATAAGCAACAGACTCCGCACGTACCCTATACGCTGAACCACCAAACAACAGAGTTGACGGTGAACCTCATTAATTTTTCTGATTGTGCGATCCCATTAGAATCGAGCTGAGGATTGGCTATACAAGTATACATGTAGATTAGGGTGACCATTTTCTGTCCATAAAAAACCGGGACACTTTTGGAAACTATCGATTGTAGGCATAATCAAGGCCGTAGCCAGGATTTTTATTTTGGGGGGGGGGGGGTGTTTCTTCGGGCGCGAATAATTGTTTCCTCGGCCCAAAAAAGTTGACGACTTTTTGTAGTCGTCCGGTCGAAATCTCGAAAAACCAAACTATTTTCCGGACAAAAAAGTTGATGACCTTTTTTAGTCATTCGATCGAAGTTTTGTTCCTTTCATTTGGGGCGGGGGGTGGGGTGTTTTCATGGTTTTATATCATGGTTTTTACATAGTAAATGCGTTATATTATTTTTACATTTTTCATTTGTGGGTGGTGTTGAAACACCCAAAACACCCCTAGCTATAGCCTATACGGCCTTAATTATAGGGCTATAGGCCTACGATCGAAGGTCTAGCTCTAGTCTATAGGGTCAGTTAAATTTAATGCTGAACACAAACTTCGGTGTAGAAATCTACAACCTGCTCTTGTCGTTAGTGCACTTATAGGCCTATAGTGCAGTACCCGGGTACTCTTCTATAATTTAGAACACTCTCTCAATCGGAGCACAGACTGCAGGGGTAATCTTGTTCACATGAAGATTTAAGGTTACTGCAGGGGCACACAGGAGTGTCTGTCGAGGCGTTCAGGGGCTTTAGCGCCGAGCAAGGGAAGAGGTTCTGGGAGGGAATGTGCCACTCACCATCCTATTTTTTTTAAATTTCCACATTGCAATGACAGCATTATTAAGTTGTCGAAGAAAATTGCTCCATAATTCAGTGCTGTCACGAGCGGTCGAACTCCCATTACGACTCTGGCGCGACCCGCCGAAATCGGGACGTATGGTCATTGGTCGCCATAATAATTATAGGCCTACTATTATGGATCCATGGTTGTCGTTGCCACTCAAAAGACTCGCTTACCCTTCACTACTGAATCAGAGATTTCCTCGGGTATTGGAGATCTACAGGTCATGTAGGTCAGAGACTCAACTGGTCAGCTGCATGTCAGTCCTTAATGCACAACTTAACCCCGCCCCCTCCCAAAGAATTAGACAGAAGCAACAAACAACTGATAAAAAAATGCAAACAGAAAAACAAAGAGCATTAGGTTAATTTATAGTCCAAAGAAGATGCGCGCTTTTGCACACGTCATCAAACATACTATACTCCTTTTTATACGCGGTTGAGCAGTGTCATGTTTACTCATGAATAATTGAATATTATAATACAAAAACCAAGACAATCATAGCATGGTATTAATAGCAGACGCGTACAAAGAGGGCAAAACTTAAATCAGAAACGTGGAAACCATTTCCAGTGGTGTAGTCAAGGGGTTTAGGGGTTGAACCTCCACCCCGTTGGCTTAGGAAAAAGTTTTTCAAGGTTAGTTGTCCAAATATATAAGAAACAAACAAGATGTTGACCTATGATCGGGCAATAATTTTGCGTCATTTATAAATTAAAACACCAAACGAAAAATACGACCAATATGACTGTGCACAATACGCCGTGTTACTTTACATCGGACATTGACGCAAGAACATACAAATAAGTTTACGTTACAATGAGCTAATCATCAATGGAATTTCCGCTGTTTGACTTCCGGCGTATACCTACACAATGTCATAACGCGCTCATCTGTAATTATTTACTGACCTATACCTCAGCACGGCAGGCATACCTGTCTTTCCATTAGCCTATAGTATACCCAACGCTGCTTTAATTAGTGTACCTAATCTCATTAGTCTTCGAAATGAATGAAGGAATGAACAGAGAATTGAACAAATAAAATAAAAAAACTAATGAACCACAGAACAAACAATGAGCAGCAAATTGACGATTTTTAAGTGAATAAGTATGATTCCATGCAGTAGGCTGATCTATAAATGGCGCGATTCGCATGTTACGAAGCAGACGATTTCCGTTTCGCGGTTGAGACGCTGGTACCCTTAGGCCGTATTTCCAAGGCAACGCTGGTTCCCTTTGGCTGTCAAAAGAAACGAGAGAGAGCTGCTTCAAAGGTCAACCGGAAGCTCAGTGAATAGCGGATTCCTAATTGACGAAAAGCGGAAGCGCGTCGCCCACATGTGCAAATCGGTTAAAAGCAGACTCGGAAATGGAATTGGAATTCAAGAAGGAGCCGTAGAGAGGTGTGGTGTCGTCTATGGAAGAAAGGGCGCTACTGCATGATAGTCTGAGCAGAAGAGATATCATGGCTAAGTGCGTTGATGATACCTACAGTATAGGCTACTATCCTCAAGAATTAGCGAAGCCATCAGAGCTGAACTGGACCATGTAACTGTGCGGGCTGCGAGATGTGATCTGAGCATGAATCAAAAGAAAACTCAGGAAATGTTAATCTGCCGCCCACGCGAGCGAGTGCAACATGCAGGAGGTAATAAGCGGAGAATTGCCAGGACTCCAAGGGTCCAAAGCATGCATGGTAAACCTGGAGTTGTCATGGCTGAACAAGTGAACATATAGGCTTCGAAATGCATATAAACCGCATATTAGGCCTATAATTTTATGCTTCCAAGCCACAGAATATGTATGTGTATATGTATAGCCTATATATATATACATATACATATACATATATATATATATATATATATATATATATATATAACCAACTCTTCCCTCCTCCCATGAAAGAAGAACACCCTATTATTGCATGCATGCACATGCCTCCATCAACCGACACGACGAATGTCTTTTTCCTGTCAACTCCTTCTGCGTCGACGATTAGCCGGACGTGCGTCATCTTCCACCATTGAGGGACTACTCGTCGTCACCGTTATCGTGTTTGCGGACGCTGTCGCCTGTTGTCGCTCTACCTTATGACGCAACGTGGTCCAGAGACTCTGAACATCCGTTCACACCATCTGTCAGCTGTCGACGGAATCCGTTGGTTGGCTCCACCTTTGTGTGTGTGTGTGTGTGCCTGCCAATGGTGACTCTTCCAGCTCACTGTGCATTGTTTGCTAACTGATGTAATATATTTGTTTTAATGACACTTAACATCACGTGGGCCAGCGCAAGAGCGCTTCTGAGTAGTTTTCTTGAAGAAGCGCTATATAAATTTTCGGAATCAATCAATCAATCAATCAAAACATGACCGAATAACTTGTCCCACGGGCGGATAACTCAATGAAGAAAAAATCGGTTGAAACAAGAATGCTTTGTGATGCTTAGTTTCATGTAAAACAAAGTCCGGTTATGAAGTTGGATTAATAAGGAATAAGGAATACGCTTACTTATTAACTGACTTTGTGCTGTTTGAGATTATTTCGGAAAATGAACTGTGAACATCTATGATAAATTTATGTCTGTCTTTGCCTGCTGTTTCTTTCTTTGCCCTTCAACCTTATTTCTGTGTCTCACTCTCTGTCTCGGTCTTTGTCTCTGTGTAGGCCACGGTCTCTGTACCCTTAGCTGCTTCTATATTATGGTCCGCCCCTCTTTGTCTCTGTCTGTCTCTGTCTGTCTGTCTGTCTCTTTGTCTCTTTGTCTCTCTGTCTCTCTCTCGATCTCTCTGTTTTACTCTCTGTTGGTTGTCTGTTTGTTTGTTGTCTGCCTCTCTGTCTCTCTGTCTCTTTCTCTGTCTGTCTGTCGGTCTGTCTGTCTGTCTGTCTCTCTCTCTCTCTGCCTTAGTCTGATTGTGTATTTGTGCATCTGTACCTACCCTCATTGAAAGCCATGTCCAAAATCATGCTTTCCTATCTAATTCCGTCCATCCGTCTGTTAGTCCAGGTTTACATATAAATAAATTGCATTATATATAATAAATTCGATTAAAATAAATCATATATAATTTGACGCCAGATATAGACGAATTTGTGTTTCTGACGTCGTTTGCGTCAAAGATTGGATTTACACAAATAATATTATTCGTGAAGCCCAAATTAAGCAATTAGGATTATCAAATTATTGTAATCTGGATTTCCTGTTAAAAGTCTTGCCTGCATCAATGCCGTGTATTGGTCGCTTAGCAACCAACCTCAGTCAAGAGCGGATACAGAAATTTTCCGAGGGGGTCCAATTTTTTTACCTTGGTTCCGAAAAATTGTTTCTGATGCTGGGCAGAAATAATCTGACGACCTTTTTATGGTCATCCGATCGAAAAGTCTGAAAAAGCATACCCTAAAAAACTTATGCCCTTTTTTTGTTCAAACCAAATGGGGGGGACCACAATACGTGGGCGTTTCTAAATGGGAGGGCCATGGCCGGATTGCTCCCATGGATCCACCCCTGACCTCAGTGACCTCACTCAAGTTTCTCGTTAGCCTATATTATGAATTTATGATATCGCGATTTTTATCACGGTTTTGCTAGGAATTGTGGCGAGAGCGACAGAGAAAGAAACATACAAACATAAGCATAAATAGATACTTGAATATTAATAGTAAGCATACACAGGAAAATAGAGAGAAAAACACACGCAACGACAGATAAATATTATATAATTATACAAGTACCATGCAGATAAAAGTCAGGGAGTCATTTATAGGGAACTGTTGAAAGATGGGCAGAGGATAGGCAGACAGACAGACAGACAGACAGACAGACAGAGAGACAGACAGACAGACAGACAGACAGACAGATAGACAGACAGACAGACAGACAGACAGACAGACAGACAGAGAGACAGACAGACAGACAGACAGACAGACAGACAAACAGACAGACAAACAGACAGACAGACAGGCATACAGACAGACAGACAGACAGACAGACAAGCAGGCGAACAACAGCATGTGAAACATCGGCAGAGTAGATGTCGTCCCAACTGCACTCCTAATTCCGAAGCAACACGGCCGCACAGAAACAGGTGCTACATAAATCTTCGTCCGTCCGTCCGCCGGTCACGTGATCAGCCATCAAAGCCAATGACACACTGTCTGTCTTAATCTGCTTGTGGCTCGTCGGTTAGTCTGACATCGGCTTAAGTCCACAGCAGCATGAATAGAAGACGACGACGATCAACGGTGGAGAACTACTTGCTTACTTACTCTTCCTCCTCTTCCCCCTCTTCCTCCTCTTCCTCGTCTTACTCCTCTTTCTCGTCTTCCTCCTCCTCGTCTTCCTCCTCTTCCTGCTCTTCCTTCTTTTCCTCCTCTTCCTCCTCCTCTTCCCCCTCTTCCTCCTCTTCCTCCTCTTCCTCCTCTTCCTCCTCTTTCTACTCTTTCCCTTCCTCCTCCTCTTCCTCCTCTTCTAGCTTGTCCTCTAATTCCCGTCCACTTCATCCTATCCCTATCCATCCTCTTCTCTTCTGCTTCCTCCTTTTCTCCTCCTCTTATTTTTCTACTCATCCTCCTTCCAGCGTTCTACACTTCCTCCACTTGCTCTTGCTCTTATTCTACTTCTTCCTCCTTCTAGCTCTTCCTCCTCATCCTCCTCGTCGTCCTCCTTTGCATTTTCCTCCTCCACCTCCTCTTCTTCTTCTTCTTCTTCTTCTTCTTCTTCTTCTTCTTCTTCTTCTTCTTTGTCATCCTCCTCCTAATCTTCTTCTCCCTCCTCCTTCTCCTCCTCTTAATCTTCTTCTCCCTCCTCCTCCTCCTCCTCCTTCACCTATTCCACTTATCTTGCTATTCCTCTTCTTCCTTATCCTCCTCCTCCTCTTTCTCTTTCTCCTCCTTCTCTTCTTCCTCTAAGTGCTCGCTTCGACCGAGTGCTTATCCAGCGACAGATAATCGTTTCTCTGGCTTTGGAAATTTTCGCTTTAGCGATCTTCCGGACTTATAAATAATTCGCATCTAAGCAAAGACAGGCTGCTTAAGCGATGACTCAGAATTGATGAACTTCCGTACAATTCGACGAAAGAAAAGCACCTTGCCCAACGACACACGCATGCATACAGACACACACACACACACACACACACAAACACACACACGTACACACACAAACACACACACACACACACGCACACAGACAAACAAACACACACACACACGCACACACACACACACAAACAAACACACACGCACACACCCACACACATACACGCACACACACACACACATAAACACACACACACATACACACATGCACGCACATACACAAATAGCACACCTACACACAAACACACACAAATATAGAAGAAATAAACAACATATCTAAACAGACACAAAGTAGGCTATCTAATGGCGATAAGGTTGCCTGAACTGATGAGGAACTATAATTATGGCGGTGATTATGAGCTGACAGAGTGAGAGAGAGACAGAGGTAAGAACGGTGTTGTAGACTGTTACACGGAACTGAAACAGGGACAGATAACATAAGGACAGCGAGAGCGGCAAGGACGGTTTAGGAGGGACAACATGACGCGGTGGTGTAGTGGTGGCGTCGTTGCCTTGGAGCCGGAAGGTTCGAGGTTCGAATCCACCTCGCCACGTAAGGACCATGGGCAAGTCCCTCATTCACAATTACTCAGCGCTTCGGCGTGAAACTCCGATGCAGTGTCCGCTCTGCATTCGGGAGCGCCTCTGAGTAGAGAAAAATTGAAGGGGCGCTCTAACAAGTGCGCATACAAACATAAACAACACATACAAACATAAACAACACATACAAACATAAACAACACATACAAACATAAACAACACATACAAACATAAACAACACATACAAACATAAACAACACATACAAACATAAACAACACATACAAACATAAACAACACATACAAACATAAACAACACATACAAACATAAACAACACATACAAACATAAACAACACATACAAACATAAACAACACATACAAACAACAAAACAACACATACAAACATAAACAACACATACAAACATAAACAACACATACAAACATAAACAACACATACAAACATAAACAACACATACAAACATAAACAACACATACAAACATAAACAACACATACAAACATAAACAACACATACAAACATAAACAACACATACAAACATAAACAACACATACAAACATAAACAACACATACAAACATAAACAACACATACAAACATAAACAACACATACAAACATAAACAACACATACAAACATAAACAACACATACAAACATAAACAACACATACAAACATAAACAACACATACAAACATAAACAACACATACAAACATAAACAACACATACAAACATAAACAACACATACAAACATTAACAACACATACAAACATAAACAACACATACAAACATAAACAACACATACAAACATAAACAACACATACAAACATAAACAACACATACAAACATAAACAACACATACAAACATAAACAACACATACAAACATAAACAACACATACAAACATAAACAACACATACAAACATAAACAACACATACAAACATAAACAACACATACAAACATAAACAACACATACAAACATAAACAACACATACAAACATAAACAACACATACAAACATAAACAACACATACAAACATAAACAACACATACAAACATAAACAACACATACAAACATAAACAACACATACAAACATAAACAACACATACAAACATAAACAACACATACAAACATAAACAACACATACAAACATAAACAACACATACAAACATAAACAACACATACAAACATAAACAACACATACAAACATAAACAACACATACAAACATAAACAACACATACAAACATAAACAACACATACAAACATAAACAACACATACAAACATAAACAACACATACAAACATAAACAACACATACAAACATAAACAACACATACAAACATAAACAACACATACAAACATAAACAACACATACAAACATAAACAACACATACAAACATAAACAACACATACAAACATAAACAACACATACAAACATAAACAACACATACAAACATAAACAACACATACAAACATAAACAACACATACAAACATAAACAACACATACAAACATAAACAACACATACAAACATAAACAACACATACAAACATAAACAACACATACAAACATAAACAACACATACAAACATAAACAACACATACAAACATAAACAACACATACAAACATTAACAACACATACAAACATAAACAACACATACAAACATAAACAACACATACAAACATAAACAACACATACAAACATAAACAACACATACAAACATAAACAACACATACAAACATAAACAACACATACAAACATAAACAACACATACAAACATAAACAACACATACAAACATAAACAACACATACAAACATAAACAACACATACAAACATAAACAACACATACAAACATAAACAACACATACAAACATAAACAACACATACAAACATAAACAACACATACAAACATAAACAACACATACAAACATAAACAACACATACAAACATAAACAACACATACAAACATAAACAACACATACAAACATAAACAACACATACAAACATAAACAACACATACAAACATAAACAACACATACAAACATAAACAACACATACAAACATAAACAACACATACAAACATAAACAACACATACAAACATAAACAACACATACAAACATAAACAACACATACAAACATAAACAACACATACAAACATAAACAACACATACAAACATAAACAACACATACAAACATAAACAACACATACAAACATAAACAACACATACAAACATAAACAACACATACAAACATAAACAACACATACAAACATAAACAACACATACAAACATAAACAACACATACAAACATAAACAACACATACAAACATAAACAACACATACAAACATAAACAACACATACAAACATAAACAACACATACAAACATAAACAACACATACAAACATAAACAACACATACAAACATAAACAACACATACAAACATAAACAACACATACAAACATAAACAACACATACAAACATAAACAACACATACAAACATAAACAACACATACAAACATAAACAACACATACAAACATAAACAACACATACAAACATAAACAACACATACAAACATAAACAACACATACAAACATAAACAACACATACAAACATAAACAACACATACAAACATAAACAACACATACAAACATAAACAACACATACAAACATAAACAACACATACAAACATAAACAACACATACAAACATAAACAACACATACAAACATAAACAACACATACAAACATAAACAACACATACAAACATAAACAACACATACAAACATAAACAACACATACAAACATAAACAACACATACAAACATAAACAACACATACAAACATAAACAACACATACAAACATAAACAACACATACAAACATAAACAACACATACAAACATAAACAACACATACAAACATAAACAACACATACAAACATAAACAACACATACAAACATAAACAACACATACAAACATAAACAACACATACAAACATAAACAACACATACAAACATAAACAACACATACAAACATAAACAACACATACAAACATAAACAACACATACAAACATAAACAACACATACAAACATAAACAACACATACAAACATAAACAACACATACAAACATAAACAACACATACAAACATAAACAACACATACAAACATAAACAACACATACAAACATAAACAACACATACAAACATAAACAACACATACAAACATAAACAACACATACAAACATAAACAACACATACAAACATAAACAACACATACAAACATAAACAACACATACAAACATAAACAACACATACAAACATAAACAACACATACAAACATAAACAACACATACAAACATAAACAACACATACAAACATAAACAACACATACAAACATAAACAACACATACAAACATAAACAACACATACAAACATAAACAACACATACAAACATAAACAACACATACAAACATAAACAACACATACAAACATAAACAACACATACAAACATAAACAACACATACAAACATAAACAACACATACAAACATAAACAACACATACAAACATAAACAACACATACAAACATAAACAACACATACAAACATAAACAACACATACAAACATAAACAACACATACAAACATAAACAACACATACAAACATAAACAACACATACAAACATTAACAACACATACAAACATAAACAACACATACAAACATAAACAACACATACAAACATAAACAACACATACAAACATAAACAACACATACAAACATAAACAACACATACAAACAACAAAACAAGGCAATAATATAAGCTGCACTGACGGGAAATGAGATCGGGTCGTTGCGTTGAAACTTAACCCATTAGTGCCCAGCGTCCGTTATAACGGACGCTTAGAAAACCCGTTGCCAAAATAAGAGGCACCTGCATAATATGGTCATCACTATTTTTTTAAATTGGTAGGTCAATGGGCTATAGATTCCACTATTGTGATTCCCGGATTATGTGAATTAGAAATATTTTATTGCGTGTGCTAATGTGTCTACTGCAGCATGTCGAAAATCTTCGCTACCCCTAGTTATTATATTTATGTTTGGTAGTGAACGAGGAGGAATTTAGAGAAAGTGAAAATGTATTTTATAGTAGACATACGGGTCAATATACTGACAGAATATTATCTCAATTACCGCACGTTTTCCTAAGGAAATTTTGATTGCAATGTAAGCGTCCGTTATAACGGACGTCGGGCACTAGCCCAGAGATGACGTTCCCTACAGCAAGTCTCCAAGCGTCAGTGTTCCAACAATAATAATATTGCCTCCGTCATTGCATTACGTGTGGTATATGATGTAAGCATCAGCCTGACATTTTTTCAGACGGGCGACTCACTATTTTGACATGAATATTGTAGACTTTTTCACTTCTGACATGAGTTTGGGTACGACGGTGCAATGCATGTACTTGAGGAACCTATACACAGGTCAATTTACTTTGAAGCCCATAGCAACCAGGCGCACAGAAGTAGGCTAGTATCATGCCTCACTATGCTGATGATATATTGGCGTGACCGCTGGGTTGTAGGAGGCTTCTACCCCTCACCCCCGCGAGGGACCGGGCTCAATCCCTGTCCTTTCTCTCCCAGGCCGACCATCCCTTCCAGACGTAGGCCTTGGCTCATTTCTGGCTCCCCTGTTTTGCACTTGGTTCAAGATGCGCCCACCCTGTAGTGTATAGGATATAAACCCCAGTAGGCCTGTCATAGTTTTCAGTGCTTGAACTGTGGGATGGTGGACGAGAGTCGTGTGCAGGGAATAGTCACACAGCCAGAACAGTCTGTGTTTCAAAATTCCATATGTTCCTCCTCTACAATCAAGGCATGAGCGGTGCTGATAAGTAAGATCGGCACGATGCTTGTTACATGATATAAATCCGGCAACAGGAAATAGTGAGGGCCAATCAGCCTGCCTGTTTGACATAACTTTTGCGGGGCGCGGTGGTGTAGTGGTGGTGTCGTTGCCTTGGAGCCGGAAGGTTCGAGGTTCGGATCCACCTCGCCGCGTAAGGACCTTGGGCAAGTTCTTCACTCACAATTGCTCAGCGCTTCGGCGTAAAACTCCGATGCAGTATCCTCTGTGCATTCGGGAGCGCCTCTGAGGAGCCGGAAGGTTCGAGGTTCGAATCCACCTCGCCGCGTAAGGACCTTGGGCAAGTCCTTCACTCACAATTGCTCAGCGCTTCAGCGTAAAACTCCGATGCAGTGTCCTCTTTGCATTCGGGAGCGCCTCTGAGTAGTTAGAGAGCTTGAAGGGGCGCTATAACAAGGGCACTGCACATACAAATAGCTTGGTCTATCTCTTACAAAGTTTACCAGGGTGGCGTTAGCTTGACTTCAGGCAACAGATGGCTGTAAGTGTACAAAAGTGTTATGGCGTATACCATCCAGTACTCGAGTGCTGTTGCGTACCACCCCCCAAGGTCAACGTGCTGCTGCAGTACTGTAAGCCTGATGTGCAATGCTATGGTAACAATCATTGGAATGTACTAGAAAACACAAACTGCCATTGCAAGGCTTGGGAAATGTGATGGAAACCTTTATCCTGGGAGCCACAAGTACTGTCACAATGCATGAAACGCTCGTAAATAAGCTGGTGCCCTGCACTTGGCATTGGATAAATGAAGATAATTAGCTCATATAGTAAAAAGATGTTGCAAATCATCGAAAACATTCACCAAGCATTGTATGAAATAGGAAGAAGGCTTGATTCTGCAATGGTAAGCTAAGCACTGGGCTAGTGCCCGACGTCCGTTAAAACGGACAGTATGGAAAGTACTCATAATGTAGCAGGAATCAATAAATAAGTTACCAGCCATGTTACTGCACCAAGTTGATGAGTTTACTGAAACCACAACTTCATTTGTTGGGTTTTACCACTTTGGGCACTAATGGGTTAATTACGCCGAATCTCATTCTTAGTCGTGTTCTTTTAATAATATTGCTGTCGTTGTTCTTGCTCTTTCCTTTCTTTCGTCCTCTTTTTCTTCTTTCTCCCGATGACGTTCTTTTTATTGCTCTTGTTTTACTGATTTTTTCTTGCTGTTATTCTCGCTCTTGCTCTTGTTCCTATTTCTGCCCTTCTTCCTGCTCCTTGTCTTATCTCTGTTCTTGTCTTCTTGTTCTTGTTCTTGTTCTTGTTCCTATTTCTGCCCTTCTTCCTGCTCCTTGTCTTATCTCTGTTCTTGTCTTCTTGTTCTTGTTCTTGTTCTTGTTCCTATTTCTGCCCTTCTTCCTGCTCCTTGTCTTATCTCTGTTCTTGTCTTCTTGTTCTTGTTCTTGTTCTTGTTCCTCTTGCTATTGTTCTTGCTCTTAATGTTCTTATTTTTTGTTCTCGTGTTCTTTCTGGTCTATAGTTATTTTCTTAATAGTAGCCTATTCCTATTTTGACTGTTTGACTATTTTCTTAACAGTATTCCTATTTGACTATTTGACTATTTTCTTAATAGTATTCCTATTTGAATTCTTCTTCTTCGTCGTCGTCGTCGTCCTCCTCCTCGTTCTCTCATTCTCCTCTCATTCCAACTTCTCTGGCGAACGAACAGAGAAGTCGTCGTTAATCGACTGAAAGGCAGCACATAAACTTTCCTTGAATCGCGATCTTCATTCAAAATTTATACACACGATAGACAGAGAGACAGAGACGGAGACAGAGACAGAGATAGAGAAAGAGAGACAGAGACAGAGACAGAGACAGAGACAGAGAGACAGAGACAGAGACAGAGAGACAGAGACAGAGACAGAGAGACAGAGACAGAGACGGAGGAGAAATGGCGCGACATAGCAGCTGTTAATGGTACCGCTTCAACAACGGGAGTGGTAGGATGGGATGGAGGGGTGTACGTAGGAGGGATGCAGGGTTGGAGGGAGGGAGAAACGAAGGGAGGGAGAGCGGAGATATGTCACGGAGATGGACTTAGAGTGGATCCAGAGTAGGGGACGAGGGACGAAGAGGAGGAATGTCAGGAAGTGAGGTTTGGGGAGAAGATTGATGGAATGAGGACAGAGGAAGGGAGAGAGATCGAATCGATTAATGAAGTGTAGGGATGAAGTGTAGGAATGAAGAAATGTAGGATGATGAGCGAAGGAGAGGAAAGGAAGGATACATATATGCATACATACATGCATGCAAGCAAACATTCACATATACAATGCATATAACATGCATGCATGCACGCACGCATGGCTGCGTACATGCACCAACCGATGTGAATTGCTAAAGACAGGTGGGTCAACAGGTGGCTTATATTACTGTAGCGGATCATCAATAGAAAGGAGTGGGCTGAGACTCGTACTTGTCCTCCTCCTCCTGTTTCTCTTCTTCCCTCCCTCTCGTCCTTCTCGTCCTTCTCATCCTCGTCTTTGTCCTCCTCTTCTTCTTCTTTCTCTTATTCTTCTTCTTTCTCTTCTTCTTCTTCTTCTTCTTCTTCTTCTTCTTCTTCTTCTTCCTCTTATTCTTCCTCTTCTTCTTCTTTTTCTTTTTCTTCCTCCTGTTCTTATTCTTCTTCCTCCTCCTCCTCTTTCTCTTCTTTCCTTCTCCTTCTCGTCCTCCTCATCCTCGTCCTCCTCCTCGTCTACGTCCTCGTCCTCGTCCTCCTCGTCCTCCCGCTCCCCGTCCTCCTTGTCCTCTCCTATTCAAGCTTTAGCTTCTATGGTTTCCGCCATCAAATTTACTTTGAGCGCTGCAGCAGAAATCTGGAGATTAGGTTTCTCATTATTATTCCATCTAAACTGCTTTTTAAACCTCTTCCCATTCTCTTCCTTACCATCTGTGTGTCTCTCCCTGTCACTATCTCTCGACCTCTGTCTGCTTGACCGCCTGCACTCGACAGACAGACAGACGGAGATTGAGAGACAGAGGCAAAGACACAGACACAGACAGAGACTCATAGACATAGACATAGACAGAGGACAGCGATACAGGCAAGAATCGCGAGCAACTTTGTGTCTGCCGCTTTCCATCTCGTATACGTAAACACCCACACCCAAACACACACACACACACACACACACACACACACACAAACGCACACACGCACACACACGCACCGACACACCGACACCCACACAGATACACGCACACCAACACGTGTACACGCACACACACATAAATCAACACCCACACACACACCCACATACACACACGCACACCCACCCACATACACACACGCACACCCACCTACATATAGGCCTACACACGCTTCTGTAGAACCACACCTACAAGCCCACTTACACACACCCTCACACCAACACTCACACAGACACATACAGACACACACACACACACCACACACGTATACGCAAATATAATAAGTTTCTCGTGCATTTATGTTCTAATGACATTTATGATATCATCACGCACATAATAACTGGGCTTTTTTAACGTGCAGTTGTACACAAAATGTTCAGTTCTAAATGGATTTGTGCAGTTGTAGAAGCACTTCTGAAGGCTACAGTTAAAACTAGTAAAAAGGGTCATTGTCCTCCGATTGGAAGTAATTTACCATGGAGTAGCCTATGGGAAAGGAAAGAAGAAGTTGTGCAGTTCTAAAAATTCCTTTAAAACAGCCCTGCATAATAATAATAATAATATAATGACGTGCATCCCGATGGATCCCGTGCGTTTATGGTATACCCTGAATATGAAAATGACAAATACGATTTCAACCAAGATTCTCAAAAGATGGTAAGCTTAATCTTATAATATTATTCTCGCGATTGTGTACTCAATGCGACCATTTTGCACTGCATGCGTTTTCGATGTTAAATTTGCCGTCGGAATTAATTATCTGATAAGAATAGGTTTGAATTAATTGATTGCTTACATGAAACCATCGCAAAATCTCACTTCCAATTCCTGCCCGTCTCTCTGTCTCTGTGCCTCTGTATCCCTATGTGTCTGTGTCTCAGTGTCTGTATTCGTGTCTGTGTCCGTCCATCCGTCCGTCTGTCTGTCTGCCTGTCTCTGTCTGTCTCTGTCTGTCTCTGTCTGTCTTTGTCTGTCTGCCTGTCTGTCTGTATTTCTGTCTGTCTCTGTCTTTCCCCCTCCCCCGGACAGTCCTTATCGACATCACAGTTCTTATGTACGCCAGGCATCGTATATCTTCCAACTATAAGTCGACAGTTATCACGCAAAAGCTTAATCATCGCAATAATAAGCATCACTGTTATTAGTTATTTTTCGTCACTGAAATAATGGCGGAAGCGATTATTTTCTACACGTGCGATTGCAGCAGGGAGAGAGACAGACAGACATGCAGACAGACAGACATACAGACAGACAGAGAAAAAGCATGGCCACCAATGTCAATGGTTTCTGATAATTACAGCTTCAAATGACAGATCAGTAATTGTTAATATCCGTAAACCGTTTGATACTGAGCAGTGAGCCTGCTGGTGCACGCAAGCTCTAGGGCTTGCAATTAAATGCTTTCCTTTTTGTGTTCATTGAGAGCACTTCTGAGGTTGCCACTAACTAAGCGTGTTTCCATTACTATCACATAAAAAAGTGGTAATGAGTAGTGGCCATAGGCGTACGAGGCGGGTTCTAGAGCTGAGGGAGCAGAGGAGTTTCTCTTAAGTGTCGCTATATAAATTCATGATTACGATCGTAATCGTATAAGTCAAGGGCGGATCCAGGGAGGAAGGCCAATCCGGCCATGCCCCCCATTTAGAACTGCCCATGTATCGTGCCCCCCATTTGGTTTCAAGAAGTTTTCGAACAATGTATAAATAAAGTCATCAACTTTTGGGGCGGATACGAAAACAATGTTTTTTCGGACCCAAGGCCAAGAATGTTTGCCCCCCCCCCCCATCCAAAGTTTCTGTATCCGCCCTTGGTATAAGTAAACGCAGTCATCCTCGATCCGAGGGTCGACCGCATCATGTACAATGTTCCTCCAACGCTTCCTGTCTCTTTGGATTCCATTTATCACGATGCTGTTTGGGGATGTTGAGATGGTAGGTCCCCCAGTTCCTTTCCATCTCGCAGTAGGGAAGCCATGTTCCGGGTGTGCCGGATGTGCCTTCCATTCGCTGTAGACCTGCCGTTGTCCTACAGCTGGATCCTCCTCCGTCAGATCTACTGAAGTCTCGCTGCTGCCCGAGGCCTGCCGCTCACGTTGGCCAATCTTTTTCAGAGTTCCTGCTGAGCCTGTCCAACACGCGTAGCGCCATATAGGTGGTACTTCAGTCAAGACCTTCACCACTGTTGGCATAACCTTAGCAGGCAATCTCCTACTTGATTGTTCAACATCTCACCACGTTGAGTTGTGAGTCGGTCTTTGAGGGGGCTAGAGTCCGTTAGACCTGAATAAACACAGTCTATTCGTATTGTAAACTCATAACGTCTGACGGTCTGAGACGATGCTCTATTCTGCGCTGTGCAGATAAGCGCAGGGCCATCTAGCGAATGGATTCATCTTTGTTTGTTTGTACATGTATGTGCACTTCCCCTTCAAGCCAACTACTCAGAGGCGCTCCCGAATGCAGAGCGGACACTGCATCGGAGTTTCATGCCGAAGCGCTGAGCAATTGTGAGTGAAGGACTTGCCCAAGTCCTTACGGGTGAGGCGGATTCTACCCTCGAACCTTCCGACTCCAAGGCAACGACGCCACCACTACACCACCGCGCCCCACTAAGTGAATGGGGTTCAGTCATTCGTCTCTTAGACGGGGAAAGTAGCTAGTTAAAGGTTCTCGTCGTTTTGCAAAAAAGGAAACTCTGTTTAAAAATCATAAACCGCGATAAATCAACATTTAGGTCTATAGCCTACATGTTTTTGTGTTCTTCATTGCTAGACTACACTATAACTAATTGTGCTCATAGCAATGATAGCATAAATTATTATGTAGGACCCGCGATATAATTATAATAATTACATTTGATTATTACATTGTAGCCTGGAATACCCGTGTAGATTGTAAACATGGAATATAATTATTATTAGCGGCTTATATTATACGGCATTGAAGCTGTCGTTAAAAACCTACTTACTATACCCGTTGCAATTTGCGTTTTATATAAAACTCGACTGAGGTCACAATAGTCAAATATGACGTCATCTCAAAATGACGTCAACGCCTTTATTTTTCGTCAGGATTTCTGGATCGTTGGTCATTCCTCGTCAAAAATTAAGGAGAAGACGACGAAGAAAAACGACGAAACGATTAAAACGATGAAAAAATTAGATAAAGATGATGAAGAAAGAAGAAAGCAACGACCCAACACAGAGCGGCAGTCGAACATTGAAGTTAAAAAGAAATTATTCGCAAGGTATGTGACAGATTTTATCGCCGTCATCTTTTCAAGGATCGAAAATAATCGATCACAGTCTAACCTAAAGAATTTTTGTAGTCAAAACTAAAATATTAGCTGTTCACGAATTTTGCTTGTCAAATGTTCATCTATAGCAGCGGTTCCCAACCCGTGGCCCGCGGGCCAAAAGTGGCCCGCGAGGCCTCAAAAAATGGCCCGCCAGGCCGAAAACATGGCCCTCATCCCTCAAAGAATTAACAAAAATATATGAAAAGTTGACAATTTAGACAGAACAAAACGTATAATTATTTTCTATTACAAATTATTTTATTTTTACGTCTATAAATAGCATCAAACATTCTATTTTGATTCAATTATAACAATTTTATATGCTTTTAGTTAATCAAATTTTAGCCTTGTGGCCCCTGATGTCCTTTAGCTAAGAAAAAGTGGCCCTCGTGCCCTCCAACTTAGAAAAAGTGGCCCTAAAGTCAAAAAAGGTTGGGAACCACTGATCTATAGCTATAGCGCGCTTTAAGACCGCTCTATATTAAAAGCTTCAAATTTGCCTCCTAATAAAAGTTTGGCAAAAAATTCGGCGAAAATTCGAAAATTAGTTGCCTCTTTGTGTCTCAAACAGTTGACTGTTGCCATAGCAACAGTAAGCGGTTGACGAAACACACGTGACGTCATCTTTGGCATTATGACGTCATAAAGTAGATTTTCCAAAGAAGTCTAACCTGACGTCATTTACTTTTTGGTAGCATAGAGTCATAGACATAGTTTTGTGGACAAGGAATAATGAAGCTCATTATGACGTGATGCATGTACCTGTAGTATTTGGACGCACACATAATGATTAGGCCTAATTATTATCAATTCCGCAGATTGGGGAGACATGTTGTGACCTTAATGGGGCGTTGTTCTGTCTTATTTCGTTTAGACATTGGAAACCATTCGGAAGCAAGCTAAAAATTACCTGAAGACGGGGCGCAACCATGGTCTAGAAGTTGGGCAAACGACCTGAATCATCTGATGGAATCGGAGGAAAGGTGAACATGAAACGCACCGAAGACGCGAATGATTATGAAGGCAAGAATCGATTTTTGTTCATTCATTAAATTGTAAATTCATTTATTTGATTTTTCATCTATTTATCTATTACTTCTTCTGCTTGTTCATCCATTCATCCATTCATCTTTCTATCCATTCATTCATTCATCTATTCATCCATTCATTCATCCATTCATCTATCCATCCAACTATCGGCTGACCCATTAGCCAACAAAGGAGGCACACTCCAGGTGAGGAAATTAAGCAAGATAGTCTTATTGACTTACTTTATTTCTTCCTATAATGATACTGCATATCTGTCATAACATGTATTAATTATGTTATTTGGGGCACGGTGGTGTATTGGTGGGTTCGGTGCCTTGGAGCCGGAGGGTTCCAGGTTCGAATCCACCTCAATCCTCCGCGTATGGAGTATGGACCTTAAGCAAGTCCTTCACTTGTAATTGTTCGTACGCTTCGGTGTGAAACTCCGATGCAGTGCTCGCACTGTAGTCGGGAGCGCCTCTGAGTAGCGAGATTGAAAGGGCGCTATATCAAATACGAGAAAAAATAAAATAAAATAAAATAAATAAATATTTGTGGATTTCTGTGTTGCTTCAGGAACCGTAACATCACTGTCTGAGAGGATTGGTCTGAAGGGGATTGTCAGGAGTGACGGTTGTGTGGCTCTGTGTTGTTTTTGTGTTGTTGTTTTTGTTGTTGTGTGTTGGTAATTTATTTGTATTAGCACCTTCCGGGCCTCTGGCGTGGCGTAAAACCCCGTAAGCCCCTAGTAAAGGCAGGAGGGCCCCTGGCGCGGACGCCACGGCTAAAAATCCCGCAAGCCCAATATTATTAATTTTAAATTTATCATTTTATTTTTGTGCTGTGCGTCGTTGAGCCGAGGGGTGAGAAGGGGGATGAATGGGTGAAATGATAATGGGGGGAAGTGGTGGACGTGGAGACTTGCAAGTGACGTGGAGCCAGATCGCACTGGGCCATCGAAATACGGCATCAAGAAGACAACCTCAACTCAATCGACAACGAGGCTGACGCTGATTCGAATTCGCACAAAAAACTTTTCATTATAATTATCAGAAACTGAAACATTCTTTGCTAATACAATCGAGTAACTGTGTGGGAAGGTGGACTTTTCATATTAAAAACAACAGTTATTTGTCTTTTCTGTGTCTTCTCTTTCTTAATGTAGACCTACTCCACTTTGATTGCTGCTCTACGATTTCTTTCATCGTACGCTGAAAATATGCTCCAGTTACAGGAGCAGATCCGCCATCTAGCGAACTAACTGTAGTTTGTCCGTGTTAATTGGTTCCACAGCTGATCGCCAGTCGGCGCAAGTGGCGCAGGATGTGGACTCCATCCAGGTCCGAGGCGAGTAAGACTTTCCTACTACACAGCGTTTAGCCAGGGCTTGAAATGAAGAGTAGGCCTACCGCCTAAATACCTAAGGCTATGAAGCCAATGAAGTGACGGATTGAAGGATTGTTGTGACACGCTGATGAATGGATTCATCGTGGTGACAGGAAGCTGATGAATGGATTCATCGTGGTGACAGGTGCATGGGCAAGTGAATGGGGTTCAGTCATTCATCTCTTATGACTTTAGACGGGAAAAGACACAGCGACGCCTGACTTTCCCGCCTAAATGAGAAAAGGGCCATGGCAGCTGTGGATAGTAAAGGTATAAGCATACCGTAAGTTAACGAGTACCGTATATTATGTGCATTGTTGTTGAGTGGGCGGCGGCTTGGAATGGAAATTTTTATGGAAAATGAGGGCTTTCGCACGGTGGTAGAGATTCGCCAATCCCTTTATCGGGTGTCCCACACCAACATACAGTAGTGACGTTTTGGAGTGTAAAGCTCAAAAAAATGTGAAAATGCATCCCGGTCAAACACACACACACACACACACACACACACACACACACACACACACACACACACACACACACACGCAGAATCTTCTCTTTATATAGATATTAGATGTCCTACCTATTCTATCATACGTATAATTATTTATACACATGCAACACGTATACGGCATACGCCAATCTATATATACATATATATACATATACATTGTGTATACATATATATACATATACATTGTGTATACATATATATATAATTATATATATTGCATATAGGTTCGATGTATATTGTATATATAATATTGCAAAACGTAAGACATCATTAGGTTGACGTTTAGAGAGCCGTCGTCTCATCCATTGATTAGTTTTTCTTTATGCACAACTGATGCAAATTATTCACGATTGAAAGGCACACACGCACACATGCCAAGCATACACACGCACATGCACACACACATACACACACGTACACATACACACACACATACACACACGCACACATACACACGCACACATACACACACGCACACATATACACACGCGCACATACGCACACATACACACGCGCGCGCATACACACACACATATACGCACGCACACATACACATACGCACACATACACACACGCACGCACACGCATATATAATATTATATATACACATTAAGACGTGCAATCGTGCATGCATATATTGCTGCTAGTAATAATTAATTGTCAGCGTCATTATAGAAATGTGTTTTATTAATAATCGATATTGCTATATGCGTATAGTCCATTAGGGTAGAAATATATAATTAAGTGGTATACGTAATATTCTACAGTCAATAAAATTTAATACGCTATATAGCCTAGGCGCATATATAATAATTATGCCTATAATTGCCTATATAATAAATTTTTTTATATACATATATATATATATTATATAAGGACTCAGGAGATATATATAGACATACAGAAATAGAGAGAGAGGCACGCAATGCATACACATAATATATCTTCAGTAATGCAGAAATAATAATTGCTGTTCCCGGGAGATCGCGGAGAATAATGAGTTGTTGGTCCATTCTGCCTCCTGCCACTCCCTATCTGCCACCTCCCCTCCCACCCACATTCGTATTTATAAGGCTGCTATTGCCTTGCCTTTATTAGTCTAGCATAGCCCAGCATGCACAGTTCGCCTCGTTTAATTTCATTATTCCCTTCCTTTGTAAGTCATTATGTCTATATGTATGTCTGTCTGTCTGCCTGTCTGTCTATATGTCTGTATGTCTCTTTTTGTCTCTCTGTCTGTCTATCTACCTGTCTGTCTATATGTCTGTCTGTCTCTTTGTCTGTCTGTCTATATATCTGTCTGTCTGTCTGTCTGTCTATCTATCTATCTATCTATCTATCTATCTATCTATCTATCTATCTATCTATCTATCTATCTGTCTATCTGGGTGTCTGTCTGTATCTCTTTATCTGTCTGTCTGTTCTTGTCCGGATACTGGGTTTCCTGCACTTTCTGACTAGACGCAGCGCTCGTGAATAAGCTGATGCTCTGCGCTTATCTTTCGAGAGATGGCGCTTCAACAATATGTATTGTTTACGATTACAACGTTTTCTCCGATTTGCCTTACACGTCGCTTTTGTTATCTGATCTGTCAAGTACCTCCAATCCATTTCCGCCTCTCTGCCTCTGTAGCTGTCTCTGTCTCTGTAGCTGTCTCTGTAGCTGTCCCTGTCTCTGTAGCTGTCTCTGTAGCTGTCTATGTCTCTGTAGCTGTCTCTGTCTCTGTAGCTGTCTCTGTAGCTGTTGTTGTATCTGTAGCTGTCTCTGTCTCTGTAGCTGTCTCTGTAGCTGTCTCTGTAGTTGTCTCTTTAGCTGTCTCTGTCTCTGTAGCTGTCTCTTTAGCTGTCTCTGACTCTGTCTCTGTAGCTGTTTCTGTCTCTGTCTCTGTAGCTGTCTCTGTAGCTGTCGCTGTCTCTGTCTCTGTAGCTGTCTCTGTCTCTGTAGCTGTCTCTGTCTCTGTATGTGTAGCTGTCTCTGTCTCTGTAGCTGTCTCTGTCTCTGTCTCTGTAGCTGTCTCTGTCTCTGTCTATATATCTGTAAGTCTCTGTGTCTCTTTATTTTATTTGTCTCTGTCTATCATCTTCATCTCTTGTTCTATCTCTCTGACGACCTCTTTTCTCTCTCTTACCTCTCCGCTCCCTACCTTTTTCTCCCACTTTCGGTCTCCTCCTCTTTCTCATTCTCTGTGTAGACCTAACCTTGTCTCTGCCGCTCTGCGACCATGACCTCCTTCCTTGCTGCGTATACCCGTCTCCCTCCATCCATCCCGCACCGTCTCATTATCGCCCTCCATCAGTCAATCCCCCACCAATTGTGGCCAGGGCTGTACTGGTAAATTTAGGGGTGAGTACAGTACACTCTGACCGGGAGAAAAACCCACTTATCTCGGGGACTCGGGCCCGAAATTTCTGACGACCTTTATTTTGTTAGTCATCCGGCCAAATCTTCGGGAATTTTCCTCAAATTTCCAGTCCGAAAAACTTGATGACCTTTTTTGGGTCATTCGTTTCGAAAATCTAAATACGCCTGAATACACTGATTTACTAGCGTGTACCCGTCACCCGTGTGCCTTCCCTTATACAGGCGTATACCCTGGTTTTCGGGAGGTGAGTATACGATGCCGTTTTTCCCCAGGAGGTGAGTATAAGCTGTATACCCGCGTGTACCCTCGTGTACAGCCCTGATTGTGGCCTAAAATCAACTGCACCCCACCATTTCCCGCCACATGCTCATTCCCGCCATTTCCACCGTCGTCTGCGTTTGCCGTTTGGTCTGTGTTGCAATGTTTGGACGGCTGAAAGAATATTCCATTTCCACAAAATCTACATCATCC
>OX243818.1:15212947-15345447 GCA_945859605.1 Lumbricus rubellus
CAGAAGCATACAGACAGACAGACAGACAGAAGCATACAGACAGACAGAAGCATACAGACAGACAGACAGACAGACAGACAGACAGACACACACAGAGAAGCATACAGACAGACAGACAGAAGCATACAGATAGGCAGAACAAATGAGCAGTCAAGGAATGAAGTTCTATTATTCTCTGAATAATTTGTCTGCCTGCAACTCTTGCCTGTCAGTTTTACGACGAGCAGATAAGTGGAGAGACAAAGAGAGCGAGAAAGAGAAGACAAGAAGGCATAAAAGCAGGCAGCACACAAAGGCGATACAAGTAGATACTACACACGAGTGGCTATATTATACAAATACGTATAAATTATACATACATATGGGCATATATATATATATATAATTATAAGTATATATAAGTTCACACGCAAGCGGCCATATATTTATTATATATATATGTGTGTGTATAAACTGTATATATATATATATATATATATATATCCAGAGGATCATTAGTATTCCGAGGCGTTTTCCGACGCCTGACTGGCTACAAGCCATTTCTCGTCCCAGCGTCTCTACCCTTGGGACTGCATATTTACATATCAGTGCGCTTATATAGAGTTTATATACATATATATATATTCATACAAGTATATATATAATTATATATATATATATATATACAATTATCTATACACTTTCTTCATAGGAAGGGCTAGTATTGAACGCCATTTAAGCCATTGACTGGTATAATCTTCTCTGCTTCTTTATACTACTGCTATATATATATATATATATATATATAAAAATTTATATATATATATCTTATATTGTACAAATATATATGTATACATATTATGTACAACATGTATATATATATTATCCTATAAAATATACTGCTACATATGGGTGTGTGCCAGACTACACATTCATATGTATGCAGTGTATATATATATGTACATTGTACAATATATATATATATATATATATATATATATATATAATATACGCATGCGGTCGTTTGGCTAGCCGGAGGGTGAACGTGCCTCCCTCCCTCCCTCCTTCCTTCAGGCGCCACCACGTCTACCGCGTACGCAGCATACAAATGGACAGTGTGCGGAAATTACATCCGGGTCTTTTAGCGTCCCGTTGGGGTTATTCCTCGACAGCGGCCTGCCCCTCCTCCCCGTGGCTTCCTCCTCCTCCTTTTTTTCTACCTTCTCCTCCTCCTCTTCCTTCTCCTCCTCCTTCTCCTCTTCCGCCTCCTCCTTCTCCTCCTCTTCCTTCTCCTCTTTCGCTTCCTCCTCCTCTTTCGCATTCTCCTCGTCGTCTCGTTTCCATCCTCTCCTCCCTCTTTCATTCTCCTCCATTGTTAACTCTTTACCACCTCCCCCTTCCGCTATTCGTTCCGCTCTATCCGCTATTCCATACTGCTTCATCACCCCCCCCCCCTTTCATCGTACTCCTCCCTGATCCACATTTCATCCATCTTCCTCTTCGCTTTATAACCATCCTCCTCCTCTTCTTCCTCATCCAACCATCCATAAACCTCTCTCTCTCAGTCTGTCTGTCTCCTCCTCATTTCCCTTCCTCCTCCTCGTCCCAAACGCTCTGAACCCCAGGACCGGAAATGTGATGCCAGTCACGTGCCCAAAGCACACAGTTCCGGCGGAAGCGAACGACAATCAAATCAAGATGGCCGCCGACCTACGCCTCCTCCTCCTCCTCCTCTCCCTCCATTCATCTCTAACTCATCCTTTTTACACCGTATTCCTTCCATCCGTTTTTGCTCCAATCTATAACAATAACCTAGAATCCCAGATCTTCATCATCTCGATCCTCTTTTGTCGTCTTTATCCTCCCCTTCCGCATTCCTCCATCCTCCTACCATGCTACATAAATACTCCTCCAAATATAATATATTTATATATATTTATATGTATGACATGCAATAATAAATATTTAATTATATAAATATATATATATATATATATATATATAATGCTACTCTTCTTTCATCACAATTATCCTCTTTCCTCTTAGTCGCCATAGTACCCTCCTCCTCCTCTTCCTCACTCATAGAACCCTGGAACCGGAAATCAAGGTCAGTCACGTGCCTGGACAGCAGAGAATTCCAACGGACGTGAGCGATAATCGAGTAACGATGGCTGACGGCAACAACCATGCTGCATAACCATCTCATTTTTCTAGATTAAATTTGCTCCAAGAAACATGAATCTAATATAATAACTTCTATAATAGTTAGAATACACATTACACAATGTATCTATCTATGCAGTCCAAGGAGGCTTGAAGATAAAAATATGCTAAATAAATGAAGATAAATATGTGCCATTGTAGGTGAAGATAAAAATGTGCTAAATAAATGAAGATAAATATGTGCCATTATAGGTGAAGATAAAAATGTGCCATATAAATGAAGATAAAAATGTGCTATATAAATGAAGATAAATATGTGCTATATAAATGAAGATTAAAAATGTGCTAAATAAATCTTGCTTTCACTATGCTCACTACATGTAGAAATCTAACTTGAAATGCCTTCCATTGTTATCCTGACACGTCACTGAAATTAAACATTATTTAAATTAACCTGTTCAATTAATAATTATCATTGTGACCTATTATAAAATTGTTAATAGCAAAACAGACCACACAGCCAACTGGTTTGTTTATCCTGTATTTTCAAATACAATTTGTATAAAATTAAAAAACACATTCACATTTTTTTACATATTTCACTGTCCC
Source organism: Lumbricus rubellus (assembly GCA_945859605.1). Classification (NCBI taxonomy): domain Eukaryota; kingdom Metazoa; phylum Annelida; class Clitellata; order Crassiclitellata; family Lumbricidae; genus Lumbricus; species Lumbricus rubellus. Next base: position 15,215,699 of record OX243818.1, read on the forward strand.
AACAGGTCTCTCTGAAGTTTCTCCTCGGTCTCTCTCCGCCTGTCTTCTCTGTCCGTACAAATTAGAGGATAAACCTAATATGTCCAACATATTATGCATAGGACATATTATGCTTGTCCTCTATACAGTCAAATGTCACAATTCTCTTTTCTGCCAGTCAGTCATGTTATCATTAAAAAGACAGTGTAAACTATAAATAAAAAAATGATAGTTTACATTTCGAATACTTTTTCCACAATGAACACACACTCAAAGTTGACAGTTCCCCTTTTACCAGTTCAAAACTTGACATGCTTCTACAATTCACACAAATTGTTTCCCAAATGCCCACGAAATGTCCATACAGTACTGTAGTACTCATGACTTCATGAGTGACTTTTGAGATTCTTCCTCAGGAAGGCGATATGGAAAGTGCTTGGTGCGCTTATTACCCACTTTAATATCCTACCAACCTGAAATGGCAAGAAATGCATTTTCTGATATGTTTGACATTTTATTGCAAGGTGCGTTTTGACAAATCAATTTTAAACCCAAAAATGGATACTACAAAAATACTGTTTTTATTCTAATTATACTGATTTTTAAAATGCAGCAATGTACGCATTAAAATTCATTATACTACAATGAGTTTGATTATATAATTCGGACTCTTTTAAACATCTTAATCAAAACCATTCAAATAATTAAAATCAATTAGTTCCAAGTAATTCATCTAAAAAATCAGCTCTTCACAAGTTTGTCTAAATCCAATACACTGCAAACACGGTTTGAAAAAATTCATTTTAAATACTTACTCAAATTCAGCCTAATTAAACCTGATGTCACATTTGCAACTTGATTCTGCGACAATTGACATTAAGGGGTTGGGGCAGATGCGGGCAACTGAAATTGCTTATCTGAGTCACCAATGATGCACAAAAATATTGAAAATATCTTGAACACACATTCTTCTGAACACATAGATCCGTAATTATTACACTCACATTTCCCAATTTACCTGTAGACATTAAAATTTCCAAATGAGACATATAGAACAGCGAAGTTGAAATTTTCTAATTACACATACCAAATAGGCTCAGAATTTTGCAACTGCACCTACATAAAATGTCCATAGTTTCGTAACAACCATACAGAGTAGTTTACAATTAACATCGCTGAGATTACTAACAGAATTTCTTGAACTGGCAAACAATTCTCTCGAATTTCACGATTCTCAACAACAAAAACGTTGCAAAAATAAATGCTCCCAAAATGCACCAACATGTCAAATAACTGAAATTTAAAACCAAACTTTGAAGCCAAACCACGGAAATCCCAGAAACTATAATTAGTTGCCATGGTTTTCATATACAAACAGCTTATCCTTGATCATATATATCAGATGTTTCAAAGCAGGCAACAGGTATTTTTCAATTACCGACCTGTACAGAAATAGCTTGATCTTTTTCCATTATCTAAAGACTATCCACGTCACAATGACAGCCCAGTGTGGACCCCGTTGAGATGGATCATTGCATGCGAAGGGGCAACATGCCATCAGAGGCGACAAACAAAACGTATTTATGCAAGAAATTGTCCACCTAACCCTCCCCTCCAGTCAGTCTGCCATTCCGATTGTCTATGTCATAATCTCACTCTTATAATTATGTCCACTGTATTGTCCATTCACCAAAGCATCCATCTGGCCAGGGGCGGATCCAGAGGGGAGAGCAATCCGGCCATGGCCACCCATTTAGAAACGCCAATGTATCATGGCCCCCCCCCCCCATTCGGTTTCAAGAAGCTTATAATTTTGTATTAATTTTGGTATATTTCCAAGGATTTGAAGTGAATGACTAAAAAAGGTCATCAACTTTTTTGGCGGATGAAATGGTATATTTTCCCCGAAAATTTGGCCGAATGACTAAAAAAAAGAAGTCATCAGCCTTTTGAGCGGATACGAACATAAAAATTTATCCCCACAACAATTTTTCCCAACCCAAGGCCAAGAATTTTCCAGACCCAAGGCCAAGAATTTTTGGCACCCCCACCGTCCAAAGTTTCTGTATCCACCCTTGCATCTGGCCATCAAGTTCTTCCATCAGACCATCAGTCTATCCATCGGACTATTATTCATTCTAGCCAAACATCAGTGTGGTCATCCAAATGTCCATCAGGCTTGCTACCCGATACGACGTCTTAAAAGTTAACAGCGCTTTAACTGTAGGTTCAGTATCCCAACATTACAATGCACGATACTGTGAAACAGTATTCAAATCAGAATTAACATATTTCGATCACAACAAGCCTACACTGATCGCAACTAAAATTTCTCGATCATAACTGAACAGCAACTCAGGAGTACTAACGCTCAGCGAATAACCCTTTAATGCCGAGATGGTAGTAAATGGTATGGGAAATCCTATACCCTCCGACATTAAGGGTTGAAATCGCAGTGAAATCAGCAACATACATCTAACAAGATGAGGAATTCATAATCCACTGTCATCTTCACAAACTCAGTCCATAACTCGGCTGAAGCAACGCACAATCCTGAAAGCAGCCTCACAATGCTTACCTACTATCGTCCATAAATAACAAAAGCATAACATTTCAATTGGAAATTCAAACCCTCGACACTGTGAAAGAAGTGAAAAGAAACAAGCTACCTATGCATCAAAACTTACCCACAGCTCTGTAGGGAAGTATTTTTGGACACAGAACTCGCAAAAAAACATCACCAACTTGCAATTAATGGACAAATCTACCTAACAGATGTGAAACTTCATATTGAACATGATCTTAGCAAAAAAATGAACACTTTAAAAGGAGTGTGCATTATTATAATTATTCAAATAGAAACAGAAGGTAACTAACTGACCACTCAACCAATAACTGTAACTTCTATAGTGCCATAATCTCAGTCATGCTTCATCGATGAACCCTAACCTGACTAGACAGACTCCTCATCAATAGCAATTTAGTGAGAACAGTAAAAAACCCTACAAGCAAAACCACATAAAAATAATAATAATAATTATTATTATTATTAATTATTAAGGTAACTGCTTGGTTTCTACTTTCTAGTGCCCCTGATAACATTGACCTCCGAGAGACTATTTAAGGATCTCTAACTTGAAATGCAAAGAGCAATCTAATTCATTAATTTACATGTATTGGGCCAGTTACTTAGAACTCTAATTTCTACATCATGACCATTCAGTTTCATTATAATTACGACCCAGCTATAACAGGGTTATTATACACTTGCTGTCAATGTGAAGACCAGACAGTGAGAGAAATGGTTCATGACTAAGGCTGGGACAATTGAAGCAGCTAACATGTCATACTGCCTCCACGGCTCACATTAAGAGAACACACTTCTTCTTCTTCTCCTGTAATCCTTTTTTATAATCTATTTATTTATCTGGGGTCGATGTTTGAGTAATCACGTTGACACATAATCGATTACAGTTGGATTAATGACAATAACGCTGCGTTCATCACACAATCAGAACTCTAGAAAGGTGTTCAAAAGGTTCATCATGATGCATACATAAAATGTGATAATTTTAACGTAACAACAGAAGAACAAAGTGTGAAAGTAAAACACATCAGCAATTGAAACACCCCCCTCAATCAGTTTTTTTTTCTTTTCCCTTAAAGAAAAAAAACAAATTTCAGCAACGATCCATTGAAATTTAACTGTCACTCCAAATGTCAACCCATACAAAGATTTATGCGAACACATAATTTTGGACACTACACCAAATTGGAGACAACAAAATAATAAAATGAACAAAACTTTGAACAGCAAGAGAAAAAAAACGATATTACAAAATTTCAGACAGCCAAAAAACTTTGGACAGTAAAATCAGATTTTGCATAATAAAAAAACTTTAGGACAATACAAAAATGGACAGAGAACACAAACGCAATCCTGGGGAAAATAGTCAATTATTCCACTTGTAAACAGATTTAAAAAACAATACCCCTTGCAAAATTTCCAACAGCAACAAATGAAAGTTAAAGTCTCTACCACGAAAAAAGATGTCTGCAAAATCGATCTAAAAAAATATAAGCTCCAAACATATATACTAAGGCAACTCAACCGTGTCATACAAGCCATAGGATTATCAATAACCATAAAGCATGTAATCGTGCTATTGATAAACCCTACCATACCATTTAAAAACAGATTTCTATACTTAATCAAATCAAGCCAATTCTAATCTCATACAAGGAAAGAGCTGAAAGGTCATGATGATGTTACATCATACCTCATACAAAGCAAAAGAAGTATAAATGGATAGGCTCTCTCTCTCTCTCTCTCTCTCTCTCCCTCTCTCCCTCCCTCCCTCTCTCTCTCTCTCTCTCTCTCTCTCTCTCTCTCTCTCTCTCTCTCTCTCTCTCTCTCTCTCTCTCTCTCTCTCTTGCTCCCTCCCTCCCTCCCTCCCTGTCTGACTCTCAACCCATCTTAAAACAGAATTTTCTTTCTTTCTGTATTTTAATTAGGAAAAACTGAGTACGCATTTTTATATTTAATAGTACAATTCTGTTTTATTATCTAAGGACACAGGTTGCATTTCTATCACTGTTACTTTATTATTATTATTCTTATAATTAAACTGATTATTCAAAAATGCCTCCAACAGCATGATTAGCCTTTTCTTAAGGAAACAACAATTTCAATTTTTACTAATATTTGGCAAAAAATTTCATTACTTATTTTTATTACAGTCCCTACAATTATCTTTTATCACAAAATTACTTTTTGACCATCAGTTTAGATACTTATTTGTATAATTAACTACTATACTTTGTATGAATTGCCACTAATTTCAATTTTTACTAATATTTGGCTAAAAATTTCATTATTTATTTTTTATTGCAGTCGCGCGCTACAATTATTTTTGTATCACAAAAATTACTTTTTGACCATCAGTTTAGATGCTTATTTGTATAATTAACTACTATACTTTGTATGAATTGCCACTAATGAATAATCTTAATTCTAATCCAGACATCAAACTGATCTAGTCTGTGTTTTAAAGCATCAAAACTGCAATAACAATGTTAAGCAATATTAAAACACGATTGCTATTATGAATATATTGATATTATTGTAAAATCTGGACCATTTGCTCAATATAATTCTTTTGATACCTGGCAAGAATGAGAAGAAGCATCAACACGGTGGACTAAAAAAAACTGAACTGAAACACACACATTTGTGTTCAAGCGTTTGAACAAACATTCCTTCTCAACATTCTAAACCTGGCAGAACACCGAACGTTGCAAAAGCGACTAACAAAAAAAACTCGAAACAAAACAGCAGAATAGATCACCAGCTCAAAAACGAAAAATAAATTAATCGAAATCAACAGCCATCGAATGTAACGCAAACCCTGGCATAGATACGTCGTAAAAAAATCGGCCGATCGAAATAGTTCGGTCGAAGTCCAAAACATGCACACTACAAAAATCTACCCATGACTACGAGATGTTTGTTTTTCTGATGCACAGTGTACGTGACATGGATTTACAAAAATGACCATGCCTGGAAATTGAACACATAGGCAGAAACGTCTTTAAGGCAGATGCGGTGTCAGGACTACTACACCGTGAGCATAAAATCTGGTCCCCTGAACGGTTTTTACGAAAAGAACACGTACAGAAAACACACGTTGGCATTAAAAAATCGCACCTTCAAAATAATCGGCTACACTGAAGACTCGCTACGGCGCAACAGTTCATCGGCTACTTGACCAGTACAATGCGATCCAAAAAACCATTGTCAGCAGCACGTTTGACTAAATAGTTTGACTACAATGAATTCTAAATATTAAGCAGAGACCAGGAACTAATAAAATATTCTGAAATATTCTGTTGTATTCAATCTACATTGTATAAGCAAGTCCTGCAAATTTTCTGATTTATTAAATGCTTACAAAGATTTAAAACAAAGTTTGTCACGGGGTAGACTATAAATAAAAATCACATCAAGATTTTCTTATGATTTGGTACATCTCAAAGAGCATAATGAAAAAGAATTAAATCCAATAAACCGACCTTAAAAATCATAAATGTAAGAATAGTTAATCAAATAGAAAAATATTCAAATAATTTCTCTGAGAAAAATGATTTCCATTCAAAGATAAATTCAATAACTTAGTTTTAAAAGTTAAATAGCATTTCAACAATTAGCAAAATTTTACTACGAATTTTAAATTATTTTATAATTTTTTAATAGTCAGCATAGATATAGATAATCTGACAGATATATATATATATATATATATATATATATATATACTTATATAGCAACAATGAATTGCTCAACACAATTAAAATTGTGCACCAGTGTATCAGTGAAATAATCTCCACAACAGAAGAAGCAGCATGTATCAACTAAGTAATGTACAAAAGTTTCACTATAGGCAAAACGATTCAATCAACATGTTTAAATAGCAACAATATAAAAATTGGCAAAATTTATTTTGTCCATAATAATAATATAATTAAAATAATAATAATAGTAATAAAAAATAATAATACATAATAACAAGCTAGTATATTATTCACAGAAAAATAATGATACAACGCAATTTAATGCATAAAAAATTTATTATTATAAACAAAAACTAGCAATAACCAAATATGGAAGAATACTGACTAACAATAAAGATTGTGATTAATTATTAATGCATGTATACACATTGTTACTTAAAGTAGACCATGTAAGCAAACCTGTTTTTGCACATTTATATAGTCCACTATCGAGCAACCATGCTACTTACGGAGATTCAAACCATTTTAATGTAGTCCAATTTAATATTACTCTGAAACTTTTTAATTATAAAACAATTCCATTATTTACTATAATGCTAAGCCTAGTACATTATGTCATAACAGGAGAAAAAGAATAACTGCTATAATTTTTATATGGTAAATGATTGTGTCATGTACCACATGTTAATCAACAACATATTGTAAAGATTCACAATATAATTACACAGCAATGCTGCATGATACAAATTTCTATTGTAATAAATTGTAACATTGGTACAATATGCAATGCATATAATTGCAACATTATAAATACTGCACTGCAGTACAATGAGATGAAACATACTAAAGTATGCCAATTAATCAATTAATCAAGGTTTTTTATTGCAGCCAATTGTAACAGTCAATAAAGCACAAAGTAGACAATACACAATATTAATGCAATGCATTGTACTAAAAAAATTAATGCAATGTACTCTACTAGAAAGAGGCAAAGAAACTAAATAAAACGAGTAAACCATAATTGAAATAATTATCACTAAATGACTTTTAATATTTAAATATTATTAGTAATGCCAAATAATGGCCGTTAAATTATATTAGTAACTTAAATAAGTAACGCTTACGCTTAAAATATGGAATATAAAAACACTGATGAATATATATATAATTATATAGCTATACCGTAATGTATATGACAAAATTCCTCGTTTCAACGTGGCCAGTGGAAGACATCCAGTAACGTAGAATGTAGCAAAAAACACAGACATAACTATAAATAGAGCGCCGACAGGTAAACTCAACAATTGACAAAAAACACAGATAGAAGCAAGTAAGTGGCCGGATCCTCTCTGAGTACCCTTTAAATAGGTGGAGGAAAAGGTATATGTCATCACGGCACAACCCCATCGTCAGAGCACAGTGGCTGCGCACAGCTGTCCCGTCATCCGTGCATGACGTTTGCATAGCACGATCCACTCGCAATGTGCTCGCGCAACTGAGCCTGGAGAATCGAGACCTCGTCCTTGAGCGTGAGCGCTGAGCTCGCAAGTCCAGCATTCTGGCTCTTAAGCTCAGCGACTCGCTGCTCAAGCATTGCGATCTGCTCGAGTTTTCGAGTGCGGCACTTTCGGGCAGCCATTCGGTTGCGAGCGCGCTTCCGCTCAAGCTTGATCCGCTCCTGATCGTCCATGTTGATTGGGGACAGAGGGGGCGTGTCCCCGAGTCGAGGGACTGTCTGCGGCGCTTCACTCGGTGCCAAGACTGGCGAAGAGTGGAACTGCGCCAGAAGTGGCGAAGCATGCACTGGCACCGACATCTGATGGAGCAACGGTGCTTGAACTGACACAGCACTAGTGGCACCGGCGCTGGAATGGAACGGGACATGACCCACTGGAACGTGGTGAACCGTTGCAGTGTATGGGTGGGACTCGCGTGGTTGGGCGGAGAGTACACCAGCAGCACCACTGTATGAAACGATTGAAGGCGGCAATGGCTGCATAGAAGAAGCAGGTGCAACGCCAACCGACGAAGCAGTTACCTCGGAATTTCCCAATTCTACGCTGTAGACCCCAGCTGGGGCGCCCTGACTCCTGTGCAGCTGCTCAAGGGCATCGATGAACCCCCTCGCGTATGCCTCCTGTTCCTCGGTCACCGATTTCGGAAATAGAATTTGAGTAGTGGGAGTACTCAACGCCCCTGACGCTCCCCCGTCCGCGCCTTCATGCTGCAGGAGAAATCTTTCCAGCTCCGGTGACGGCAGTTCGAGATCGCACGACCCTGCAACACCATCGATGCGTTCTTTTTTTAACTGAACGTTTGCAAAATCCAAGGAGAGATTCGATTTCATCTCGACGGCCAAGCGAGCCCGATTCGCAACGCCTCGACTTATTTCTTCGTACAGCGTCGGGTCCATTCTTGGCTTTAGCCAAACCCAACGACGAGAATAAAACGAACGCGTGCACGTTCACTTTTTAGACGAATCCTGTACAAATCTGCAGCGCAATGTGGCCACAAAATACGTCAGACATACAATCCTTCACGCGCTTTATAGAAATATAGCAAACTGAACACGAAATTTGCACATTTGCAAAATATTCAAACGCATTCAAATTGTGATACATTTACGGGAACGATAATGCAAAGCGTTGCTAAAAATATCACCGGCGCGTATTGCGTCATGTATATGCGATCCGATTGGCTGAAAATGACATCATTTTAGTGGCACGTGACTGTTAACGTCGCCAGGAACTGCCATTCATTGATGAAACACCTAGCGAATGATACCGAGATTACAATACAATGTCATGTTCTCAAAATGTTGATCTCCTTTGGCGTATTGAAAAGCTGCTGCAATATTTTCTTTATCACTTAGCCTAGCACTTAGCAGCCAATCGTAATTTTAGTCACTCGTATGGGCATGTAATTAGCACTAGCGCTAATGCAGGAGTAGGCCTACGATTATCCAAACGTCCCAACGCATATAGGCCTAGCCTAGGCTGGCTAATTGACAATTGGTAGGCCTATCTATGGGTTTAGGCTGGGCCTACTATCACAGAGAGCTCCAATAGGCCTATAACTACCAATTATGCTATTGGGCAATTCCACGGAAAATGGGACACAGAAACCAAAACAAAATTCTGCAAAATTCTGTGTCAAAAACTTGTTTTTCAGTGAGTGTAAAGTATCATAATGTTTGTTGCTACAAGTATCACGTAAATGTCAGGTTGATTTGAAGAATTATTTGCCTTCTACACTACGAGATAGCAATTAAATATCGATTAAATCAGTCCATGAGCTGCTATTTTGGTGTTCAAACTTGTGGAAATGCAAAGACATTAGTGAATATGAAGCCAACAGCCTAGTGGTAAACAGAAGGGGCTTTTCACTCTAAGTGAACACATTGCAGTATCCAACAACACTGGATGATTAATTTTATAAAGTATTCCTACATACTTGTGAACAATAACTAGTAAATTTACTGCAAGTAGTATTTGTCTTTTCGGAAGCGTTACGTCAGTGACATTTTAATGTTACGTCAGTGACATCTAATCAACAGTGAAATTATGACTAAGTGACTTTTGGATAAGAATTTTTAACTTTCTATGTATGCCACAACTTGTACTAATAATTTTAAAAACTTTAATAAAATTTTTGCAGTGATGTTTCAGAAGATTTTAATGCGTATACGAATTGCAATAATTTCGATGTCCAAAATGCGTTCGTCAGTGACAACACACAAAAACTGTTTTTAAAAATACCTACATACATTTTCTGCCAACTCTTTTTTGACTTTTAAGAAGGATAATATAGTAAAATAATTTGGCATAAATTTTTGTATAAGTAGGCCTAGTGAAATCATAGTGTGCTAGAATTAAAACTGTTGCAACATTTCTGTGCGAATGTTACGTCAGTGACTTTGGAATTGCCCTATTATGTGCATCACCGAGGTTAACACCAAGTCTCGAATCCAATTACACGCTCAGTTCCTTCCACGGCGCTTTTCCATTTAGGCCTACTCAATTGCCATACAACCACATTAGACCTTACCTTATTAGAACCTTAGTCCTTCCCGTACAATTACAGCCACCTCTGCACATCGGGCAACGCAGTTTCTCCATTCCACTCTATGTGGGCCTATAGGCTATAGCTAGCTACTCAATTGCCATACAGCCAAGTAGGCCTACTATAGGCTATAGCTAGCCTAGCGCATACGAACATGAACACTGTAGCCTAATAAAGTAAAACTATCGAATCAACCCCAATAACTAATTGCCCCTTAGGCCTACTAGGTTTACTCTTTAAGTTTAGGCTACAGTATATAGGCCTAACCTTACATAGTTTCAATGGTGGTCTGCGGTTTAATTGCCAATCTGTCTGTCTGTCTGTCTGTCTGTCTGTCTGTCTCTCCTTCCATATCTCCATATGTAGTAGGCCTATATATAATTATATAAATAATTGTTTAGCCTAATGCACCTTTCAGCCGACGACAATTATTAATGCCATGGAGCTTGCATCGCAACAATAGCGATCAACTGGTATAGGCTATCGATAATGCGCACCATATGCTAGATTGAATTCGCATTGTTTGAATAGCAGGCCTTTGGGAAGCAATAATTGTCGCGACTGGGATACCCAGGCGCTACGGATTTGATTTCTGGTTGCCACATATATATTTTGGATCCGTTATGGTATTTTCAGGGTCCGATATAAAATATATTATATCAATTTTTGAGCTGCATTCGGTGACCTAGATAATATTGGTGACCTAGATTTTAATGCTGAGATCGTGCTCGACACGATTTTAAGGCCGTGACGTAAGCGGTCGCCATAGCTACCAGGTTATTGATCGCTTCTTGCATACGCTCAGCGAATGGAGGGTCGGCCGAAAAGGAGGAAGAGGAGTCGGCCGATATGACAGGCGCAGCGCCTGAGCAGTACAGATACACAGATAGGCAGACGGACGGAGCAATACGCCCTGCTGGCCGCTGTCATTGAATGCATGTGTGGTATTTTTCCTTCACGCTGTACGAGGTGACCTGGTCTATTTTTAGCACGGTTGACTCAGTGCAACTCGTGCGTACGTGTCAGAGCAAGAGGAAGAGAGAGAAAGACAGTGAGCTGCAGACAGACGCTTAGAGGGAGATAGGTGGTCGCAGCTGCATAGGAATTCAGCGCGCTTTATCTGATCACGCGGTACATGCGTGATCACGGCTCGTGCAGTGCCTTCTGCGCATGCGTCGCGTTCCCTTGAGGCGTGGTTATTAACTCAAGAACGCGCAATCGAGGGCAGTTTCAGGACGGACTTCGACGAGGATAGACGTGTAGCTCTGGAGAGCAAGTTACAAAATCAGAGTTTGATTATTTTAGAAAGATAATAGTTTATTTAAGTCAGCTTGGATTCGTCGTCTGAGATATTGCGTTGTCGCGTATTTACTTCACGGATTCTGTACGGAAATTCTAAAACGGCAAGGAGCCGATTGCATTGCGGTTTTGTGTTACGAGCGAATCGTCAGCGCTGTGGTTCTGTTTCGCATCTTCGTAAAGGAGTTAAGTCTTTCGTTCGGGTTTTCGATCTTTCTGTCGTTTGGATCGAAACCGCTCGGGTTTTACGGAATTTCTTCTGTCGTCGATATCTTCTGCGCAATTTGCCTATGGGCGTCAATCTATTATTTAAATATCTTTTCGTGGATTCCCTGTTCTCGACGTGTCAACTCGGCCTTACCGTCCTGTCAGCGTCGATTGTTGCGGATTCCTCTGAGTCACTTATCGTCGACGCACGTCCTGGATTCGACGCTCCATCTGCGCCTTTCCTCGTATAACGTCGGCCTTGTCCTGTGTCTCTAGTAGAAGGTACAGTTTTGCTGGGGTTTTCAATACAAAACTAAATTGATCTTTTGGGCAGAGAAATTAAGATTGGCATCTAAGTACAAAATTGGGGATTCATTTTGTCTGCTCCGATTGAAGTCTGTTTGAATTGTGTTGCATATTATTATCAGTTGCTTTAAACTGTAAGCTGTGGATTAACATTGTGAATAATTATTAAATGTTTCTGATAATAATAAGATCCATTGATTAAACTTTCGGATTTACTTCTTGCTAGCGTTAGGATTTGACATAACCAAAACTTGTATAGCGCCATGGATAGAAGCGGAGCATCAACGCCCTCGCAGCCATCTAGACCACCATCTGCGTTGGAAATAGGCATTTTACTAGAGGCCATACAAACGAATTCGAAGTCCTCCCAAGAAGCCATGGTTTCTATGCAGACTAATGTGCAGGCAACCATACAGAATAATGCTAGGGATACCCAGGAGGCTATCTCTGTCGTACAAAGCAATGTGGAAGAGGCTATTTCTGTCGTACAAAACAATGTGGAAGAGGCTATCTCTTCTGTCCGAACGGATTTTCAAGCTAACGCTATTAATACACAGGAGGCGATTGCCTCGGTACGGGATAATGTCAGAGAGGAAATCTCTGCAGTACATTATAATGTCAGAGAAGCTCTAACGGAAGTCGTGGCTCGCATTGAACGTTTAGAAACGACGCCCAGGGCATCTCCGAAGCCGGTTGCAGGTTCGAACCCAGGAGCAATATTTCCCTTTGGTACCACCGCGGATAGACCTTACCACTCAGCCATCGGCCTGGGAAGAGCTTCGGGGGCTAGGCCTAAGGACCTTTCACTTCCGGTCAACCCCGGAATCCTACGCCGGAGTGAAAGACTGGCCAGTAAGGCCCCAGTTTCATACGGAGAGCTAAGAGGTCGAGATACCTGGCCATCCCGAACCCGACGGGATTCGAACCCCGAAGCTACCGCCTCCCTTCCTCCGTCTATATCTCTGAACTACGACCTGCAACCGCACGCGGCCCTCTCACACGTTGGACCGGAAGTGGCGACTCCGGGAGTGTCCGAGGGGGCGGGCGTTACAATTGGTACCAGAAGTGGGGTCGAATTAGTTCTAGAGATTTGGATGAGGAGGAGGAAATTGAAAATGTCGGAAGAAGAGAAACTACATTATCTTTTGAAAAAAGGAAGGAAAGGGAATTTGCTGATAATGTTGAAATTATGTCTGATGATGGTAGCATAGACATTGAAGTTAGCAAAATAATGGAATATAGACCTAAAACTGTGAAAATAATTGATAAAAGAATGCAAACAGCACAGCAATCGGAGTTTAGAAATTTTGAAATAAATAAATCGATTGATCATAAATTGTGGGAGGGGGGTGATAAGGTCAACCCAGTTCCTTTGGCCTCTTCTTCGCCCTCTCACGTGGATTATCCTCGACCTGATCCGCAATGGAGGAAGCATGAATCGTTCGTGCATGCGGATCAGCCAAGAACGGAAATGATGGCAAATCGGGTCGACGCTTTCCAATCAACGTCGGGAATGCCGACCTATCACTCCGTGCCCAACTACGATGGGCTGGTTACTTCGACCATGGTTGGTCGAGACTACGCTCGACCCGACCTTCGACCCGATCTTCGACCTGGTCCAGTGGCAACTACAGCGGGTGACTGGATGCAACCGAGCGCACACCCTGAGCATCCATACGTGTCATGGATGGCTGCTCCGAACTACGCTCCGAACTACGCTCCGAACTACGCTCCGAACGCGCTCTACAACAGCATCGACAACCGGGTGTGGCTCGATCCGCTTCGCTGTCTCAATCCGCCTCGTACCAGCGACGTCGCCTTTCCTCGGTGGCCAACCGTCGTGGAGTCGGCGAGGATGAACTCATGCCTCGGCGCTCAGAATTTTGGATTTAGTCGTGACGTCGAACTGCCTCGTCAAGCGCTTCTGAAACCGATGTATCTGAATAAAGGTGAAACAACCGACGACAATAAAGCGGCGATGTCGGCGGTAAATGAGACGAAGGTACTGGCGCCTGTCAACGCTTCCGTCGGCCCCGCCAAAACAGTCCCTATGACATCAGTGGCGACACAGACAACAGGCGACTGGGAACTTCCGACGAGTAGCATTGTGGGAACGAGAAAGGAACCGGAAGCAACTGCGTCAACGATCAATAAAGTGGCTGAGGTCAAACCGTCGTCGGCTGCGCCTCCTAAACAAAGGCAATACACGAAACTTGGATCGTACAGCGGAAGGACGGATGTGGAAGTCTTTTTGCGCAAATTCGCGGTATGCGCAAGGAACAATGACTGGTCGGACGAGGAGAAATTTAATCAACTGGTCGTCTCCTTAGTCGAACCGGCGACCCATTTGCTGAGCGAGTCGAACGTGGATACTTGGACGGCTTTGGTTCGGCGACTTCGGGAACGGTACGGTACCGCTGAGCAGCAGGCCCTGTTTCAAACGCAACTCAGCACCCGGAAACAGAAAGCTGAGGAAGACCTGGGAGTTTTGGTCGATGATATCCGCATCTTGGCTTCTCGCGGATATCCTGGTGCATCGACCGCCCATAGTGAAGCCATTGCTATTCGAGCATTCCTGGACGCCTTGAGAGATCGGAATCTCTCTCTGAAAATCCGTGAACGAGAACCGAAATCCCTTGATGAAGCCTACAAAGTGGCGATGCGTTTGGATAGCTATCAGAAAGCAGAGGCCGGTGGTCATGAACAGCAAGAACGACGACCTGGGCGTGTCTATGCAGTTAAAGAAGAGGATCCGATGGACCTAGTAATGAACTTGAAACGTGAGGTGGAGCAAATGAAGAGACAAATGGAGCGACAACCGGTGTCGGCACCACAACCCAGAGACTATAATAATAGTGGGTCGGGGAGAGGTCAGAACGAGTCGGCCAGAAACGATTGGTCGAACACCAATGGAAATAATTGGTGGAGAAATCAACGGTGTTTCCTATGTCACCGGCTCGGCCATTCCAGCTCAGCCTGTAGAAGTCAACCGCGTCGGGGAATGGAACCGGAGGCGGGACGACCAGAGCGGAGATGCTATGAATGTTCCGCCACCGACCACCTAGTACGTAACTGCCCGATTCGACGAACAAGGGAGGCTGAAGCGAACGATGTTCCGAACGAACCAGCGAACGTCTACCATGTACAAGGTAGCTCCAACGCTTACTGGGCTTTGAAGGTCAACGGCAAGGACGTAATGGCGCTGGTGGACACAGGGAGCGAAATGTCGCTGGCGCCTGCGTCCCTCGTCAGAAAGAAAGACATATCACCGTCCACACAGTTGCTGAAGGCGGCGAATGGGACAGACATCCGGATACTGGGCGAAACCATACTACAGTGCCAAGCGGGGGACAAACAGTTCGAAATACCTTGTTTAGCAACGGCTCAAGTCAGCGAACTGATTTTAGGCCTCGGTTGGTTGATGGAGCGAGAGGCTAAGATTTGCCTCAAAAAGAAAACGATAAAATTTGCAGGGAGCACCTTTCCACTTCTCAACCGAGATCGAATGGGAATCTGTCGGAGAATCGCCGCCGCTCAGAATGTGAACATCCCAGCGTTGTCAGAGATGGATGTGGAGGCATACGCCATACTCCCGGACCTGACTCCGACGAAAACTCAATGGGCCACGCCACCGCATGTACTGACCTCAGGACTTATCGTAGCCGGAACGCTTCTGCCGGAAAGAGCGATCGATTTGACCATAAGAGTGTTGAACCCGACCGACAAAGTGATTAAAATGCTGAAAGGAGTCCAATGTATGGTGGAGGAAGTGACAGTGACTGGGGCCGATCAGAACGACGACGCCGCCGCCACGTGCGCCGTGATCTCTGGAGTCAGTAATTGTTCCGATTCGGAGAACGTGGAGACTGTGTTGAGTCCGTTGTGGTCGGAAATTGCCGACGATGTTCCATCAGAGATGCAGCGTCGGCTTCGTGAGTTACTGTTGAATCATCGGGCGGCCTTCTCTCTCGGCGAATGGGATTTAGGCTTTACGGACATTCTGCAGCATGAAATTGACACCGGTAACGAAACACCAGTGCGACAACCGCTGAGACGACAACCACTGTCGTTGCTCCCAATCATAGATGAACAAGTTCACGCGATGTTGGAACAAGGGCTGATCGAACCTTCACTTTCGCCCTGGGCAAGTAATGTAGTCATGGTCCAGAAACGAGACGGAACTCCTCGCTTCTGTGTGGATTACAGGGCGGTAAACGCCAAGACGCGTAAAGACGCGTACCCTCTTCCGCTGATCAGCGAGAGCTTGGATAGCCTCGGGGACGCTAAATGGTTTAGTACCTTCGATCTCCGAGCTGGATATCATCAACTGGCCGTTCACCCCAGGGATCGCCACAAGACCGCTTTCGTCACCCGACGCGGGAGTTTCCAATTTAAAGTACTTCCGTTCGGGCTCTGCAATTCGCCTGCCTCATTTGGTCGCATGATGAACCTAGTTATGGCTGGATTAAACTTCGAGATCTGCTTAATCTATCTCGACGACATCTTCGTCTTTGCGGGTGACCTGGAGACCCACCTGGGTCGATTGGAGCAAGTCCTGTCTCGTCTGGAAGCCGTGAATCTGAAGCTGAAGCCATCGAAATGTAAACTGCTGCGGAAACAGGTGTTGTTCTTGGGGCACGTGGTCAGCGAACACGGGGTCACTACAGACCCCGAAAAGATTCAAGCGGTCCGCGAATGGCCTACCCCGAAAAAGGTCAAAGATGTAAGAGCATTTCTTGGGTTATGCTCCTACTACCGTAAATTCGTACCCGACTTCGCTCACATCGCGCGCCCGCTCCACCAACTGACTAAGAAGGGGTTGAAGTTTGCCTGGTCCGATCAGTGTGAAGAAGCGTTCCAGAAGTTAAAAGACTGTCTAACGGAGTCTCCCATTCTGGCGCTTCCAAACGACACCGGAATGTACATACTGGATACCGATGCATCAGGGGAATCCATCGGCGCGGTACTTTCCCAGATTCAAGAGTCGCAGGAGCGGGTTATCTGTTACGGAAGCAGAGTGTGTTCTGTAGCGGAGCAAAATTACGACGTGACGAGAAGAGAGTTGCTGGCGGTGATCAACTTTCTTAAAGCGTTCAGGCCGTATCTCCTCGGACGGAAGTTTATCCTACGAACGGATCACTCAGCGCTCCAATGGCTGCGACGGACGCCTCTTCCCATTGGACAACAGGCACGGTGGCTCTCGGTAATGGAGGAATTTGAATTCGATATACAACATCGGTCCGGAGCAGCGCATCAAAATGCTGATGCGCTATCTCGAAGGCCAATCCAGGTCAACGTCATCCAGGGGCGACAGCCACCAGCTCATCCTGTCTTATCGGAAATCGCAGATTGGGACCCGTCGGTCATAGCGGAGGAGCAACGACAAGATCCGGATCTAAATTGGATCTTGCAATGGAAGGAGAAATCGACCGAGACGCCCGCCGGAGATGAAGTACGAAGCTGCAGTGCCTTGACCAAGGCGTTGATTAATCAGTGGCCCCAGATAGTCGTAAAAAATGGACTCTTGCACCGTACGTGGCTGGACTCTGAAGGCAAACCTGTCCGCGATCAGTTAATACCGCCAGTTGGACGACGGCTAACTATTATCCGACTGGCACACGAAGGGATGTCTGGCGGACACCTGGGTGTCCGGCGAACCATGGCTCAAGTCCGACAGCGAGCCTACTGGCCGGGCTGGGGAGAACAGGTGTACCAGCAACTGAAGCGATGCGACAACTGCGCCCGATATATCCGAGGGAAGCCACCCAGACAAGGGCAACTACAGGACATGGCCGTCGGAGAACCAATGGAATGTCTCGGCGTCGACATCACAGGACCACACCCAGTGAGTAGTCGAGGGTACCGCTACATAATGACTGTGATTGACCATTACAGCCGTTGGGCGGAGGCATACCCCATCCGAAACCAGGAGTCCGCCACTGTCGCCCGGATGCTGATGGACCAGTGGATTCCGAGGTTCGGTTGTCCAAAGCAGCTCCTGACGGATCAAGGTCCCTGCTTCGAGGCTGCCCTGTTCCGAGACCTATGTCGCCTGATGCAGATTGATAAGATTAGGACGTCTCCTTATAAACCCAGCACAAACGGAATGGTGGAGAGACTACATAGAACCTTGAATTCAATGCTTGGCAAAGTAGTTTCTCAAAATCAGAAAGACTGGGACGTTCATCTACCTTGGATCATGGGAGCGTATCGGGCCAGTCAGCATGAAAGTACGGGATTCACACCAAACAAACTTTTTCTCGGACGCGAGACATGTCTCCCTATCGATCTGGTACTTGGAGACTGTAACCAGAACCATGAACAGCTGTCGGTGGATGATTACGTACAGAAAAGAACAGACGAGATGCGAGATGTGTTCCAGTTGGCGCGAGAATGCATGCAAAAGCAGGCTGTTCGCCGGGCGTTCCGGTATGATCTTCGAGTGAGGAAGCCGGAATTTACAAAAGGACAGTGGGTCTGGTACTACTACCCTCGGAAGCGTGTCCACATCAAAGATAAATGGGCAAAATGGTTTTCCGGACCTTACAAGATCCTGGAACAAGTGAGTCCGGTCCTGTACAGGATCCAGAAATCGGCCAGATCACAAGCACTGCTTGTGTACGTCGACAAGCTAAAGCCGTATCTGGGTGACCCTCCGTCTGGTTGGACCGAACCCGACCTACAACCACAGGAGCCGATCGAGTTTCCTGGAACCGAGGACACTACCGACGCCCCTGTGGAACTATCAAGACCTCGCCGTAACATTAAGATGCCGGCCCGGTACTGTGATTAACGACCGCATAATGGCGGAGATTCTGAATGCAGAAGTATCTGTAACAATTTTTAGTTCAATTGTGATGAAAATGAGTTATTTTACATGTAATGGTTTTTACATGTGTGGGTTACGGTGTAAATACTGTAATGTGCATGGTAGGTTGACTGAACTGTGTGTGGCATTGCACAGATTAATATTTGTATTGTATTGCATTGCATTATAAAGATGGCAGTTTGAATATTGCATCAGATGATATATATTGTGTGGCGCTATATAAATAGTTGGCGCTTTATGAATGATTTTTGACCTGAGGGGATATATTAGAATGATTAAGATTGCTCATTTTTAATTAGCTATGATGGTAATAATAATGATAGGCCTATCCTCCTGATAGGCTGATGTTGAGATATTGTGAGGCAAGAATAATAATAACAGATTCACTCAGTAAATTGGATGCAGCAGTGGGCCTACATAAGATTTTTAATTAGTCGTGAGCATAGCAGATATATAATAATAAATGATAGAGGCATTATTGATGATTTAAAATGGCGCTATATAAAAATTCTAGAGGCCCTTAGTGTCTTATTGTAGCAGCAGAAGAAATATATATATAGTTTGCATTGATTATATTAAGACATAAGCCTATATGTTCTGTTTTGCTCAGCTGTTGTGATTGCATAGTACAAGGCGCTATAATTATATAAACATATTTTAAGCCTAGGGTACACGCGATTATAATATTAAATTGTAGGCTTATATCCCGAAGGGCGCTATATAAGTAAATTATAGGCTTAAGGTAGGCCTATAGATGATAATAATATACTGTGATTAACGGCTGATGAGCTCATATAATTTTTAGACGAAGATGTTTATAATAATATAGCAGGCTTGAATGACTTTAACGTGCATAGGCCTATATATATATATATGTTGCTCGTTCAGACATAATAAAAGGAATTAGCCTCTGGATAGACTGAAGTAGATAATATTATATTATTTTGTTTGGCTTATATAGGCCTAATTAAAATATATCGGCCGGAGCCCTACATAACAGCTGTACTGACTCTGGTTGTGTATTAAACCGGTAGGAGGAGGATTATAAATATATAATATCTGCTAATAATAATACTGAGGTTTAAGCGTCCATATATACATTGATAGGCTGTGGATAAATTGCTGCATTTTTTTGGAATTATTTAGCCGTGTAAGGTTGTCAATAATTTTGTGGACGGTCTGATGATTGAAGTTGAAGGCCTATTGATATTGACGGCTGAGTGTATTGTATATTAATATTGTGGCGGTTTATATTACTAACTGTAGAACTGGTAGCCTATAATTCCGCAGGATAATTTAATATTAATATTATTATTAATCGGTCTGCAAGGGTTTTAATGCGATGCAGGAATGACCTAAGTTTCAGTTTGTTTATATGGACTGGTGTGTATATATATTGTGGTTATGCGACTTTAATGTGTACGCTGTGTACGTATCTATATTTGGACCAGCGTACGTGTCAATGAGTAAAGGCGACCTCTAGTCAGTTGCACGTGTGACTTAAAATTGTGTCAGCCTTGGCTAAACGCTTGCTGTTCTCACGTCGCCGTGTATCGATACGGCGGAGGGAGGCGGCGTCGGCGAGAGACGCTCAGACGCTTCAAAGAAGCCGGTGACGTGGGTCAATGATGATTTTCCCACGATAGTGACTTCGTGTGGGTGGTCTCATGGACTGTGCATTGGATTAATGATAAAGTGACTGAAGGAAAGAAGGATGACCTAGATTCATTATATTCATGCTAAGCTGACGGTGATTAATTTATGTATGGACTATATATGTAGATAGACCAACGTGGCCTATTATAAGTTCTTGCATAGGCAATATGCTATATGTAGCCTATAATTATTATATGTGGTTACGCTGTCTCGTAAACGACGTTTACAGCGTAATATTGTACTTGAGCGTAAGTTGCAGTAGGCCTATATTAATTTGACCTAATTAAGCTTATGTTACCGTAAGTGTTCTGTGCAATGGGCTGATGAGTCTTTTAATGTAAATTAGGCTTTCTGCAACCGATACATGGCACGCATAGAATATAAACTTAGTGTTACAGCCTATTAGGCCTATATTGTGCAGGGCTGTTTGTACACATTGTTTGTAGGGCTTATAACGTAGGCCTAATATGTCGCTTATTTTATCCTCAGTTACTAAATAGGATTAATGAAGAATATTATATTAATATTATATCTAGGCCTATTGTTAAATTGGAGTTATGCGAGCTTTCGATGGTAAATTTGGATAGTGGCAGACACAGTTATATTTAGCTACGAGTTAGGCCTACTTAGAGACAGAAGCTGTGTACTCAGAGAGTCTCTCTGGCGTTATAGGCTGAGTTGAAATCTAGACGGAGTTCTGCTCTGATATGATAGCAGTGTGGTTTCGTTAGATAATTATCTGCCTTTTAGTGATATTAGTGAGTATGAAACTCAGATGACTTGTTATAACAATGACGTGGCTTGACTCAAGGTGAAGCTGATCGGTTATACCACAGCGATAAACCTACAGGGGTCTGGCCTAGTATGACGTCATGGGTGATATAATATGGTATAATGTAGGCCTAATCGTGTGACTGGTCTAACTGCTGTCTGTGATTTAGGTTGAGGTTTGCCATTGAATTCCCTTCATAAAAACTGGACGGATGAAAGTTTGTGATAAATACAGGCCTATATATATATATATGTATAAGTAGGCCTACTTATAAGGAGCCATATAAACATAACCTTTGGCGTTATGGATATTGAAATGACAATTTTCGCTGAATTGTAAATCAGTGATGACCGTTTTCACTTAAATTTGCGCAGTGACTTTTATTGAGAGTGAACTGGCAATCCGGTTGACTGTCTAATGCTTATTGATTAACGCTGTTCGATTCTGCTGTTATAATTGTGCATTGCATATTTTTGATTAATGCAATTAATTTTGAACTTTTAATGTTAAAATCGGAGTAGCCTATAGCCTTACAGAGAATTTCAGGCTCCATTTGTCCAATTAAATGGAGCCGGAAATTCGGGGGATGGCCGGTGAGAGTGTCGCGACTGGGATACCCAGGCGCTACGGATTTGATTTCTGGTTGCCACATATATATTTTGGATCCGTTATGGTATTTTCAGGGTCCGATATAAAATATATTATATCAATTTTTGAGCTGCATTCGGTGACCTAGATAATATTGGTGACCTAGATTTTAATGCTGAGATCGTGCTCGACACGATTTTAAGGCCGTGACGTAAGCGGTCGCCATAGCTACCAGGTTATTGATCGCTTCTTGCATACGCTCAGCGAATGGAGGGTCGGCCGAAAAGGAGGAAGAGGAGTCGGCCGATATGACAGGCGCAGCGCCTGAGCAGTACAGATACACAGATAGGCAGACGGACGGAGCAATACGCCCTGCTGGCCGCTGTCATTGAATGCATGTGTGGTATTTTTCCTTCACGCTGTACGAGGTGACCTGGTCTATTTTTAGCACGGTTGACTCAGTGCAACTCGTGCGTACGTGTCAGAGCAAGAGGAAGAGAGAGAAAGACAGTGAGCTGCAGACAGACGCTTAGAGGGAGATAGGTGGTCGCAGCTGCATAGGAATTCAGCGCGCTTTATCTGATCACGCGGTACATGCGTGATCACGGCTCGTGCAGTGCCTTCTGCGCATGCGTCGCGTTCCCTTGAGGCGTGGTTATTAACTCAAGAACGCGCAATCGAGGGCAGTTTCAGGACGGACTTCGACGAGGATAGACGTGTAGCTCTGGAGAGCAAGTTACAAAATCAGAGTTTGATTATTTTAGAAAGATAATAGTTTATTTAAGTCAGCTTGGATTCGTCGTCTGAGATATTGCGTTGTCGCGTATTTACTTCACGGATTCTGTACGGAAATTCTAAAACGGCAAGGAGCCGATTGCATTGCGGTTTTGTGTTACGAGCGAATCGTCAGCGCTGTGGTTCTGTTTCGCATCTTCGTAAAGGAGTTAAGTCTTTCGTTCGGGTTTTCGATCTTTCTGTCGTTTGGATCGAAACCGCTCGGGTTTTACGGAATTTCTTCTGTCGTCGATATCTTCTGCGCAATTTGCCTATGGGCGTCAATCTATTATTTAAATATCTTTTCGTGGATTCCCTGTTCTCGACGTGTCAACTCGGCCTTACCGTCCTGTCAGCGTCGATTGTTGCGGATTCCTCTGAGTCACTTATCGTCGACGCACGTCCTGGATTCGACGCTCCATCTGCGCCTTTCCTCGTATAACGTCGGCCTTGTCCTGTGTCTCTAGTAGAAGGTACAGTTTTGCTGGGGTTTTCAATACAAAACTAAATTGATCTTTTGGGCAGAGAAATTAAGATTGGCATCTAAGTACAAAATTGGGGATTCATTTTGTCTGCTCCGATTGAAGTCTGTTTGAATTGTGTTGCATATTATTATCAGTTGCTTTAAACTGTAAGCTGTGGATTAACATTGTGAATAATTATTAAATGTTTCTGATAATAATAAGATCCATTGATTAAACTTTCGGATTTACTTCTTGCTAGCGTTAGGATTTGACATAACCAAAACTTGTATAGCGCCATGGATAGAAGCGGAGCATCAACGCCCTCGCAGCCATCTAGACCACCATCTGCGTTGGAAATAGGCATTTTACTAGAGGCCATACAAACGAATTCGAAGTCCTCCCAAGAAGCCATGGTTTCTATGCAGACTAATGTGCAGGCAACCATACAGAATAATGCTAGGGATACCCAGGAGGCTATCTCTGTCGTACAAAGCAATGTGGAAGAGGCTATTTCTGTCGTACAAAACAATGTGGAAGAGGCTATCTCTTCTGTCCGAACGGATTTTCAAGCTAACGCTATTAATACACAGGAGGCGATTGCCTCGGTACGGGATAATGTCAGAGAGGAAATCTCTGCAGTACATTATAATGTCAGAGAAGCTCTAACGGAAGTCGTGGCTCGCATTGAACGTTTAGAAACGACGCCCAGGGCATCTCCGAAGCCGGTTGCAGGTTCGAACCCAGGAGCAATATTTCCCTTTGGTACCACCGCGGATAGACCTTACCACTCAGCCATCGGCCTGGGAAGAGCTTCGGGGGCTAGGCCTAAGGACCTTTCACTTCCGGTCAACCCCGGAATCCTACGCCGGAGTGAAAGACTGGCCAGTAAGGCCCCAGTTTCATACGGAGAGCTAAGAGGTCGAGATACCTGGCCATCCCGAACCCGACGGGATTCGAACCCCGAAGCTACCGCCTCCCTTCCTCCGTCTATATCTCTGAACTACGACCTGCAACCGCACGCGGCCCTCTCACACGTTGGACCGGAAGTGGCGACTCCGGGAGTGTCCGAGGGGGCGGGCGTTACATAATCAGTATGGAATGAAGTAGGGGTCTACATTATTTAAGCATAGCCTAGACAGTGGCGTAGTCAAAGGGTTTGTGAGGGGGTTAATCCACGGCCGACTAGGCCTAGATATTTCTAGTCGGCCGTGGTTAATCCCCCCATTGCCTTAGAAAAACGTTTTAAGGTTATTTGTCCAACTATAGAAGAAAAACAAGCATCCGGCCATAAAACCCTCTATCAGAAATTCCTGGCTGCGCCACTGACATAGATATTAGCCGAATGACTGAGGGAGGCGCTACATAACAGATTATCAAGGGTCGCTCAGCGACCTTAGATAGGCTTATTTCAAAACGAGGTTACCGTTTATTAGATGTTCAGCCTTTATTATATGATGCTTAGGAGGACCTACTCAATTATGTTAAGACAATGTTCAACCAGTCAACCACAAAACATTCGCATCGATCATCGTTTATTTTCTCCACAAAACTAGGCTGACGCTAAACAAATGCGGCTCTTTGTCGTGGAATTTAATACCTTCGTGGATGTGACCCAGATACCTCAAGCGAGGTTGACCTAAATTCAGAACGAGGCCATACTGTGTCCGCCTAATAACGAGAAGAATGAAAATATTTTAGTCAGTGATTAAGTTTAAATTCTTTAATATCCGTATCGAAACAAAAGAATGAGAAACAGATCAGAAACTACGCTCCTCGCTTTCTACACCTTGGGGCTAAATTCTGATTGATTTCTGCCAGTTTTGTCTCCGATGGGTGAGTCGAATCTGGTCGATGTTTTTCTAGCGCTTGTTCAACGGTAAGCGCTATTTAAAAGTGTGCTGTTTGTTACAGAAACACGAACGTCGAATTTAGTAGATTTATTTCGAATTATATAATGTCTAAATTATGAAAATCAACATTTTCTCCAACTTTTAAAACTGCTTGTTTAATGATTATCCTGTCTAAATTTATATAAAATTGCTTGTCCGTATTATTCACGTAATAACATTGTATACAACGATACATGTATACATGTCTGTATGCCGGTGTCGCGTGACAGAGTCTCCCCCCTAAAATTCTCCCCCCGGAGACTTTATTTCGAAATAGATTCTCCCCCCGGAAGATCTGTTCTAGAATAAATTCGCCCCCCGGAGACTATATTCTGAAATAAAGTCTCCGGGGGGAGAGAATATTTCCTCCGCCCACGAAACAAAATCTCCCCCGTTGATCGTGAAATCGGCTACAATCGCATAAAATTAATAGATAAGCATATCAAACCGTTAGTTTACGTTGTTAACACGATAACACGTTATTTAACACGAATTTAGATATACTTTTACACCAGAAAAATGTCTTCCTAGACAGATTATCAGCCAGGGGAGACTCTGTTTCTGGGGAGACTTTGTATCGGGGGGAGACTTTATTTCGTGACACCGGCTTATTTCCCACAAAACAATAGGCAGTAATAGTATAGTAGTACTTATTACTTATCCATGGTTGAGTTTGTTTGTACATGTTTTAAAATAAAATTCTTGAGATAAGTTCATTGAGTCTTTATTGGGGAGGGTGAAATTGTGTGAGCCTTTTGCCGAAAGTTATATAATGGCTCTGGCTGCATTATAAAGAGGTTACAGAGGACATGAAGTTTGTTTCACATGACGAACTATGAACGGATAAACATATTATTTAGTGTCATTTACATTATTTCAAAGCAAATAAATTGTGCAGTACAACTAGAAATTGAATGAGCAATGAAAACATATCATAGGACAAGCAGAAGTTGGATGAGTGATAGAAATATGTTAGTTATATATATATATATATTTATATATATATATATATATTATAACTGGAAGCTGGATGAATTGTGAGAGATGGCAAATCACTGCGGTGGCAGTAGAAGTTGGATGAGCGATGAAAACACAGTATTAATGCTATCCTTTCATCCTGCTCTTGGTTATAATCCTTTCTCACTTATTTCCTGTACCCCAGGTCAGGCAAGGCATATGGCTTAGAACAGTGGCATTTTGATAACATGACATTGTGTCAAACCACTTAAGAATTCATGTTACAAGCGTCAATGAAGTAAATGTTTTTGCATTGTGTGGTATTGCAGTGCTTTAAATGTGAGCAACTGGCTGTTTCTGCTTACAAGTATAATTGTGTTTTGCTAGTTGCATTTTTCCGTTGCATTGTACTTATAGATTGATATTGTTTAATATTGTATTGTTTTAAAAATAATGTATTGCACCACATTGTATTTTATGAGCATATGAAACATATTGAATAATATTTTGGGCTGTAATATTGCAGTGTATCGCTTTGCATTGCACCGCATTGTGTTCTCACACTGTATCGTATTGTGTGCTTTCTTTCGTATTGTTTCACACTTTTTTCTATGTTGCGTCAAAGTTTCGTGAGACGCAAAGCCATGCCACACTTACGCCGAGTGTGCATGCTGTTCTGTCACAGTCCACAGTGATGTCATGTGTACCTGTTGAGTGCTTTAATTGTCAGAGGATAACAGAACAATTTCAAGTGCTAGCGTACTGACCATGAACTTTCACCTGACCTGATTAGGACCTGAGCAGCGTGTGATCTGGTTCATGGACGATATTAATGTAACAATAGTTACAACTGTAACAATAGTTACAACTGTAACAATAGTTACAACTGTAACAATAGTTACAACTGTAACAATAGTTACAACTGTAACAATAGTTACAACTGTAACAATAGTTACAACTGTAACAGTATTTTGTTGTATTGTATTGTGTTGAGTTGCGCTGATTTGTTGTTTATTGCGTGGTGGTTTATGTTACGGGTTCGGTGCCTTGGAGCCGATGGGTTACAGGTTCGAATCCACCTCAAGCCGCTGAGTAGGGACCTTGAGCAAGTCCTTCACTTGCAATTGCTTGTGCGCTTCGGCATGAAACTCTGTTGCAGTGTCCGCTCTGTAGTCGGGAGTGCCTCTGAGTAGAGAGCTTCAAGGGGCGCTATGACGAATGCGAGAAATAAATAAAATATGTTGCAATAGATATTTATCATATGGATGCATACCTGTAGGTCTCCTTGGGTCAGCCTTTGGCTTGCCGATCCCTTCCCTTACATTATTTTACTTCATTCATTCGGAGCATTTATATTGCGCCCCTTTAAGAAACTACTCAGAGGCGCTCTCAGCCCAACCACGAACAAAGAAAAAAGACTTGAGAGACTTGAAGAACCCAGCCGGATGGACCACAGGTAGAGAGCAAAGCTGGTGGTTGCTGTACTACTTTCTGTACTTGACCTTACCAAGTGGTATAGTAATATTATAAGGTGTGAGCTACAGTCTGTTTTCACATGATGGTGCAGTGGTGCACATACGACGATGCTCTTATGTTATACATGTATGTCAAAGTTCAAACTGATACATGTATGGTTAATTATAAGTTTTCATTCGTTGCTATTAAAATTCGTTCATTAGTTACTATTTCGGACTATCGTAGATGATAAAGGACTTTGAGTGGTCCACTTTCAAGTGTATGCACCAACTGTGCAGCAGGCTCTGTTTTATCTAGATATACATGTAGTAGGTCTCTTTCTGCTAAAACATTTCCATGACTGCCTCTCAACTTTAGTTTAATAATTAAACATGATGACATTTCTTGTGAAGTTCGAAGTGTATTTATCCTCCAGATATTTAAAGAAGCTTTGTTAAATTCCTTTTTATACCTAGGCAACTATATGACCTTCTTTCAGTCGCACCTATCACCATCTGAATGGTCTGCCACCCGAGCACATGGTGGGATTGCTCCTCTTGATTTGCCCTTAAGTACTGTTTTGTCACCTTCTTTCTTAGACCTTTACTCACGAGTTGGATGCATGACAGTGACTGATGGCAGTGTTATTATGCAGTAACTGGCATTAGGTGAAATAGAATGCCGGGGGGGGGAGGGGCGCTTTCTCATGTAGCCAGATCCCTTATAGAATGAAGATGACACATTTAATTTACAACTGTAAAGTAATTATGTGACACTTGCCATAGGGCCAGAGTGCTAAGAACTTAATTTTTTTAAATGAGAAAACTGAAGAAATCTTAAGTGAAACCAGTTTGCAATTGCATTCATGTTTGAATAATTGATTCAATATCAGTCTGTTGTCACTTAATGGCAGATATGTAATGGATCCCAGCTTATTTGATTTAAAATTGTAAAGTAATGAGTCTAATGACGTGATACTTGGTAGCTCTAGGTTAGAGCATCGAGGTTATGCTACATGAAATAGATCCCTGTCCTTTATTTGATTTAAAACTGTAATGTAATGGTGTGAAACTTGATAGAGCTTATAATAGCATCGAGGTTATGCTACATGAAATAGATCCCTGTCCTTTATTTGATTTAAAACTGTAATGTAATGGCGTGAAACTTGATAGAGCTTATAATAGCATCGAGGTTACGCTACATGAAATAGAGCCCTGGCCCTGGCAGTCTATTTCAACGATGGTATTTAGACAGCAGCTGATCGTGATCAAACAGCTGCCTTGTACTGATCGACATTCTCACGAAGGTCAATCAATTGTGATTTGCTATTCAGAGATTGCGATCGAAGATGCTCTCCTGTCTCCGCAGCTGGCCGCATTATGATTGGCAGCACACCTGGCCATGATTGTATCGTGGTCACACCTTGAACAGGTGTGTGTGTGTGTGTGTAATTTGATGTGGGTCATTAGGTGCCAAACTGTGTATCAGCATAACTTTTGGTGCTGAATTTTGGCTTGTATATTTTCACATTAAAATTTTTTGGCACTAGTACATTTTGAATTGGAAATTTTTTATTTATGAAGGTGATACATGTGCTGTAGCTGTGAAATTTAAATTTTGGTAAATTGAAATGTTAACAATTGATGAAACTTTGCAATCGAATGTTTGACTTTGAATTCTTGATAATTATATGAAAAGTTGAAACTGATTTAAGAATTTTGGCATTTATCTTTTTGGATAGAAAATTTTGACTTTGAATTTTGGGATTGAAATTTTTAATTTTGAAAGTTTTTAGGGTGGAATTACCGTAGGATTCAGAATTACGCGTTAAAATTTGTGTATTGAAATTTGCTGTCTGGTATATATATATATTATTAACTTCTATTTGCACTTATTTTTCTGTAATTTTGTGATTTTACATGGAAATTACGAAGCAGAATTTTATGTCGAAACATATATTTTTCAGTTGAAATTTTGCATGAGAATTCTTGCTTTTGATCTTCTGACATTGAAACATGGCATATGAAATTGTCAGGACTTGAATTTGGAATTTAAATTTTAGAAATTGGAATTATGGCACTATAACGCATGCTGAGGGTGGGCTGTTAGCCTGTTATTTATTTCTAATGGTCACAATATTCATTGTATTTTACGAAAGCTTTTGTTTTTTTGTTTCAGATATTTTCCAGAGCAATTTTGAACTTGTTCTTCTCTCTTTTAGTCCTTCTGCATTCTGAGTAATATTTGGGTCAGGTTGTGACCATTGCGTAGAGTCCCAGAATGGCAGAAGTTGCAGCAGAGAAGGGAGCCATTGTCTGGTCAACAATGAACGGGGAGCCAGAGCATATCTACAAACGCAGTCGTTCGTTCGAAGGAGTCGAACGACACCGCGCGAAGTTGAACGCCGAGCTGGCGACGTCGGCTGACGCCGCGACACGAGTCGTACGGACGACGGGAGTCACGAGCCAAGACTTGTCGGAGGTGCTTTCAAACTGCTGGGCGTCGGAGACCAGTCTCGACATCACGAAGGCGACGGACTCGCAGCAGAAGATTCGCGACACGTGTCGAAACGGAGAACCCGTCGCAAGCAATTCCCAACTCTGTGATACGCCCGTAGTCAAAGAACGTCCTTCCGAAAAGAACGGTTCTCTTCCGTCGAAAACCAACACGCTGCTCCGATCGATGTTCGCGCGGACTAGAACCGACGAGTCGAAGGCGTCGCGACTCAAGTCAAAAACTTCGCAACATGAGGATTCAAAAGGTTCGCGACACATGTCAAAAACCCCGAAAATCGAAGAGTCGGAAGTGTCGCAATGTGACGACTTGGACAGCGTCGGGGCTTTGGGGTCGTGCGGGAGTCATCCGCAATCACGGACGAACCTGGATCTTGCGTTGGGTGTCGTTATAAACGGCGGTCCAAAGACGTTGGTCGAAGAGTCGGAAAAGGACGACTTTTCGTCCGGAAAGAAGTCGAGGAAGTCGAAGCACGTGACGGCGAAGGAGTCGTGGCTCCTGCGACTCTTCGAGTCGAAGTTGTTCGACATGTCGATTGCGATTCAGTATCTGTTCAATTCAAAAGAACCTGGAGTCCAGTCTTACATAGGTAGAATAGCAACTATTTAAACACCACAATTGCAATTTAGGGATTCTAATAATAATTATTTGAATAATTATAATTATTGTAACTATAATAATGGCGACTGTAAAAATGATGATGACGATTTTGATGATGATGACGACGACAACATTTGGTCATGATGATGGTGATGATGATGGCCTATCAGTTTGCACAGTGCTGTAGAGTCTGGAAGTATCAGCTTATCAGCTTGATATTATTCTGTCACATAAAATAGGAGTTGAAGTCAAGACTATAATTATATAGTTATTATTGTTATATATTATATACACTTCAATACCTTAAAATAGTAAAGTAATGTGTTTAATGAGTTTGTTACTGACATTGTCGACTAGGTAATCGAATGTTTACGTTTGACGATGATGACGTCGATTTCTACCTGCCTCAGCTGTTGACGATGTACACATACATGCATGATGTTGCGGAGGCTGTTCATCCTTACCTGATCCACAGGTAACCAAACACTTGTACAGGCTATTTTGGTGACGGTGACCATGAGATGATACCTGTGGTAAATTATGGTATTCGGTAAGGTGAGGTTAGAGGAGATAAGGTAATGTAATGTGGCCATGTGATTATCCATTACAGAGGGTAAACTAAGAGAGTTATGGTTAAGGTTAAAAAAAGGTAAGGCTGTGTAAGTGTGTGGTATACAACTATACATACATACATACAGACATTATTGCATAAATGCATTCATTGCATGCGTGCATAAATACATAAATATTTACATACTTACAATATTTACATAAATATTGCATGCATGCGTATTAAAGTACAGGCATATGTATGACATGTGCATAATAAGTTACCCATCCTCCTGGTATTGTCTAACAATGACACATTAACCAGATGTCTTTTTATAACACGGATGCTATTGAAGTGACCTTAATTTTATTACCGGTTGTCTTCTCTGTCTATCCTTTCTCTCGCACGTAGTTCCAAAGATGTCTGTTATGTTTTGTAGTTGTACACTATGATTATTGAATTGCATATTTCAATTGTTTTGTATTGTACACAATGTACACACGCTGTATTCTGTTCTCATCCGATGTTCCCGCAGTGCGTTTACAGGCGGTTCAACAGAGTACATAGTACTTACTTAACAACATGAGACACAGGGAGCTTAGCCTATCTTTAAATACCTCTTAAAGACCAATCTTTTACAGTTGTTTCATTGTGCTAGGTTGGGAGTGCCTCTGATGAGCCTCTCCTGAAGTGGCTCTATATAAATTTACAGTTACAATTACAGTTGCACTGTTCTGTCTCTGATTTATTTATATAGCTCCTTGTGTTTACATTGAATATATGTCACCAGGTGTCGTTCGAACGTCGACTTCAGTATCACGACGGCTCGACTCTTGGGCGCTTACTCAGCCGACGTAACAAAACCAAACTGGAAGAATTCGCAAGGCACGAAGCTAAAGACTATGATACTCAGCGAAGAACTAAGGCAGGCTAATCGATTTTTTTCAAATTATCTAACTTGATCTAATCTATTTTCTGGTATTATCTGAACTTTTTTCTTATAATAATACAATCGATATTTTTATCCAATCTGTTTACGGTCTAATCTATTCCAATCAGGAAACTTCTAAAGCAATGAGTAGATTTCAATGAATTCTCTTACTGATTCCCATATGTGGAGACCAAACACTTTACAATTCACATTTTTCCAGCAATCATTTAGTTTACTGTGATAAGACCGAGAAAATCTCACTGCAACCGAGCCGTATCTTTAAACTGGTAGCCTATCTGTCAACTAGGAATCAGTAAGAGAATTCATTGCAGGTCTGGACAGTTGGGACTTTGAATCTCTGAGAGTTTTTGCTATGTTTAGACCCCTTAAAGGGCATGCTGTTGATAATATCAGTTTGCTCAGCATGTTGTTGTTGACGTTCAATTATGCACATGAGTTTATCATATAGTAAATTCATTCATTTATTCTAGTATTTATATAGCGCCTCTTCAAGGAAACTACTCAGAGGCACTCAAATGGCCTTGGTGTGTCTGCAAAGGACTTAAATGTTACACTGCAGACCTGTGAATATTGCATCAAAGAAAGTGTTAGTTTCATAAGTTGTCATCCAGTTATGCATGTGAACGGAGTTTATCCAATCCTGCCTATATCTGATTCAACGTATATTTGCAGACCCTACGTTCAGCATGGCAATCACTGTCTGCCTGGTTCAACAAGTCCGACAACATACCTAAGTCCAAAACTCATGAATAAAAAGTTTCACTTGCGATCAAAGTCCGATGTGACTGGTAAGTCGGTCGACTCTTGCCTTCTGCAAATCTGCCTTTGTAGAAATTGAATTTATTATAAGTACCATATTTATAATTTTTCTGATGTTTTATTGCATATGTTGTATCTGACCATTTATGAAGCACTTACTTCTCTTGAGCAGCAAAAGCCTTCAGTGAAAAGTGCTGTAGACTGTTTCTTGTTATATAATGTGAATCATGTTACACTGTTACAGTGTCAATGTTAAGTTAGGTCTTTGTGTTGCAATTTCCATCACACTGTTATGTTGCATTGTTCTTTATTATGCAATTTATTTTGCAGTTTTACCATAGACATACATTACCCTGGTATCTTACACAAATTCGTTGTTTTTTAGGATCTATATCCTCGTTAAAACGCAGCTCAAGCTCATGTGATGTCAAAGCAACTGTTCGGGGCAATCTGACTTCGGGGCGAGCGTTCGAAAGCGGTTGCATCTGTCACAGCAGCTCGGCAGGGTTGTACAACGACCTCGTGGGGAGGACAACCGAATGCCAGTGCGGGGCGCCCCGCCTTTACCCGCAGCTGTCGTTCGTCGATGCGCTCATGGACGTCGGAAAGCGACTGTCAACGCTACCAACGAAGGAGCGGAGAGGTGGGTTATGTTGCCAGGGGAAGTGGTTGCCATGGTTACCTTATTTAGTGTTGTTGCTAGGAAACGTGGCTGCCATGGCGATGCTTGCTGCGATGAAAAATAGGCGATGCGATAACGAACGAGTAGAGAAATAAGGAGCAAGTAAATAAACGTACTGAGTAGATTTCTATTCACTGACTTCAGGTTGAGTAAAGGATTTGTTTCAAACTATGCTTGTTGTTTATAAAATGTTGAACGCTCTCAAAACGCAAGACTTGAACTCATTTCTTTTTCCCAGATTTGTTAGTACTGTCACTGATTGTCTGTGGGCTTATTCTTACCTAAGAACGACACTTTTTGAATAAACTGCACTTCTTCTGGACATTTGCTGGACTTAAATTTCAAGTTGACATTTAAATGTCATCGCATTCTCAACTGAAGATTCATTTTCTTCAAAGTCCTTAGCCACCACAGGATGATCTGTATTTTATTTAATAGACTTTGAATAACCTTCTAAACACTGACCTGATTTACTAGTTAAGTTCGTTTCACCATTTCTTTATGCCTTGCGTGCTAAAAGCAAGTGTGGTAGAATTACTTGTCAA
Source organism: Lumbricus rubellus (assembly GCA_945859605.1). Taxonomy (NCBI): domain Eukaryota; kingdom Metazoa; phylum Annelida; class Clitellata; order Crassiclitellata; family Lumbricidae; genus Lumbricus; species Lumbricus rubellus. Next base: position 15,249,829 of record OX243818.1, read on the forward strand.
TATTTAAAACAAAATTCTTTATCAAAACTCTAATGCAATCTTTGTTTGATTAAGTTTTGCTCTGATCGAATAAATTGCTAAGTATTATTTTATCTGATTTGTAAACTGAACTTTGTTTTTGCTGGTTTAACTGACTAAAATACCGCCTTTATGCCGTACTTTGATCTGTAATTTCATCCAATATTTATGTGCTTCTGATAATTTTCCTTTCAAATGTGTTATGTTAATATGTTTGTCAGACAGTATGAACACGTCTAGTTAAGTTGCACTATGTTCAGGTTGTGTTTGAAATGCTCCAAGGAATAAATAAATAAACGTCAAAATGTAAATGTCAAAAAATGTCAAATATCCAATATTTATTGTGGAGTTTAATTAACAGCAACTTAGTGTAAGTATTAACCCTTTAATGCCGGAGAGTATAGGATTTCCCATAGCATTTACTACCATCTCGGCATTAAAGGGTTAAGTAAATTGGTGATTTCTGTTGGTTACAGCGGCACGTCTGCTTGCCGAACTGACGTCCTTGAACTTGAACTTACCATCGAGGGTCAGCCTCCCTATCCGTGACGTCATGAACCATCATGTTGTGCGCATTCCACCGTCACAGGCCGTTGTTCTCAACTCCAAAGAAAAGGTAACTTACCTATTTGTCGTTAGTTACGTTACTTTACTCTGCCGCAGTCTAGATGTTCTTGTTCTATCATCCATACAACGGTAAACTAGGGTAAAGCTTTAACAATAGAATAACTTATACTGCAGCCTATTTGAATTTGAATCTACCTTCCAAGGGTCAGTGTCCCTATCCCTCTGTGCTCTATCTCATTTCGGTGTGTTTACTCGACTGAGCAAAACCAAAATACAAGCAACCGAATCAACTGACTAATGGTTTTGGGAGAAGCGTCATGAGCTCTAATAGCGGGTTCTGGACAACCAATATGTTACGCACTTTACTTCTTACATCAAGTGCCAGTGTAGGCATATGCATTGTTTTAATTTTAATTTGTTTCATTTTGGGGTGTTCAAACACCTAAAACGCTCCCTAGCTGTGGCCTTGCTTACCTTTTTGTACCCTATCTTCCTTCCTTTGCCATTAATTGGCCCTTAAGTAGCTAACCATGCATTACCATATCTTACCTCACTTTTATACCATACCTTATCTAACCATCATCATACCATATCTTACCTCACTTTAATACCATACCTTATGTAACCATGCATTACCATGTACCTTACCTTGTTTGACCATACCTCACCTAAAATACCCTGTTTTCTTTTCTCGATGTACGCAACAGGCTCCGTACATGGTCTACGTGGAGGTCCTCGAGTGCGAGAACGCCCACACGACCCCCGTTCCGTTGAAACTGCCGGAGAACACGCTCCGCTTCACTCGGTCGGAGGAAGACCTGAGCGCATGTCGACTCACTGACCAGCAGCGCTCGTCCGCTGAAGCGTCACCTCGACCGGAACCGGTTGGATACAGCATCGGAATCGATGACAATGACTGCTGGTCACAGGATGACGATGACATCATTCAGGTGGGAGACAATGGGATCGGTGGAATCGATCAGGGGGGGGCAACTGACCGGTAATTTAGGAATCAATCTTGTCGATCAATAAGTCAGTCCGTCAATCAACCAATCAATCAATTAATCAGTCAGTTGTTTGATGTAATTTCTTCTCTTTCACCATTGTCATTTCTAGGGCTTACTGTCATCATAATCTGTTTTTGAAGCGGAAGCCCTGTGGCAATCCAATATGTAATTGGAATAGTCGCTTAAAAGCATTTCCAGTCCACGGTTCTGTTTATCCATGAATGATTCATTCATTTATTCAGTCATCAAATTAGTAATCCAGTTATGTGCTTCGTTATTCGTTATTCATTTAATAGATTGGTCAGTAGTCAATGTCATTCAAAGAATTGACCGGTTAGTCACTCCATTAGTATATCATTAAGTTGCTTAGTAAATCAATCAATCAATTAGTCGACATTCATGCATTTCCTTCAGACCATATATTAAATGTTGTTCTCGTTATGAAAATGATATTTTTGATTTCTTCCATTTCCTGATTTTTTCCATTTTTTGATTTTATTCCATTTCCTCATTTTTTATATACAATTTCTGTGTTTGCGTGAACAGCAGTTCCACATAAAGTCTCGTCCATCGATGGACTCTCTGTCGCAGTTCTCCGTGGAGAGCAACGCGAGCGCCGACGGCCGTGACACGCTGTACATCGCAGCGGGGGACATCCGACGTCGACTGATGGAGAACCTGACGGTTCCTAAGAAGAAGTTTGAGGTTAGGATACGTACATATTGATTGGTTGATTCATATTTGTTTGTTTGTATGCGCACTTGTTATAGCGCCCCTTCAGGCTCTCTCTACTCAGAGGCGCTCCCGAATGCAGAGCGGGCACTGCATCGGAGTTTCACGCCGAAGCGCTGAGCAATTGTGAGTGAAGGACTTGCCCAAGGTCCTTACGCGGCGAGGTGGATTCAAACCTCGAACCTTCCGGCTCCAAGGCAACGACTACACCACCGCGCCCCACAGAGACCTCTTACAACCGTTGTTTGTCTGTGTTTCAGCGTGATCCAGAGGACCCATCGGCAGCTGCGTTGAAGGAACCGTGGGAGGAGAAGGTGCGTCGCATCCAGCAGACGTCGCCCTACGGACATCTGCCGAACTGGCGCCTGCTCAGCGTCATCGTCAAGTGTGGAGACGATCTTCGACAGGAATTGCTCGCCTACCAGGTCCTCACTCAACTGCAGGTTGGTCTGCTGTCTTGTGCCAGGGGGTATGGTTGGTGTGATATGGTGGGTATGGCATAGTAGATTTGGTATGATATGGTGAGTGCAGTGTGAGAATTGTGGAAAAATAACTGGGGGGTTGGCCTATGATAAACTTGGAATTTGGGTATGAAAAACAGACTTTACTATGGGGCTCTAAGATGGTGGGTTGAAATCCTCCAAACCCCCGGCAATTCTCACCCTAGGTGAGTGTGATATGTTGTAGTGTGATGGATATGGGATTAGTATAGGTTTTGTATAAATGTTTTAGATTAGGCAAGGTATCTATTAAGGCAAGTTATAATTAATTAAGGATAGTCCGAGCAATGTTCAGATGAATCAAGTGACGGAGATTAATCTAGGTTGTTAGACATAATTTGCACGACATTTCTGAAGAGCACCCACTTTGCTGTCCAGTCTCTGACATTGCAGCACGTCGTGTACTTCCCTCTTCGGCTAGGGGTGAGCTTCTGGTCCCGCAGGCTCGCTTGGCTATTAAGCAGCGCCCTACTTTCTCGGTCGTGGGGCCTACCTGTCTGGAACAACCTCCCGGTTACGCTTCGCTCTCTACTTGTGGTCCATCCGGCTGGGTTCTACAAGTCTCTCAAGTCTTTTTTCTTTGTTCGTGGTTGGGCTGGGAGCGCCTCTGAGTAGTTTCTTGAAGGGGCGCTATATAAATGCTCTGAATTAATGAATTAATGAACTATGGTTCCCTAAACATGTTCCTTTTGTTCCTCCTCCAGCTCATCTGGACGGAGGAGCGCGTTCCACTCTGGCTGAAGCCGTACCGGATCATCGTGATCTCGAACGACAGCGGAATGATCGAGCCTGTCGTCAACGCCGTCTCCATCCATCAGGTGAAGAAGCACAGCCAGATGTCGCTGCTCGACTATTTTATCCACGAGTTCGGAAGTCAGACGACGGAAGAATTCCTCGAGGCGCAGAGGAACTTCGTTCGGAGCTGCGCTGGATACTGCCTCGTCTGCTACCTGATGCAGGTCAAGGACAGGTCAGGATCGTGGATTGTTTTTTCTTCTTCTTAAAAGGATTTGATTGGAGTGAATTGAAGTGAATTGGGTATATCTCTGGAATTCGTTTGGATTTTTATGGTTTTGATTAGGGAGAGGTTTATGGTGATGGTTAGCACTCCGGCACGAAGAATGCATGGACGTGGGATCACTTCCTGCTACCCTTACAAAGGTTCACTCAGCCTTCCGATTGGCAGATGGTGTAGCTAAAATGATTAGTAGGATGTGATGGGCGCCATGCATGGCTGCTGACAGTTGAGTTCGACTCCGGTAATAACTTGTTATCATCCGTCGTACTTTTGTAGTCATTCTGCATTGTGTCAATGTGAAAGTAAACGAAGGTTATTGTTATGATTAATTTTGATTAATTTTTATGTTTATAGTGTTGATTAGAATTTGTCGTCCAAGTTTAAAATTGAATTGGATTGGATGAGATTAGAGTTTCGCTTGTTTTTTTATTGAATGCCAGTTGAGATTTGCTGTGATTAGGTTGTATTTTAACGGTCTTTATTTTGATTGATAGTGATATAAATAAAAGCAATTGAGAAAATGATAAAATCTAGTTTCAAGAAAGAATATGAACGATTGTTTCTCTTTTCGCAGACATAACGGAAACATTCTTCTCGACTCTGAAGGTCATATCATCCACATCGACTTCGGCTTCATCCTTTCCATTTCGCCTGGAAAGAACCTCGGCTTTGAGACATCAGCTTTCAAGCTAACACACGAATTTGTTGAGGTTCGTCGGAGCAGACGTTTAACTTAACCCTTTCGTTACGGGACCAGACCCGCATGATGGCCGCATCCTGGCTTAATAACCCATCGCCGCGGCGGGTTCCGTAGCGAAAGGGTTAAATGGACTTTCTGACTTTGTTTTTCTTTGTTTGATGTTTGATGCACACAACCATCATCATTGTCATATTTTTTTGTCTTATCCCATCTTCTTTGGGCTCTGCTAATCTTGACCCGTATAGATGAGAATGAGATGAGTTAGTCACCAACTATTGCCTACACCTCTAATAGTTCGCCTCTGACAGTCAGATGGAATATGCATAAAGCTGGCTTAAACGACGGACTAAGTAGTCATGGATTAAGGTTAGCGAGGTTATTGTTTTACGCAGGGTTTCCGATACTGATGTTGTTTTGTTGATCTTGCATGTGAATAATTAATAATTATACTTGATTCTAGATAATTTTGAATAATTGTAATGGGCAAGGAAGTTTTTCAGGCACGAATAATATTACAGTCACTTTACGTAGAATGCTTAGGTTGTGAACTTAACTAATATTATTATTCATGACAATGAAACGAGTGGATTAATTTCATAAACCAAGTGCTTCGAATATTCAAGATGAATAATTATGCCATTTTAGTTATTTCATCCTAGGATTAGCTCTAGTTAACACATGATAAGATTGAATTGTACGACTGTGGTGTGTTTCGCAGGTGATGGGTGGGTTGGGCAGTGATATGTTCGAATACTTCAAGATCCTCATGCTGCAAGGTCTCGTCGCTGCGCGTAAACACATGGACAAGATCGTTCCTCTCGTTGAAATCATGCAGACAGGTTAGTTAGCATGAAGATATTAATCTACCACTTCTAATATTAATTAACAAGTATAATTTTCTGTAATGTAATGTAATTTTAATGGTATTTGCATAACATTGTGCGAGCAAAAGCTTGTAATATTTAGTCTGAGATTTATGAAGTGCTACTTCAAGAACAAACTCGTCAGTGGCGCTCCCAACATGAGCAAGTGAAATTAGCCAAATGATGCAGTCGTCGGCTGCTTGCGAAACTGTTCTTGTCTATGAAATCTGATCGAATAATCTCTGACGCAATCCACTTTCATGTTACAGGGTCGCAGCTGCCGTGTTTTGGCCGTGGTGCAGGCACTATCAAAGGCCTGAAGGACCGCTTCCATCTGAGCCTCACGGAAGAGCAACTCCAGCTCATGGTAGACGGAATGGTCGAGTCCAGCATCAACTCGCTCACGACCAAACTCTACGACGGATTCCAGTACTACACAAGCGGAATCTTCTAGCGGCGGAATATTCTAACATCGAGATATTCTGACGCTGGCGACCAGCCATTCGAATGTTCTTACATCGGAATATTCTAACTGCAGTAATTTCTGTCACCTGCTACCAACGGAATCTTCTTTTTTAGGTGATTGTTCCAATACCAGCGACCAGCAGAGAAATATTATAAGTAACGTGATCATCCAGCGGAATATTCTGTCAGTGAAATATTCTGTCAGCGGAATATTCTAACATCTTCAACTATTAGACGTGTGGAACGCTCTAGAACAGTTCACTAGTGGAATATTCTAGCAGCAGAATGTATAACACTCTGAGCCAGTGGAGTATTCGGACGGTAGCATGTTCTTCAAATAAAACTTCCTGTGATAATAAAAGCCTGCACTTGGAAATTCCCTCAGACGGGATATACCTGCTCTAGGAAAATTCAGTAATTGGGTAAAGCTGCGGGAGAATCCCACATTTGTAAAATGCAACAATTGGGAAAATGTATGTTCTAATAGCTTTTTTGGGATTGTGAATGTCGCTGATAAGCATTTTGCTTCCAAGTGACGATGTATAAATGTGTTAGCGTTATGTTTTGAGAAGGTCTGCCTGATTGTGGCCTGTGATTTTTTTAAAGTATTTTTATGTGGGCTTAGCATGGAATGTTAACTCAGTTTCATGTGGTTTGTTTCAAAGCGACGTACAAATAATGTCTGGTAGTAGAGCACAATCATTTTGTCCTATGCTTTGAAGAGTGGTGTCTGACTACATCAGATATTACTATGGTCATGGGTTGTCTGCCTATAAAGCAGTGTCATCGTAAGGATGTAGTTAGACATTATTTATTGTGGCCTTCTGGATTAATTAGAGGGGAGTACTACCGGGTAGTTTGTTGTGTAATAAATTTACCACTAAAGTACTATTGATTGGTGTCTGGTGATAGGTTGGCGATGATGAGTGTGCTCTAACACCAGACGGTTTATGTCTATAAATGTTCCATTCTATTGTCTTCTGGAGACAATGCATCATTGTATGTTGAGAGCAAAGTCAAAGGCACTGTACATAATCTGTAAATAAAGGCTTTGAGGACAGACAAGGACCAACTACGAACAAAAGCGAAGGCAAATCGAGAACAAAATCGTTTATTTTTTTGCAGTGTTTCTTTTTTGAGTAAATTTGTATATACTGGCTGCCAATGAGCATTTATTAAAGCTGTCTAAGCTATCAAATACTGTGTTTTTATTTATCTAGTTGTAAACATAATCTTGATACTTTAGTGTTTGTATATGCACTTGTTATAGCGCCCCTTCAAGCTCACTACTCAGAGGCGCTCCCGAATGCAGAGCGGACATTGCATTGGAGTTTCACGCCGAAGTGCTGAGCAATTGTGAGTGAAGGACTTGCCCAAGGTCCTTACGCGGTGAGGTGGATTCGAACCTCGAACCTTCCGGCTCCAAGGCAATGACGCCACCACTACACCACCACCCCAGTGGTTACTGGTCAACTTCAGTCTATCATAGTCTTCATGGAGGTTGGTGCCTCAATTCCCCACCTGGACTGAGTTAACAGTCGTCTGATGGCTCTCAGTCGCCTTCACATAAATAAGCAGGAGTCAAATTTGAGACTTGCTCAGTAAAATTAAGTGATGGGTCAAAAGTGACACCCAAGTTTCAAATGCTATAGATAAGAAAATAAACTGGGAGAATTTGCCAGTAAACAGTGGAAAGTCAAGAGCTTAGGTAATTCTTAGGTAATTGTTGTGTAGTCCCAAACCAAATCGTGAGTTGTGTCTTAGTTCAATTGTGACAAAGTCGGTTTGATGACATCCAGAAATGTAAGTCATGTGCAAGTGAATCAACAAAGGAAACCAGTGAGAGTTGATTAGCTGATGAATCATATATGGCCTACGAGGCTTGAATATCATCTGCATAGAGGTGACCAATCTACAATCTATAATCTACGATACATGCAAGATAACGCAGGCAATGTAATTCATACAGGGTTAGGTAAGGAAAAACTAAGTAGACCTATTGGCAAGATGAAGTTGCTAAAGGCATCACAGGATAAATTAGAAAGGTAGGCTGTTTACATCTCTAACTTTCTTTTTGATTCTCTTTGTGGTGGGACAAATAATAGGGTAACTATAACTATTCACAGTATAATAATTCACCGTAGGCTGTTTGTAGAAGTTGTAGGCTAATTAAATTCACGGAGGTCTGACAGTGAAACCGAGATCTGAAATATTTCTTCACCATCCTCAGAATTTGAACTCCAGACCTATAGCTCCCGGCTTATCAGACTATACTGTATCCACAACAAAATATAATGAAGTAAGACTCGTACCTAAGTCGATCCTATAAGACACAATCATCTGAGTTGATATATATATCTACCTGTTTGAAACACTTAACACAATGTCATGCAGCACCTGTAGAGTCAATTAGTTCATAGCAACTACGGTCAGTCATATATTATTGTTATTATGTTGTTTTCGTGTACATGTGAACTGCTAAGGGCTTGTAATGGCTATTGGCTATGCCGCTGGACTCTCTCCCTCCCTCTGTCTGTCTCTCTCTCTCTCTCTCTCTCTCCCACTCTCTCGAACATCGAGTATGTCGAGGGCAAAGTCAGACGGCGGTTGGACGTGTTGAGCCAGGATTGAAGCGCTATGCTGCCTTGCGAGCTCTTCATACCCATTGAGTGGTGCCTGATTTGAACAGGTACTATGTGATCACTCTTGCAAGCCAAGAATACATACAGTAATGTGGCTAGAGACCGCGCAGACATCTGATGTCAAGACGCTTCCATTGCTGTGTACTTTCGCCAGACACTTTTGTCAGAGACCCACTGCAATGTCTAGCTGTAAGTCACAACGACTGGGATGTATTGCCACATGTCTGCTAACGTTCTGGTCATTATAGTCGGTGATAATAAAAACATTTTCAAAGACCTCAACATAAAGAGCGGAGACCAGAGTGACCGTGCTTTAGGCCTAAAAAAATTGTTGTGTTTCCGGTAACAGACCTAAAAAAATTGAGTAGGTAGGTCGGAAAATATTTTTATTTTGTAAAATATTTTTATGCAGTGACTATCCGAAAAAGTATACACCACTAGTCTTTTTTGCACGCTGAAACAAAGTACATGTTCTAAGCAAGTATAAACTGCCTATTTCCCGACTGTCTGCACCTAAAACTGCTCTAGAAACAGTCCTATTAATTTCATTTTGTTGACGTCTCTTTATGTTATGTCAATACAAATGTTTAAAAAAAAATTTTTTTTTTAAATAAAAAAAATTTTATTAAAAAAAATATTTTTAAAAAAAAAATATTTTTTTTAATAAAAATTTTTTAAAAAAATATTTGGGTCGCGGCCGTAAAAATGGGTCGGTCGGGTTACCGGAAACACAACAATTTTTTTTACGCCTTACCACCAGACATTTATTGTCTTCGAGCGTTCTGCTACATTCGTTTCTGCTGCTTGATTGATTACTTAAAAGAGTTATTAGAGCCACAACTCAGGTCGGTGGTATCGTTTCTAACGTACACGAGACCTCTTGATAGGCCTCTAGCCTGCGATCCATATTGTCAATCTTATCACGGTCACTTGGGAACCCACTCATCACAGTAATGGCCATGTTCGATTTGACACCACTCTATGTCAAAGCCGTATTCATATAATTATACGGCTTTGCTCTATGCCATAGGCCTACGACTAGCCTACTATACTGGCCAACGCGACAGGCTACGTGTCGAGATTTTGTGTGAAAATTTGGCAGTAAAACGATTAGATCTACATTAAGAAAAATCGAAATACTTGATGTTTTGTTGCGGTTATATTATTCGACAATAAATTTCGATAAACTGACTTAGAAGCGAAATACTTGAATTCTGCTGTGCCTCCTCTCCCCTTCAACATAATAGTGGGCAGCAGAGCAGTTAGGGGAAACGGGTGCGGACTGGGCAGGAGTCCAGTGATCGAAATTCTGGACTGCTGGAGGCGTAGACCTACGAGACAAACTGAATTCAATAAATATATCAATGTGACTCTGAGAGGATGGATATGAAAATGTTGGATATGCCACCTCTGCTTTGAGATCTCTTTGAAGAAGTTTGGAAGAGTTGGATACTTTGGACTTAACGGAGAAAAGGTAAACTGTATGAATGGATGGATGGATGGATGGAGAGTTGTACGGGAAATGGAAGAATGGAAAGAATGAATGTATGGATAGATTGACGGGTGAATGAAAAGATGGATGGATAAACGAGAATGTGTGTATGCTTTTTAGCCTTCTTTCATGATTTTTGTTTTTGTAAATTTCCATTTAAATGCAGAATTTCGACAATATTCTAGAAAGACGGACGTACGGACGGACGTAAGGACGGATGGGTGGATGAATGATTGGGGAAAGCCATCGACAATTAGTTCATAAATTCACTACGAAATTATTTTGAGTAGAATTATTATCGAATTCCTGACAATTAGGCCTAGATCTAATTGTCGGTGGAAAATATGAACGGCTAGATGTGGGTGTGCAAAAGTGGATGATTAGAAGAATGGATGGATTAGTAGATGGACGGACAGACGGTAAGAATCAGACTTCCGGAGATCTTAACCAGGGCTGTTTTAAAGGAATTTTTAGAACTGCACAACTCCTTCTTTTTCTTCCCATCCTCCATGGTAAATTATTTCCAATCGGAGGGCAATTACAATTTTTGCTAGTTCTAACTGTACAGAAGTGCTTCTACAACTGCACAAATCCATTTAGAACTGCACATTTTGTGTTGGTCTACAACTGCACGTTAAAAAAGCCCTGATCTTAACTGACTAGGCTATGTAATGATTATCGAGGACGACCCTTTGGTAGGCAATAACCGTTGCGTGACTATACACTCATTACTGTACGTGACTATAATTTGTCTTTGTTTCATAGTCACTCGACTACACTCATCATCTGTGTTGGTGAGAATGAGTTACGACGACTTTGACTACGGCTACAACCGAGTGGCAGCCACCGCACTTGGCATCGTTCAACTGATACTCGGAACAGGGAGCATCATCGTTGGAATCATCTGCGTCTTCCAGCTGTCGTCGTTCGGCTTCATTGGACACGGCATCTGGTGCGGAACGATAGTAAGTTACATAATATGTACATTAGTGTGGTCCAAAAAAATAAAATTCAAGCTAGAACCCAAGACTTATTTGGCCATGCAGTTTGTTAGACCTGTTATTGGTATTATCGAGACCAAATTTCAGCCTTAGATTCCGACTAGAAGGCGGTGCTCAATGACACACTATGTGACACTAATATCACCATGTAGTTGTATTAGCTAGAAATCTTGATGTCTCTTTGTTTGGAAAAAGCTCAACATAATTTTGTTGTGTAGATGAGATTGAAATAGTTTCTCTTGTGTCATCATACTTAACTTACCACAATCAATTGACTATAATAGACAGTTGGTTTTTTATCCATCAAGTGACAAGTGTACCTTATGGAAATGAGACTTCTGGTGTAGGCTACATGGATGATTGATCCGACCAATTGCGTTTCTGACCAGTCATAATTAGGCCTATAGGCCTATCAATGGACGGCGTCCATGCAGATACGGACGGCCAGAAGAAGTTTCATTATGCGAATGTTGTTTAACTTTGCATCAATGTTTCCTATTATTTATTTACAAATTAATAGCTGGCAAACAAGAGCCTAAAAATGGCTCCATTTGAGGTCGACAGAGCCAAAAATGCGCTGGTCGCTGGGGCTCCGCCCCAGACCCCACTGGGGGAGCTTACGACTATCCCACAGACCCCCTAGTCGGGGTGGGCTTCGTGCCTTCGGCACTCGCAACTTCGCGCCTTCGGCGTCGCTACTGAAGACCAATTAGGCCTACAATACAGCGTCCTGGCACGTCTTTTTACACTTTAAGCACTGCTAAACGCTGGGGTTACATACATGTAGCCTATGTAAGCGCATTGCTGTAGAATCCTGAGACTTGGACACTAATGAAGACCTAGAAACAACGGCTGAGGGTGTTCGAAATGGCTTGCTTACGAAAGATAGAGGGAGTTACAACGAGACAAAATACGGAACACGGTGATATAGCCTACTAAAGATTAAACATGCATAAGGAACGATTTAGTGAGCAGAATACAGAACAGACGACTGCGCTGTTTTTTGCACGTGGCCAGGAGAAATAACCAGCTATGATCTATCCAAAGATAGCCTTCAATGGATACATACAGGGGTGGTAGAAGAAGGGGAGCACCGAAGAAACGAGGGAGGGACATGATAAAGGAGGACTACCAGGAGATGGGTCTGTCGATACAGGAGACTATTATGCATCGGGCAGGGAACAGAGGGAGATGAAAGCTTCCATTAGATGAACGGCTTCTGCGTGCTGGAGCATCGCCAAGGCCATAAGTCAAGTGTCATTACTTTGGAATGCAAAATTCTTTAGCAACCATGTTTAGAATTAAATTAAATTAGCGAAATATAAATGGATAGCATAATGGGCTAGAAGGAAGTCTGGGCTTTTCACTATTGCCTTATATGTCATGCTATCTTTATGCCAAATATGTCAATTAATGGCGAGAAAGTCGAAAATTTTCGGAAAAGTCATTGAATTATTTAAACAATAAAAACTTTAAAATCATCCAAAATATTATTGAAAATAAAATGTTTCACAAATTGTTGTTTTAATGTGTTTAAAAATACTTATGTATCATTTTCTGTCAATTTCTGAGTTTTTATCCCATTTTGGTCATTATCTTAGATCTTCGAAGTGTGTAGTACGGCATGCGCCTGGTTTTGGTCAGATGTGTCACAATTAAGTGCAAGTGTAGCCTATGTGTAGTATTGTGTACCTGAACTTATTTGCAAGTTAAACAGAGCGAGTATTCTGACAGTGCAAGATTCACTATAACATGTAACCATAATATTTCACGTTGGCGCGGGTAAAACTGGGTATAGGCCTACCCGTACCCGTGATGAATCTACCCGAAAAATCCGTGAAATGCGTTCCCGACCCGTAAACGACTTGCGGGTTCACGTAAACCCGCAGGTACGGTTATACCCGCAGGCCGAAGACCTCTAATAGTTATACCTTCTGGTTCGTCCATGGGCGCCCGCACATAGGGGCAAGGGAGGCACTTGCCCCCCCCCTGGAAAATTGAAACCTATTTTTCTCACTACTACTTTTTGGGTTTATAACAAATTTCTTCGCATTAGAGAATTTAAAAAGCTACTTTTCACTAATACTTTTCGACTTTTTAAACAAATTTCCTTGCAAAAACAATTTATATTAGAAATTTTAGCAAGTGAAACTGAGAAATTTAGCCTACATCAAGAAACCTCTGTGAAAAATAGCCATGCATGTTCTTAACTCCCCGCCTTGCATTTTTTGACCTCCTGCTAAAAATATTTTAACGCTGACCATCGTGTTTTGCCCCTCCTGCAAAGATTTCTGCGGGCGCTCATGGGTTCGTCCTATCACTTCAGTTCTGCGGAAACAGGCACCAGCTTAGTTCACGAAAATAATATTATGATCGATCGGATAGGCTACACATTGGAAAGAATCACACAAAGATCACTAAATAATTGAGTCAATCAATAAATAAATATATAAATATACAATCAATAAACAAGTCCCTAGCCTACACTATTCTGCTCGCCCGAAAAATTGGGCTCTTCTCGCTCGCTTGTTTTCAATCACAACGCAAATATTGCAACTCTTCCTTTGCGCGTATTTTTTCCTACCACGCTTATTCTGGTCTATGCTATGGTAGGCCAGTGCAAATTGTTTTAGAATGTTCATTGTGCCCCTCCTGCCATATTGTTTCTATTACTGAAACATAATTGCCTGCAAATTTTCATGTCTGTATAGGCCATGTTTTGACCCCCGCCCAACTCAAAAGTAGTTTATGTTCAAAACGAACATTGAAAATTATGGTAGCAAATTGTAAACTTTTTAATATGGTAAAAGTACCACCTCCGGAAGTAGTTCCTCCAATTTCATCCACACCAAACCGCCCGGCACTTTGAAAATATGATATAGGGGCCTAGAAGTACCTATTCTACGTTGGAAACTGGCTCTTTTCATCCACTGGGGATGATATTTTTTGATAGTGTCAAAACCTATCAATGCAGCGTATAGCCTAATGATCTCAAGCTATGGCATGACTTGATCAAGTAGGCCTACTCAGTACTGCAAACATGAACCACAAGTTGCAAATGCATCCATAAAAGCCATGGAATGGCACTTCTGGTACTTAACAGAAGAATGTGCTGTGTTCTCTCTACTTTGAAACAGACATTCCTATTCAGAACAACAGCAGATTGCTCGAACATTGCTCCGAATTCCTAGACCAAGAGAGTTTGAAAGGGCCATTCAACTTTTCTTATTCTGAGCCGCAGTTCAAAACTATCAGCCCTTATTGGGTATAAATCCTGATTCTTGTTTCATAGCATGGGAATTGGCGCCTACAGTAACTGGCTAGGAAAACCTATTAGCGAATGGCATAATGATCTCAATTACCAAGACACTGAGACATATGGGCGGCCAGGGGCGGATCCAGGGGCCAATCCGGACATGCACCTCATCAGAATTCCATAGGACGTGGCCTCGCATCAGGTGTCAAGTAGTTTTTGATTAATGGAGCGGTCAAAGGCGAAAGTAGGATAGGACTAAAAAAGTGATTGATTCTCGACGTTTTCCTCACTTCCACTTCTCTTCTAGTGTTCGAGACTTAGGTATTACCCTAGATACCTTCACTCAGTCACTGGGCACATTGCCAAGCTTACTCGGTCTTCCTACTTTCCAGCTAAGGCGTCGCAGGGCTATTCGCAAATCTGTCTCATCTTCGATCTTTACCTTAATTGTTCGCGTTTTTGTATGTTATAGGATTGACTACAGTAACTGGCAACTGCAATTCTGTCTTCGTTGGCCTCCCCATGGTTATCTTCAGTCTGTACTCAATGCTGCTCCTAAGCTCATTTGCACGTGTACCTCGATTCTTCCACATTTCACCATTCATGACTGAACAACTCCACTGGCCTCCACTCTCGGCCTGTATACAATTTAAAGTCCTGATTTTGGTCCTTGAGTCTCCATTGGGTCTTACTCCGACGTATCTGCGAGATCTTATAATATACTTCGCTTCCATTCTGCCTCTTCGCTGTGTCCTCATAGGTCCTCTGATCGCCCTGACCTCTTTGTCCCCGAGTCAAGACCGCCATGGCTCAACCCAGATCATTTGCCTGCATTGGTCCCTCTCTATATGGAATGGACTTCCCCCCATCAGTTCACTGTGTCATCCTCTCTGGTAGTCTTTCGTCATATTTCTCTCGTTTCAAAGCCTACAATAGTTCAAGTTCAAGTTCATTCAAGTTCATGTTTTTCAAGTTAATACAATACAATCATCGAAAGTGTGAGACAGTGTGTGACAGTGACCAAAATCATGACATAAGGAATTTCAAAACTGAAATGATATACGCAGAAAAAATATTCACGTTGAGTTATCTTTATACATGTAGCCTACTGTATATCAGTATAATCAGTTAAATATTGTTAAAGTGTACACATCAACTCCTTCTTCGCCAAAGCCATATCCTACAATCAGATAACCAAATTTTTTCTTTTCTTCGTCGTAACATAATGTACATGGCACTGTCCTAGCCCTTATTTCATCGCCTGTTGGACAGAGAATTCGATTCCATTTAAGATTGGAATCGAAGAGAATCACTCGTTCATTTCCAGTGTCAGCCACAAACACTCGATCGTCTGAATCGAGTGCGAGGTCACAAGGATCTTTCAGTTGTTGCGTTTGATTGGAAGAAATAAAACTACGGATGATCCGTCCATTACTGGCTATTTCACTAATGAAACTATTTGTCTCTCTCTCTCTTCCACTCGACCCTCTTCGTCCTTTCTCCTCTTTTTCCGTCCAGCTGTAAGCATAAAGGATGATGAAATTTCCGATGGATGTTTTCACTGCATGATGAACTGTAATGTTTTTTGGTAACTGAATGGATTGAACAAGTTCTGCAGATGATCCGTAGATCATCAGAATGGACGATGTATCATTTACCATCAATAGCTGACCATCACTGGACACTGACAGTCTATACGATTCATAATCAATGGTCAGCCATTTGCTGATTTTGCATTGGTCATCTGTTTCCAGTGTCATCTTCCAGACGCATTTCCCTGTCCGATCTAAGAAGTAAAGGCAGTTTTCATTTTCGCTGGATTTCATGTCTCTGGCACCTCCTAACTGTTCAGCACTGATTTGCTTCTGAAGCCTACATGTATTTCGATCCACAAAGACATGAAGTATATGAGAAGAATTGAATCGATGGAAGACGTAGATTTCGTTTCGCAGTTTTGTCACACCATGTACTTGTCCATTTCCTCGCGTCCACAATCTTCTAGTGAAGTTGATGGAAACCGGACACTCGACTAAAATGAAGCAAAATATAAATACGCAATAGAATTTAATCATTTTGTTTAGCAATAGAAAAAAAATTCTATCTAAGATTACCTGGTAAATTTAAATAAAGTATTTAAAAACGTACTTTAACAATCAAATTTTTTAAATGTACAAAATACCACCAAAAGGGGTATTTTAAATAAAAGTATAAATACTTTATTAAAAAATTTAAATACATGTACGAAGTACTTAAGATGGCATTTGAAATAATATTTGCTTACTAGGCCAATAATTTAATACTAATAGCATACAGCTACTTCCAGATGATCATTTCATTAACCAAGGACCTATAATTATGTTTATTAAATGTTTCAAGTTTTCTTTTGACGAATGTGTTTTCAGGAACTTACCAATAGTTTTCTCAAATTGATTTCTGTCGATGTTGATCAGCTTTGGAACAGATGGTTGAGTTTCTTCAAACAATACATCTCGCAGCTGATCTGTTTCGTACAGCTCCTGAACATGTTTAATTGCTGTTTGTAACTGACACCAGATCCAAACGACCACAGTCTGTCTGTCCATTTGCGAGCTCAGGATTTCTATGCCTTTCTCCCTCAGTCGACTGATGAGTTTTTCATCCTTGGCTGACCATATTTTGGTTCTGCTCGAAAGATCATGAATTTCTTTATCAAGTAGCTGTGTTTGTATTGACCTTGTACTTTCTGGAGACCTTGTTTGCACTTGTATTTTTATTACACCTAAAAGCAAAAACATACCGTAGTTAAAATGTCAAACCGTGTGTCTCTTTTGGGCTGGCTGATAAACCTATTGAATGGCTTCACTCTTTCCTTGCAGATCGCACAAACTGTGTCATAAAATTATAGTTGACTCCATCAGGTCTCGCTGGGTCTCTGCCCTTTTCGGTGTACCCCAGGGATCGGTTCTGGGGCCATCCGTGCTCTATGATGTACATTCTGTGCACGTCAGATGTTAGCTACCTGCTGCGGGTATGCGGATTCTTGCATCAGCTACAGCCTACATGTATATGCTGATGACATCCAAACATAATGTCCACTGCCGTGCCGCAGATGCAGTGCACTCTACTGGGCTGATAATTATGCTTTGTCATTGATGCCCTTTCTGGCCGAACAGTTTCGAATCGTTTGTTGTTGAATCCATCCAAAACCCGATTCATTTGGCTTTGCCGTCGCGGACAGTTGACTTGTGTAGACTGGAACCTTTTGACTGAGACTATTCCCCATATTAATTCTCTCATACCATCCGCGATCTTGGAGTGACACTTGAGTGACTTGACCAAGAACTCAGTTTCTCACAGCTTGTTAACCTAGTAACACGAAGCTGCTATTACCAGCTCCGCCACTGTTGCGTGTCGTCCTGCGGTCTTTATCTCACGATGCCGCTGTGGTACTTGTCCACGCTTTCATAACCAACAGAATTGATCATTATACTGCTCAGTTCTTGCTGGTCACCCATATAGCTTTATAGGGCGCCTTGACCATGTCATATGCGCTCTGCTGCTCGGCTTATTGGTCATATTCCAAAGTATGCCACAATTTCCGCTTACATGCGTGATGTTTTGCACTGGTTTCCAGCCTCAAAGAGAATCTCTTACAGATTAGGAGCCCTCCTCTGGCTGTGCCTCACTGGTAGTGCTCCGTCCTACTTGTCTGATCTACATGTATATCGCCCTGTCTCCGACATAGCCTCCCGTCGAGCTTTACGCTCTACGGCCAATCGGGAGCTGCTAGTCCCTCGAATCCGAACGCCAGACATTTAAACACACGACACATAAACACGCGACACTTAAACACAGACACTTAAACACAAGACAGATAAACACACGGACAGATAAACACACGACACATAAACACACGGACAGTTAATCACGCGACATTCAAACACACAAGACATAGACACAACGACAGACACTATCATTCACAGTGCACAAAGTCTGTGCACCACAGTGTGCAGTGCCTGTGTGTCTGCATAGCACTGACTGGTCATCCAATTGTGTCTGCATAGCCCTGACTGGTCATCCAATTGAATTTGAACTTTGCAGCCTACCTTCCCTTGTTTTTGTACGAATTTAGTCTACGAACATATTTCATTTAACATTATGTGATACTTCGATTGTTACACCGCCGTTGCATGACTCTTACGATATGGCTACATGCTCCGATTCTGTTACATTTGGCGTCTCAACAAAAGGACGTTCAACAGTGATATACAGAAATTTTGAGTATATTAAAGTCAGGGATAATAAGAATGGAGAAATGGCTGCTATTTTCACCTATGCCAAAGCGTCTTGAGAAAACTGACTGAAGTTCTGCAGTATTTGCAAGCAATCGCTCATCTGTCTCACCAGTAGTTGAACAGTATGGCAGATCATCAACCTTGCTTATTTGGTTTTAAAACATTCACTACAGTATTGATGCTATCTCATTTAGGCCTATCATATAACTATTATCACTTTTTAATAATTAGCCTAGCCTATGTCACTGTCTTCATCTATCGTGCTTATGTTTGAGTGCGGCGTGTTTAAATGTCGCGTGATTAACTGTCCGTGTGTTTATGTGTCGTGTGTTTATCTGTCCGTGTGTTTATCTGTCTTGTGTTTAAGTGTCTGTGTTTAAGTGTCGTGTGTTTAAATGTCGGCACACCCTCGAATCCGCTCCTCTACCAGACAGCGTCTAGCTTTCTCGGTTGTTGGCCCGTCTACATGGAATGGGCTCCCGCTTGCACTACGCTTACTACCTCGAAATAATTTGCCGGCTTTCTACCAGTTGCTCAAGACCTATCTTTTTTAGCCGTGGCTGGGCTGGGAGCGCCTCTGAATCTTCTTGACGGGGCGCTACACAAATATTCAAAATGAATGAATGATTGAAATAAGTAGTATGTACCATATAATATATAGGCTACCCTATATGTACAAATGGTAGATCTTCAATTTTCATGGATGTTTGGGACAAATAGCTGCAGGCAATTCGAAGATAATGGCAATTTTTTTACATAACATGCATGTAGGGCATTGTAGGCCTTACGAAGTGTGAGTAGAAAGCACGAGGCAGTAAAGGATCTCGAGTCTTTTCGCCACTAATACAATTCAAAGGTATGAAAATAAAAATTATGTTACTACAATTTATTATCTGGAAACCATTAATTTTGATTCACTCTCCACGTGGACTTTTCATGAGAAATTATTCTTCATAGTGTGAAAACGTAATAATTATTTTTAGAAGGTTCGCGCCTGAAAGTAGGCCTACCCTATAATTTTATGACCTTTCTTTATATGAAAAGTGGGGCCAGTTGTTACCACATGCACTGGAGTTGTTATAGTAAATTAGGCATTGGTTAATAGATAGGCCTACCACGAGAGAACATAATTAATAACAGGAATGATTCAATGTCTCAGAATAATGATAATTATTAATGACAATAAAATTATTATTATTCGATACGCCATAGCTTAAATGAATCTGAAGGAAATTGTGTTAATAAGGCTTATAAATAATTGTATGCTTCGAACCTCCTCCGCTTGCTACAATCTTTGCCACTGTCCTTTGGTTGGTTTGTCGAAGACATTCGACGAATATAGAAAACTTTGTTTCGTCCAATGATTCCAAAAAGTACAATAGCTCTGCGTTCTTATCTTTTGTTGAATGTTGTCTTTGAATGAAGCAACGTTCTTCTTCCGTTATGCAGTTGATGGAAAACAGCGAATCAATGAACTCGTCATTCGGTTGAATATTTTCCAGCAGATAATTTCGGTTGATTCTAATGGTCGCAGATCTCTTCATCTTTTCTCCATAGAAATCTAAAAAGACAAAACTATCACCAGTGCTTCCTTTCTTCATTTTCATGGATCACAAAATGTCCAAAAAATGGCCATGAATACACCTATATTTTTAAAAATCCAGATTTGATTGAATAGGGGGAATATAATTATATGATGAAAATATGAAATGTGTTTCCACAAGGACAAATTAGTTTAAAAAATCCGTGGTACGAGAAAAGAAAACTGGAGTAGACATAGGCTATGACATTGGGTTAACAATTTAAATCCTCAATAACAAAAAACATTTTTATGACCCCCACTTTTAAAATATACAAGGCCGTAGCCTAATGTAACTAATTTGCTAGAAACAGAATCTGCAGTTCCGGGTTGTCTAATCGCGCATCTCAATTTTAAGTAAACATTAATTATTTTATGCAACAAAGCAATTAAAAATTAATGCATTTACTGAACATCGCTCTTTTGCCGGAAATGTTAGACGAACGGTTGCAGTTCTTCAGTGTTAGCGACCCAGAGTGGCTGAGTAGCAGCTGTGCTATACAGCTGCGTATCTGCAGCCTTTCATTTGGCTGAATCTTTTCATTTCCGGAGTGCCTAATCATTTACATCGTGTCCTCAGCCTTTGATTTTGCTCATCTCAAACGGGATCCGCTTTATCAGATTATTAACATCTTCGTCTTAGTTACCAGTCCTAGTAACTTGGTAGGTTATTATTTTGTTGCGATTGTATCTTCTTCGAGGGAGATGCTAGAATGCAGGTTGTATAGTCACTGTGTACAAAGAATAGCCAATCAACATCACACCAACATAGTTTGTAATCATCTGCAAGGGTGACAGCGGTTAACTCTTGCATGCTTGTAGACCTACTGCTTTGGAAGTGTAGGCCTACTATAATTGTCATAGAGATGTATTATATAATATAACGCTAGAGGGAATATCACGTCTATACATTGAAATCGTTGTCCAAACTTCCACCCGACCAATCACATACTCTAAAAATCACCCGACCAATCACAGGCGATTTCTCACGCCAACCGTCGTTTAAATCGGTGACGTAAATTTACGAGATTTCAATCTGACTGCAGGGCCGATACGTCATACTCTCTAGCTTGTGAAGTCACTGGCGTGATTTCCGTTAAATATAAGGCCGTTGGTGACTTAACATTTCCATGCAGAGGAGATAGGCCATACTCTCTCTAGCCCAGAGGTGTCAAACCTTTTTCAGTGGCGGGCCAGTGTGAACACCTTCCAACAAGTAGCGGGCCAGTGTGAACATCTTCCAACAAGTAGCGGGCCAGTGTGAACATCTTCCAACAAGTGGCGGGCCAGGGTGTCGAAGCTCCTGAGCAAAATTGGGTAGTGATCTGAGAGGGAGCTTTGGGCTTGGTCAGCCAATCTCCAGAACATTTTAAATGATATAGGCCTAAGTGTTTCGTAACTTTCATAATTTTGTTAGCAAACAACCAACCGGAAACCATAGATAGGGTCTACACATTCTACAGTCTACACAGAGCTGTGCTCTGAGCAAAAGTTATGCCAGTAAGAAAAAACCAACATGTAGCCTATAATTATGGTGCTGACTGTAAAATAAAAAATTTGAACTTTTATTCTCTAATTTTTTAATCTTTAGGGAAGGTTTTGCGGGCCCGAAAAAAATCGTCGGCGGGCCAGAAATGGCCCGCGGGCCAGCTCTTTGACACCCCTGCTCTAGCCTATATACCGTATTTTATATATATATAGCGTACATCTCTATGATAATTGTGCTCAAGGGTCCACAAAATGGTCCACTTTCCAGCTATGCAAGCAGTATTCTTTTGCTCGTGATGCATTACTTTAATGATTTTCATATCAGTTGGGTTGTTGAGGGGCGATGGTAACTACAGTGAATTATAAGTTATAATGCGCTGTTCAAGTGTCTGGATAACTAGACAACCACATAGACCTACGTGACGAAACTGATATTATCAAAGTTTTAGATTAATATCAAAATGTTTTATCAAAGTAATTCCGTGTGGCCGAGTAAAATAAGATGGAAGTCATGCATGTGGGGCGCGGCTGTGTAGCGGAGGGTTCGGTGCCATGGAACCGGATGGTTTCACGTTCGAATCCATCTCAAGTCACGTAGGGACCTTGAGCAAGTCATTCACTCGCAATTGTTCGTGCGCTTTGGTGTGAAACTTGAGTGCTGTGTCTGCGCTGTAGTCGGGAGCGCCTCTGAGTAAGCATAACAAGCTTGAAGAGGCAAGTGGGAGAAATAAATGGAGATGCCTCACCTTTCAGGTAGAGCGAAATTGCCCTCTTGTACCGTTGTCCGGCAATTCTTTGATAAAAACAAATGTCGACTGACATGAGAGACCTGATAACTTCTTCGTCTCCTTGACCTCGTGATGAATCAAAAATCCAATGCAGATAGGACTTCTTTAAGATTGTGTCCATCAGCTCTAGTGGAAGAATGTAGAGCTGAAGTAAAAATGACGGCAACGTTAATACTAAAACTGAAAGACTAAACTAATGGATGCCTGTGATTGGATAATCCAAACTTTCATGAGGAATATTCCTCTTCTTCAATTTCTCTACACAGTTCGAACGTGCAATGGCAACATTACTCTCCATGCTCCATTTCCTGTTTCCAGCCTCGAAGCATCAGCGCTTTAAAAGGAATTTTTGGAACTGTTACATTAAAATAGTGCTATATAAATTGCCAGACACTATATAATGCAATACAATATACTTATTCTTCATAATTTTGTCGAAACGACGTCTCCCGGCTTTTTCTGATATTTAGGCCTACTGCCTTAAATTTTATTGGCTATAATCACACTGATATAATCGCTACATGTGGAGTTATGCGACATCTTTGAAATGTGATTTTTCTATACAACAAGAATGCTGAATTCACATTTCTCTACTTTATTAAGAGAGTAGGTATTTCATTGATTAATGATCAGGTTAATCGTATTATCGTATTGTCGTAATGCATGCGCAAAGCATCCATCAAAATGGTCGCTTCAAGTGAGGTCACCAAAGAGTTTCTGATGTAGGCTAGACATTTGCTACCATAGTTAGTCTTGCTTTAGATTTTTTTAAATAATGCATAATCTTACCGTCGTAGCAGACGGAGTTTCGTTCGGTTCAGCGGTTTCATTCTTCAGTCCTTTGTTTAAATAAATAAAGTTGTAAAGAAATTATTTAAATGCCTTCATCATGAAATGCGCGTTACATTTATCCTATTCCAAACAGTTTATTACATTGTTCGTTGAAAAACATGAACTTCCAGAAGAAATGATAGCGCGTTAATTTGTGCGCTATTGAAAACCAGAAGAGAAGAGTGCTTACATATTAAGCTAATCAGGAAGCAGCATGCAATGTTCACATCGTGTGAAGTGTTAGCGAACTCACTTTTTGAGCCTCAAAAGTATAATTATTATTAATTCACGTATCCACAGTTCGGGTCCCTGCAATGTTCAATCGCCTACAGCTTGACGACTCTAACATTTGTGAGATATCTCAGAAGAAATGTGGGGAGGGAATTCCCTCATGTTCCCTCCCCAGGTTTAAAAGTGGGGAGGGAATTCCCTTCTTTCCCTCCCCGGGATTTACGTCCCTGGGCCGGTATGCACATGGCCCGGTATAGGCTGCCTTATAGGTAGACCTTCCTCCAGACATAACTCAGCCAGACGTAGGCCTAGCCGTTGGAATGTAGTCGTATGCACAAAGATAGAATTGGAAGTGAATAACTAATCTACACATTCCTTGCACCCGACGATGCATGACGCTTGCTCTCCCCCCAAATCAATAGGTTAGAGCTGAGCGCGCATGCGTGAAAGATATTTATATGCGGTCGTTTATGCGGTCGTTGCCAGCGTGGGGTGAACAGATCAAGACCTATAGACGGTCTACAGGGAATATCGACGGCTGCCTATTGTTCACGCGTCCAGCTAAAGTCGGCTGTCTATTGTTCACCTTCGGAGTAGCGGGCTTATACCTGCCTCCGAGTTCGAATAACGTTATACCTATCGTAATTCGCTAATCGCAAGCCATGCATACGGAAATTACCCACTACTCCCGCATAGGCTACATTTAAGCTAAAGAGTGTGAGTTATACCCTCTTGTGCATATCGGCCCTGGACGTTGCTTTATGCTTTCGTTTTAGTAATGCATCAACGTCTTTGCACTTACCTCCTAAATCGAGATTCTGACGCTGACTCTGATTGCTTTCGCTTTCGCTTCGCTTGCTTTTTCCTGCGTTGGCACCCATCATGATCTTGAGCAAAACAACTTTGAGAAAGTTTTTATACTTTGTACCATTTACTGAATTAAGCGATTCTTTTAGGATTCAAAGCGTCCAATTTATAAGATCCTTTATGTGTGAAAAAATGACTACTTATTTAGGCTTGACCAGCAAACAGCGTGCTTTGAAATAAGTCAAAGTCCGTGGCTGCGTCAAGAATATAGAATGCAATTTGCGTCTATTTTTAGGAAAACGTTTCCGCGTCCTCAAGCCACAAAGCTATTTTGTTGCACCTGAATATTCGACATTATTTTGCTCCACGTGAAACTGTTATTAGTTTGCAATTGAAGAAAAGGTCAGTGTTGACGAAAGACCAAAACTTTTTGCTTCTGACGAGCAGTGGCGGCGCCAGGGGGGGCTAGGGGGCTAAGCTCCCCTCTCGGCGGCTCAGCCCCCCCCCCAAAAAACGAGGAAAATCTCTATAAACTGGTAACTTCGAATAAGAAAGCTAGACAGTGTCCAACAGCAATGAAATCAACTATGTAATCATAGCGTAGAGTGCTTATCTTTACACCGCATATACTATTATGTCAGACAAACTCAAACATGCCACCGACCCATATGCAGCCCGCCGGCTGAGGAGCTGAGGGGGTACATACGAAAATGGGGTTTTCAACTAGCAGTAGCACTCATGGGGAGAGTTTGGGGCCATGGGGACGGTCCCCAAATTTGTGGTCAAGCCCGGCACAGGGTGTGCGGGGCCCAAGGCAGCAAGCTATTCTCTGAAAAGGGTTCTCAAGCATAACATTTGCGAAGTTGATTTTGCTAATAAGGCACTGAATAGTGTTTAGGCTACCAAAGACTTTAATATTCTATAAAACTCGAATTCTACCAGTAGGTCTAGCCCAGGGCTGAAAAGTGGTTTGGGAAAGTTGCCGGGTCTGACTTTGGTGGACGAGCCGAAGCCTTTGAGTTTATCTAACGATCTTTTTTTGCTCATAACGTCATACGCCCAAAATTGCACATGTCTTCAGACGTCAGGACCGTTATTTTTCATACTCATTAAGTTCAGGAGAAACGTAATATCGATGGATGGATCAAGATCTGACGAAGGCCTATGACAACAGAGACCTTTGCTCTCGAAAACAAATTGTTTGGCATAATTTTTTTTATTGCAGCACTTATTATCTTGCGTATAAAGATATTTATAAAGACAAAAAATAGGCCTAATGCTTTTCAATGTGTTTAAATGAGCCGGAAAATGTAATGATGATTATATTTGTTTTATTGAGCTCATGGGCGGAGTTTACCAGGGACTAGGGGAAGAAGGCCTAGATTCAGGTTTGTTACCAGGAAAATGTTATCTTTTTTCGGGGTTAGCCCCCAAGAAATTGTTACGACCGAAACTTCAATCGAATGACTAAAAAATTTGAACTCGATGTCTAAAAAAGTCATCAACTTTTTGTCCGGAAAAATAGTATGGTTTTTATGAGATTTCAAATTAAACTCGATGACTAAAAAAGGTGTTTACGAAAAATGTTATTTTTTTATGAGACTTCAATTAAACTCGATGACTAAAAAAGGTGTATCCGCAGAAATAGTATGGTTTGTATGAGATTTCAATTCGATGACTAAAAAAACTCATCAACCTTTGGGCTGAGAAAACAATTCCGGCGACGTTCGATCTGGACCAAGCCTACGTCTCACAACTAAACTCCAAGTTTTTTTAGCCACCCCAGGAATGGAAACCAAACTGGCAAACTCCGCCCATGGCTAAGCCTTCACATAATTAGTTTTTAAAATTAGGAAATTACAAATTTTGGGTGGGTTGAGCCTGTAAAACCTATTACATATGACATGCCCCCTATACTTATAAATTTGTTAGGCTATAGGCCTAGGCCTAAGCCTAAACTTTTAACTTTTGTGATTATAGTAAAGATGAAACCCATTTCCTTTACAATAAAATTTTGACATTCTTATAGGCCCTAGGTGCCTACTGGTAGTCTGCGTCTCTGCAAAACGACTTCTTATTGAAGTTTCATGATTTTATCGTTCATAAATAGCTGGCAAAAAGAGCATTAAAAGGGCTCCAGTTGAGGTTAACAGAGCTAAAAATGCTCCGCCCCATACACCGCTGGTGGAGCTTACGACGTTCCTCAGACCCCCTAGTCGGTAAAGACTTTGTGCCTTCGGCACTCGCGGCTTCGCGCCTTCGGCGATTGCAATAATTATGAATACCACAAAGGATCGAAAATGTTCTATAGTTGCGCCCCTGGGAAGGATAAAGGACTTGGGGCTTCAGCCCCCAAACCAAAAATCCTGGCGCCGCCACTGATTGATCGTCGTTCATGCGGAACGGTCCAGAGACAGTCGTGGTCATGAGGTTACATGATGGAAGAAAGTATAACCTATGATAAACTACAGGGTGCGCCAAAAAAAGCAATCCCCTACGGTTTTCAGCCCATATCTTGGCCAAACATACGAATTTTTAAATGACACTTTACAGACTTAGAGGCAATTCGTATTTACGTATAATGGTCAAATTTCAAAAAAATATTTCATACCGAAAAAAAGTTATATCACTTTTAGTGAGGCAACCCACCGTTTTTTGACGATTCAAAAACGCGACTCAACAAAAAGTAACAAAAAACCAATTTAGTTATTCTGGCCAATATATTGACCGGAAGTAAGAATTTTAAAATGAAATTTTACAGGCTTAAAGACAATTCATATCTACACATGATGGCCAGATTTCAGCAAAATATTTCAAACAGAATAAAAGGTATGGCACTTTTAGGGAGGTCACCCACCGTTTTTTGACGGTTCAAAGACGTAACGCAGCAAAAAGTAGCAAAAACACGATTTCGTTAAGTCTCATCTCAAATAAATGTGATCAGATGGCCTTGTTAATGCCAGATGATCATTATTATTACTATTTAGAAAAGGAACAGGGTACCAGCGTAGATGCACGTCACTGAGAAGTCACTTAGCAAGATGACAATCAAATCGGTAAATAAGGACTCTGTCAGATTAATCAACAGGTCCATCAAGAACTTTGCAAAAAGACTCAAAAGAAGTTTTGGAACTGGTGGTGGGCACATTGAACACAAGTTGTGAAGCACTACCAAGTTCATTGGACAACAGTTATTTGAGATGAAATTTAATAAAATCATGTTTTTATTACTTTTCGTTGCGTTTCGTTTTTGAATCGTCAAAAACGGTGGGTGGCCTCACTAAAGGTGGTATAACTTTTGTTGTGTTTGAAATATTTTGGTGAAATCTGGCCATCATGTGTAGATATGAATTGTCTTTATGCCTGTAAAATTTCATTTCAAAATTCTTACTTCTGGCCAAGATATTAGCAAAAAAATCTAACTTTTTGGCGTTTCGTTTTTGAATCGTCAAAAAACGGTGGGTAGCCTCACTAAAAGTGGTATAACTTTTGTTCTGTTTGAAATATTTTGTCATAATTTGACCATTGTACGTAAATATGAATTGCCTTTAAGACTGTAAAGTTTCATTTAAAAATTCGTATGTTTCGCCAAGATATGGGCTGAAAACCGTAGTGGATTACTTTTTTGGCGCACCCTGTAGGTGAGGCAAAGTTTGCGTATAAGTTAAGTTGGTGAGGGTTTTAACTACGGAGTAGGCCTAAATTGAGATTGCTTCTGTAAATTCTCGGTTCCTCCACCATCATCATCAATTGCTTATCATCATCATCATCGTCGTCGTCGTCGTCTTCATCATCATCATCCTCATCATCATCGTCGTCGTCGTCGTCGTCATCATCATCATCATCATCAACATCATCATCATCATCATCATCATCATCATCATCATCATCATCATCATCATCATCATCATCATCATCATCATCATCATCATCATCATAGTAGATGTCTTTTTAATTTTCTGGATGTCTTTTATTATTTCCTGAGGGGGGTGCTCGGTAGTACAGTGGTTAGCGCGCTAGACTGTCGACCAAGAGGTCGGGGGTTCAATTCCCCACCGGGGCAGAAATTTGTTACGAGATTTCTGTTCCTCTAGCCGACTCAGCTATGATGAGTACACGGTCAGTGGATGATGAGACGGTGAGGGAGAGGATTGGCCACTGCCCTCTGGATGTCTTTTATTATTTCCTGAGGGGGGTGCTCGGTAGTACAGTGGTTAGCGCGCTGGACTGTCAACCAAGAGGTCTTTTATTATTTTCCTGAATCCTCACATCTCTCATCTAGCTCCTTTTATTATTTTTCTAATTCCTCCTAACATCTCTCATCCATCTCCTTTTATTATTTCGATCAGCAAGGAAATCAAGGTCGTAAGAATACTGCCGAAAAGTCTCTAGCTAATATATTTAATGCGATGTGCGAATAAGCGAATATCTCGAGAAAATCGGTATTGGTTACGAAAATTATGCAACTACCGGTTGAATTGTTAAACGCAGCTCCCGTTCCCCCTCCGCCCGCAATTTGCATGTAATTCGCCCCATTTCTATACAGGTAGACGTTACCAGGAGCGGTACTACTGTTACCAAATTCTATGTACGTCGAAACGAAATAGTATCCGGCTTTACCGGGAGTGAAACGGGTCATTCCCGCACTTATAACACCATCGGTTTTGAATCTTACACTATCGAAAGTAACTCTTGTGTGAGTTTTAGCGATTAAGAATTGCCAAGTTAAAGAATGAATGCTAAGCGCGGGACCGATTGTGATAGAATCTACATACTGCTTCGTAGCTGCATCGCTGGCGCTGTTGGGATTGTGTAGACCTGTAATGTAACCATCATGCATAAAGATGGTTGTATGCACATTTATTTGAGATGAAATATTGTATTGCGTCGACTTAACCATCTCTAACATGATTTCATTGTTTATTCTAAAACGAAATCCATCCATCGATTGTAATGTAATAGGATTGTTTAACGAACATTGTAGTTTATTTCGTATACTACCTAAGAAAATAGTGAATTCTTTATTATCTCCTCTCAAGTCCTTACAACCCATTGAACGCAGACGATCGGAGCCAACGTTTAAGAATAGATCACCAGTCATTGTATCACCAGTCTTAGACACCTTCAATGTAACTTGTTCATCAACGTATTTCTTATTCGTCAAATGATTATCGTTGGACGGAGAATCGTCGTGATTCGTTATCAAATCAATGGCTTGACCCCAACTTAAGGCCTCATCCATTCCTGCTGTCAAAGGCTTCGTTGTGGGCAGTCCTTTAATTTTGTGACCACCCATTTTTAAATTTCCAGTCGCGATGTTTGCTCCATCCAATCGAAGAAAACTCTCATTTATTTGACTAAGAGTAACACCTCCAGCGATTACTCTTTGTGATGAACTAACATCGGTGTGACCGAATTTATCGACAGGCATTTTATATATAATAATAATTTTTAATGCAGATTAGTCATCGTATACATATAATTGCATTACCTGAATCTTTCGTGGAAGATCATCTTCTCTTTCCCATACAGGTAAAGATGTAACTCTGTAATATTGATACGCAGTCGTATTAAGAATATCAAAAAATGTCGGAACAGCCTCTGAAGTAGTTGAAGAAAGACGTAATGGTAGCTCTACAAACATTGCTCCATCATTGCTAGCGGATAAATCGAACCGAGCCATATTTTCGGTTTTCAACGCAATTCTCCAAATTTTAACTGGTTCAGGACATTTAATTTCTAACCAAGTAAACAAACCTTCACCCACAATCCAAGCTGCGTTCACATCATCGGTGAGATTAGTGAAAGCATGGTAGTCTTTGCTTCCGGAAGAACAAGAACCGGCACTAGCAACGAATCCTGTCACACTTTCATCAGCTTCCAAGGGAGGAATATATCCAACGTGGCACTTTTTCAGAGATTTATCAACGTAATTCTTTGTAGCGGCATCTTGAGCTGAAAGAGGATCGCTTAAATCGTTGATATTATTACTATTCATTAGGATATTTTGATAAACGTCGATTTTTCGATCGTTAGGTGCTCTACCGATTCTCATTATATTTTCTGCGCCTATTTTGCATAGAAATCCATCCGTCGATTGTAATGTAATAGGATTGTTTAACGAACATTGTAGTTTATTTCGTATACTACCTAAGAAAATAGAGAATTCTTTATTTTCTCCTCTCAAGTCCTTACAACCCATTGAACGCAGACGATCGGAGCCAACGTTTAAGAACAAGTCGCCAGTCATGGTATCGCCAGTCTTAGACACTTTCGAAGCATCAACGTATTTCTTATTCGTCAAATGATTATCGTTGGACGGAGAATCATTGTGATTCGTTATCAAATCAATGGCTTGCCCCCTACTTAAAGCTTCATCCATTCCTGCTGTCGAAGTATTCGTTACTGGGAGACCTTTTATCACATGTCCATTCATTTTTAAATTTCCAGTCGGCAGATTTGCTCCATCACATCGAAGAAAATTAGCATTTATTTGACTAAGAGTTACACCTCCAGCGATTACTCTTCGTGATGTTCCTCCAAAATCGGTGTGACCAAATTTATCAACGGGCATTTTATATATATATATTTATATATAATAATTTTTAATGCAAGCCGTTTATAACTTCTTGAAAATTCATTCCATCACCCACCATCTTCGTCACATACAGACACAAATGACCACAAAATACTTCGTTATCGGGTTGTATTCGCTCGCTGTTATATAACACTGGACGGCGTAAATACTTTATCAGTTCCAGAGGAGGAGGAAGGCCGTAACTATCGAAATATATTTTCTCATTACCGCTCTTTAAGAAAGCGCACCAATGCTGACCGGTTCCTTTAGAATCGTCTAGATTCAATATCCCACATTCAATCCGTCTAGGTTTATTCGGCAGCTCGTCTCGCACGAAAACGCCTCTAAAATTCGGAATATTCAGCTTCTTCGCGGCATCCAATAATTCAAAATTCGTTAACGGATGATTTGGAAGAACTACGCCTTCGACATCGATGTTTTTCACAGTTGCAGAACTCATTTTTATATTTCATCTAAATGTTTTAAAAAGTAATTCGATTTTACTTCCTGCATTACATATAGCCAGCGATCTATTTTGTTTGCTTTTTGCATATTTTTAACCGGTAGCAATGGACGAATATTCTTCCAATTCATAGCTTTAAGAAGTTCTTCTTCGTCTAGCAAGTTGAACGACGATAATGGCAAAACATGATCGAAATGCCAAACCGAACCGTAATTTTCCATTGTCATTCCTTCTTCTAACTGAAATTCAATCCATTTAGTAAATATTTCAAAGTCAACACCGATAAGTTGGCACGTCGTTTGTGATTTTGACTTACCTCTTAATGATTCACTAAGCCTACTCCTCATATTTTTAAGTATTTTAAACTCAGGATCATATTGCTTTCGAGCTTCAGAATACGAGTGATTATATTTATATTTACATTCCTTACATTCTTTATCAAACCCGTCTTTACAACATCTATTTTTTACAAATTCTAATATGTTCTTCTCTTTCTTACATCGACAGCAAACTTTTTTATCTTTTATTTCCCTAGTCTCTAGTATCGAGTATTTTTGCCTAAGTTCCTTCATTTTGGTCTTTTTACACGTTTTACAAATAGTATAATAACCGCTCTTATTTGATTTATCTTTATGAAATTCGTTTAAGTTTTTTTCCATCCTACATTTGGTACACACTTTAGAGTCATCCATTATATATATATTTTTCTTTAAATAGTTTTCAACGAGTAGTGACCATATGCCAAAGTATGAATTCCATCCTCCATTATTACCCGTTTATCGTCATCTGCAGATAATGCAACTTTATTAATTTCTTCTGTATAAATATCGTGATGATAAGATCTAATAACATTCATCGTTCGTTGTTGTTCTTTTTTAGTAAATAAGCAGTCTTTATAATCTTCGTGAGTAATAGTTTTCTGGACAACATTCTTCTTAATACCTTTACATTTCTTGTGCTCATCTCCAGCAGCCATCTTATAAGAATACAACTTTGCTCTGAGTCCAATAAATTCTTTTATCTGTTTCCCACTAGCTTCATCCTTGAACATTCCAATAACTTTTTTATTTACTCCAACCTCAATACCAGATGGATGATCTCTCGGGTATTCACTCGTGTCGAATCGAGTCTTAATATCGCCTGCGATATCTGAGTAAAAGTCTTCAGTTTTAATTTCGTATGTCAAAGAATCTGTATCGGTAAATAATAATTTAGCTCTATTTCCGTATTTATTCTTGATGTAATTGTAATGAAATTCATACATCAACGTTTTGCTCAAGTTTAATATACACATGCCAAGATATATAGGTTTATTATAGTACAATTTAGTTTTTTTCATGTGAACGGCTATTAGATTTTCATCGAAAATAGTACATCTCTCATAATTAGGTTTAGCGGCTAGTTCAATAGCCCTCTCCTCTTGACACACTAACTCTACATCAACACGATTTTCAATGTTCTCACAAGTTTTTCCAAAGACACTGTTATTCATTAACTTGAAAAAGTCTTTCTCAAAGTCATTAGTAGCTTTCGTTCTAAGAGCTGTATTTAAATCGATATACTTTTTCAACCAATCACTTTCTTCGAATAGTACACCTCTATGCACTTTTGTTATTTTCAAACCCAAGCTCTCATACAGCTTCAGATTATCGTAATGCAGCACATACTTCTTTTTATGGTTTAAGTTTGGAATTAACTTTTTGACTTTGTTAATCTCAATGCTTTCGGGAGCTAACGGAAAATCGTTATGCAGGTCGTGTAACTCTTTAGGATATTCCAAATCAACTTCCAATATGCATGGAATACTTCTCCAATTATTTAATTCATCTTCGTTCATCCATTTGAACCCGTGAGTAGGTAAATTTTTGATCATAGCCCATCCATATAGATTATTCGCATCCAGGTAAGTAATAAATGTAGAATTTTCGTTACTATTGAAATCGCTCATATATTTATTATTCGCTTTCCCGTAACGATTTGATATTGTGCTCACTCCTCCTCTCATCCCTTGCCTAAGCATCAGAATCATATCATAATCATTCAATAACTCCAATTTCACGCCTGTCAATTTTAAAGCGGCATCCCAGGCTAAACCAGGAGATGTAAAATACCATGCAGGGTCAAGCGTATAGTTCTTCATACACACATCTCTAAAGTTTTCGAAAACATCGGCAAGTAACAGAACATCCGAAACGTTGTATAAATCGTGATATTCTCTGAATGTTTTGCATCCAAATTCCTTCCATACCGTTTTTGCATGCTCGTAGTCTTCATCGCTAATATTCGAATCATTTAGCTTAGAATAGAATGCGGATTTTGGTGGTAGTTCGGTTTCATTAAAGGTAGTAAATGAATCGACGTAGTCATAAGGATATATGCCTTTTCTCAGCAAAAGATCGAGCTTCTTTCCAGTATATCGTTTCCCAATATTTTTACACTGGTCTTTGCTTAGGTTCCTCGATAAAGCATCAAGACTAGAAGCCATAAATTTAAAACTGTCGATAAAACGCAGTTGTCGCTTGACGGTAATCTCTTTTCCCTCTTTATTTACAAACTTATCAACAACGACCTCTCTGCTAAAAGATATATACTTTTCCTCGTTATTAGGTATGCAATTAATTTTCTCTCCATTATTACCTTTCAGTTTCTTAATGAACAGATGACAATCGTACCCGGAAAGATTATGAAACACTACAGGGAAAAACTTGGGGACTTTATAGTCTAAATTACAAATGTTATGAGCAGCCCCTCTAAATTTACCGCTAAGATGACAGTGATCTCTCACTCGGTCTTCGCCCAACGGTTTTTCACAGATATGGCATATAGTAGCTCCATCAAAACACTTCTTGTCCTCTTCTGTAAATATCATCTTCTTAGGGAATTTAAATTGATTATATATTTGTTTTATATTCTCTTCTAGTTTATCTACAAATATTTGACCAACATCATCATCTTCGCTTTCAGCCGTAAACGTCACAGGATCTTGAGAATATACACTATCGTCGAAACATTTTATGTGGTAACAAAAGGAGCTAGGAATATGCTTTTGATATTTATTAGTGTACGACAACTCTGGATTTGGTTGGCATGTATCGATCGGTTTTACAAAAGACTCAAAATCTGCGTAGACTATAAACGGAACCCTCATAGAATTGTTATAATTTTTAAAACTTAACATAGTTCCTTTTTCTGGCATTTCTATTTTTTGTGCGTTATGGAGTTTGCAGTACTCATTATGGTTTTTAAGCGCTCCTGTCGTTGTGAAACCATTCATACACCTTTTACAATAATACATCGAATTAGTCCGAAATCTCATCAATCTGTTAAAATTCTTGATCCAGCAATAATGTTTTTTTTCTCCATCAGATATAAGCAAAAGATCAATACTACTTTCACACTTAGACAGATAAAGCGGGTATACTTCTTTTTCATAACCGAATACATTAACATTAATATTATTATTTCTCTCGAACCTACCTATCACATTAGCATCAACAGCGGAAACTCAATACCACTCCAATTAAGTTTTTTCGATTGTTCTTTCAAAGCTTTCGTTATTTTTTCCGGATTTTTTACAACCGGATTCAAAGCTCTAGTGATACACCATTTGAAACATTCTTCGTCGTCGTTTTTCATATTTATAATAGCCTTTTTATTAGCTAAGAAGCTGGGAAGTGGAATGTAAGAACTACCTCTTAAGGGGGTATATTTTACCGTATTTATATCTAATTTTACAACAGCTTTAAATCTCCAATTACTTCCTTGCATCTGAAAACTAGCAATAGACTCCATGATTTTATCCTTCTTTCTGCTGTATATTTCATTCAAGTCGGTTGCTTCTAAAATAACTTCTGCCCTGGAAACGAATGGTATATCCTCAGAATTAACTATTCCCGATTTCATATCTACTCGTTCCATATTACAAGTAAGAACTAAATTAGTCTTTGTCTGGCGATTACTCGACAACAGATTAACTACCTGCGGTCTGACGAAATTAAGAAACGACGAGGCATCCATTCCATTAATTCCATCTATTCTAAATTGCTTGGTAAATCCTTTAATAGCCGACGCTGTTTCTCGAATTTTAATTTTATCAAATATCCTGGAAACAGTTGACTTCAACGACTCCAGTTTTTCATTTACGACTTTATTGTCTCGTTCAGGCACGTAACTAAGTAACCAATCCGCAAAATCATTAATCTTGGATCTAACCTTATTTTTGTATGTTCTCGTAGGCACTACTGGTTTGTACTTTCTCGGCGTAAGCGTAGGAACCTTAATGTCAGGAACCGGTGAATCGAGCAATTGTTCAACATGGTCCATATTTCTTAAACTACTTTTCTTTAAATACATTTTATCTTACCACGCAAAAATATTAATACACTCTTTATCCATATTCGCATCTCTCATACACTTTAATTTCATATCATTCTATCGCTCATACACTTTAATTTCGTATCTATCTTTCCAGACATTTCCGTTATGATAAGCTATTATGCCTGCACTCTGACCATGCGCCTTAGCGGCTTTGTACATAGATGGATACGCGGTAACAACGCCAGTCTCTCGATCTATAATATCTACTCTTCTCGGTTGTTTCCTGATACTACTCAACGTGTCATGTCGAAATGGCATAGCCGTGTAGTCTGTCGGAAGAATATTCTTTTCAATCAATACAGCTATCATTTGAGGTTTGTTGAGATGCGAAGTGCCTGTAACATCGTGATGCTTGGCTAACATTCTAAGCTCTGGTAGCTTCATAATATATAAGTATTCTTTAAATCAATTTTCCATACACAACACTCATTTTCTGCCCATCCGATTGGAACTGCAGCAACCTATCTGAAATTACGACAGCATACGCTTCGGTGTCGGCTGGCACTGCTGCATTGAAAAGAGCCTTAATTTGTATATCAACGACTGACGATTTCAAACGCTCGGATTGTTTGCTTACATCGAACACGAACAACGGATATAATTCTTTATAATCAACAGGTGTTATATTTCCTTGCGTAATCAACTTATCCATACCATAGAATTTTTGACTAAAGGAGGACGCGTCTCTGTACGCTCTGGAGAATTGTTGATTAGGAAACGACAGGTTATGGTCGACAGCTGGATATCTTTCTTGATTCATCATCACATATATGTTCTTGAGATCGCAGTGATTAAATAGCGACGGATTACTTTCCTGATTACCGCTACGGTCCGTCTGAAATCCTACGATGATATATCTGGGTTTCTCAGGTGATGTTTTTACGCTAAGACGCCAACTGAAACTTGTCGACTGAGGAACTGTTATTGTGTCGCATTGACGAGCTCTATACGCAACTGGCAATGTTAATTTCGATTCAATCGTCTTATACAACTGCATTCGTTCCATATCGGAAGGAATAACGTGCGGAATAAACCATGAAATTTTGTTTATCGCAACTTTTCCAGCAGCTGCAGCGTTATCTCGGAATATTGCATCATCGTCGGCTTTACGAACTAATGTCAGCGTCTGTTTAAAACCGTAAATAATCTTGTCGTAATCGTCGCAAAACCCGAAAATATGTTTCAACGGAACAATAAAGCTGAACATTCCTTTAGTGTTTGGTTTGCGAATGAGAAAGCTTTGTCTAGTGGCAAATCCGGGGTTGTCCGCAATAACAGCAGTCGCTCCAGTGTCTTTATACCACAGCTGATTTAAGCCTTGAGTCAACTGAAAATCGTTTGGATACGTAAGTAAACCGAGCATCGTTGTAGCTTGACCCGGATGAAATAGCGTTTCGATTTCTTGATTAGATAACTGATAGGATATTTGACTGAATAGATACATAAGTCCATTATTCGTAAGAGCGACTAAATCGGCATTAACGTATGCGGTGTCATCGGCTTTAATTAGTCTTCCTTCGAATTGCAGATACGATTCTGCTGGGTGACTGTATAAGTCTTGTAATTCAATATTTATTCTTATTTCACCAGAACTGTTAAGGTTAGTTCTCGCTACAGGTTCGTACTCATGCCATTCGTATCGCTCGATACCTTCATCGATCAATGGTTGCTCTGTGAATCTTAGAATATCGGATTGCATTTTATTATACATATATTTTTAAATAAGAAAATATGTTTAAGCCATTTTCAAACCACCTCCGTTTAAGCGTTTTACTAGATCTTGAATTCTAATAGCTCCTCCCGTCATTTGCGGATTCGACCCAAGTAATCTAGCTAGAATTACTTTAGTTTCTTGAGTTATCGGCTGCTGAACGGTGGTTGGTGGAAGTATCTTATTGAGTAATCGTTTTCCAACGTCGATCGCCTTATCCTTAGCAACACTCCCAATCTCTTTGACAGCTGTGCTCGCAATTTGTTTGGCTGCATTCGAAGTTAGTAGTCTCTTGAGAAATCCTGCAATGGAATCGAATATTCCTGCTCCACCGACAACGTGTACTTTTTTATAACTTCTTCTCGCAACGACCAGCATTTCTATATCATCAATTTTTAAATTAGATCATCAATTTTTAATTAGATCATCAATTTTTAATTAGATCATCAATTTTTTATATTCATCTTTGGATATCACTCCCTGTCTCAGTAACTCATCCGTCATACCTACAATTTCATTTCTTACTCCTGTATTTCCCGCTTTGTAGCTATATATTCGCAACTCTAATTGTTTTACTAATTCGTTAGGATCTGAAGGAATGGTAATTATTCCGCTTCCTGTTTTACCTCTTAACTTTATGTAATCGTCCCATATGGGTTTTATTATCTTTGCATATTTTACACTTCTAGACGATTTAGGTTTGTTTGGTTTATTTGGCTGACTCATGGCATTCGTTTTAATTAGAATCGCGGCGTATTCTTTGAGATCACGATTATCATAAATTGAACTGTTTGGACTAGCTAACGTTAACAATTCCCATAATCCTGGAGTTCCTTGATAAGTTGTGGTTCCAACTGTAATATCATTTCCTTGGATTGAGGCTTCGCTGTCACCGATGTAGAATTTTCCATCTCTTGATCTTAATCCGAATGTTGTGTCCACAAGTCTTTTATCAGAAGCATATTTTTTAAGGTATTCAACTGCAATATTTCCTAATTCTAACCTTCTAATGTCTTCTACTGGGTCATCGTCATCGTACGCCTCTATAGACGGATACTGGGGAAATTGAATAGTTTTCAACGAATCTGGAAGTGATTTTAGAGCAAGTGATGTTGCTGCAGAATTATCTTTTATTGTCGACAGCAAAGCGTTTTGTTCTTTTGAAATTGCTGATTGAGAGTCGACTATTGGTTTGTAGATTTTCGTTAATTCTCGTTGAAGTCCAAGATCGTCTATTCTCTCAGAGAGAAAGTTTTGTTTAATATTTTTTTTCGTTTTTAAAAACTCTTCGATAATAAAATCTCTTTTTGCAGGATCGCTAATTTTCAGTAGTGACATTTTTTATTATAATGTTTAAAACGTAACGTAAAACGTAAACGTAAAACGTAAACATAAAACGTAAACATAAAACGTAAAATTATGCATCGTAGTAATTAACATAACATATGGAGTCTTTTTCGTTTATAGTAACTGGTGAATCGGAGTTGTTTTGTATTGTAATTATTATATCCTCTGCGTCCTCTAGGACAGTACCATCTTGAAGACTCAGTCTGAGTTGTTTCAACTTCTGTCTAAGAGAGACTAGACACATTCCACTGGTCATTCGGACTCCAAGGCCTACTTCTACTGTAATATTTGTCTTTGGTTCAATCGTTATCGCTTGCTGAGCAAAAATCTCATATCTGTCGCCTGCTCGTTGTCTTGCAGGAGCGTGAGTGACCACTTTAGGCATCCAAATTATCGGACTCACACGAGGCTTCCGTTTGGTGATAAATTTGTGTATTGGGTGACCGTATCCAGACATTTATATAAGAGATTGTTTAAAGTAACATTCCAAGAATAGGAATATTTTTAAATGGTGAATTGGGACCAAGTATAAGACCTTCACCGCTGATATATCCTGTTCCTCTTTTCATAAACAGACCAGAACCTGATATCGAAATACCCTTTTTCCACGGAGATAGAATAAGACCTTCCCCAGCAGGTCTTATCTTACAGCATATTCCTCCTTTCTTTACGTAGAGCACGCCAGATCCACTTTGTGAGATCGAAGATCCACTCATCTGTGAGATCGAAGATCCACTAATTTTATCGACAATTTTGGAACCAGCTGCAGAACCCAATCCTGTTAAGGCTCCTGTGGCTAAACTCGGAAGAACACTAGACAGAAGAAACTTTCTGGCTGTTGCTAAGAACGGTAGAATAGCGCCAATAAATCCGCCTTCGACTCTCGCATTGTCTTCTAATTGCTTTTTACCCATTTTAATTGTCAAACCAGTTCCATTCTGATACGCTTTAGTTAACTTGTTAATTTGCCTCTGGTTTAGAGCTAATACGTGCTCACCAGTTATATCTCCATGAGAAAGTCTTATACTCACTCCAGTTCCTACTTGAACAGCTCGCTTAATCTTCTCTTTTTGCCCTTCAGAAATATTAACTTTGACCTTAGCGTAAGCGCTCATCTTATATTAAATATAAACTTTAAATTAAACCTCTCTTATGTGAAATCGTATCGACAATTCCTCACCTCTTAAATTAATTAGTTTTCCATTTTGGTCTATTAGTTTTGTTTCCATCGATGAAATAGAGTATAGCGTTATTGGAAGATATACGAGATTGTGAGGAGATTCGATTATCTTGTAACCAGGCCCGACCGATGGAAAGAAAGAATAAATTATGTTCTCCGTAGTTCCGTTGGCATACGATGATCCTATTACATCACTCGTAACTCGTAAACTATTCACGCTGTTTATATCGACTATGTGCTCGGATTCGTTATATCCTTCGGAGTATACACGACGCTGAAATCCTAGAACGGTGCTAATTGAATTTTCTACTGTAAAATCAACTTTATAGTTCTCATCAATTTCCAAAACCGCCTTTAACGTGTTGTTATTTGGTCGCAACTTTATACATTGACCATGACCTTCTTCCTTTAAAATTCTCTGTATGTAATCGTTCAAGTCTTCGATTTCGTAGCAACCGGTTGGAATGTCTAAATCTTCCCACGTTACACCGTTATCTGACGAATATACGAATTTATTATTTGTTTCGTATATATTGGGAAAACTGTAGTACGTTTCAAGATTAACAAGGGCCATTTCATATTTTTTACTTTTGTCCAGTTCGATTAGTGGATTAAATTTCGTTCGAATTCGTGTGTTCCTTTCGCTCAACAAAATGCAAAAGGATTCTTTAGCTTCTGTGTTGCGTGCAATCGTTTGAGTATTAGATAAAATTTCGTCAAGTAGGGTTTCCATTTTAGATAGCTATTTTTAAACCTAGAATATAAAATCTTAAATTTTGTTATCATTTTATTATTGCTTTTATTTAATGTAAAATGTATCTAATCCACTTCTATACCTACCCTTATTTGTTTTACTAGTAAGGTCTATAACCACAAAACCATGCGTTTCATCCCACGCAGTTTTGCATAGTTTTCGAAATTCTTCAATAGTCATATCATCTACGCCTATATGATCGCTGTATATATGATTAATATTCTTGAGGTCTTGAGGGAATAGACATATAAAATTGGCATTCTCCCTGATAGTTTGTCTGGGCAGCTTGAAATAATTTTGTGCTAGGTAAAAGCAATCTACATTACTATGCCTACCTCTTATATAATAGGATTCGCATTTATTTTGCCTCTCTAATTGTAAATCATCAAAAATCATGAGATTCTTTTTATCTCGACTTAAGTCTCGTGGATCTGGAACATCTTCAGAGGTTTCAAAGAACTTGCATTCTATATCCGATTTTTTGGCCATGTTTTTAGACATCTCCTCGACTACGGCGGTCGGTGATACATTTAATTTCATTATCTCATCGCGATTATCAAAAAGTCTTATAATTGCTTCCTTTGGTAATTTCTCTTCGAATGCTTTCTTAAGTATCTTATATTCTGATTGAAATAAACTTTTGCCAAAGATCTGCAGGTTATCGTAGTCTAACCAACCAGGTCTCAGTAATAAATTAAGTAGTAATATTGTTTTGCCGCATTGAGACTTACCGACGATCAAACCTCTGATGCTTCTTGGTAGGAGAGGACTGTTAAAGCGTTTAGATGTATCTTCATTCCACGATAGGTCTTGGACTTCCATTTTAATTATATTATATTAAAATGGAGCACAGCTTGTATTGCGTAAAATGTAAACGAAAAACTGACTGTAGAGATATTCAACGAGTTGTCAGTAAGAATGGTAGATCTATGCTTAGATGTGTATGCGTTGATTGTGGCGCTAGAAAAACTCAGTTTACTAAAATGTCTACTACTGTACAAGGAGGTGATTTGGTCTCAGCTCTCAATTCTGCTACTTCTAATATTAAACTTCCATGGGCAAAGTACCCGGGTGAAATGCATCTTCCAGGACATTCTTTCACAGGTCCAGGAACTCGATTGGATTTGCGATTGAATCCTGATGGGACGCCAAAAGATTGGAGTAAACCAGTAGATAGAGTTGATGCAGCAGCCTATCGTCATGACCTAGCCTATGCTAAACATACTGATACAGCAGGGAGAAACGTCGCTGACAGAGCTATGATAGATGAATTAAATAATATACCTAATCCTTCCTTCCGCGAACGAATTGAAAGATCTATAGTTAAACCAATTTTATCAACGAAAACCCATTTTGGAATGGGGTTGAAAAAAAAACTCTGAGATGGACAGACCAACTTGCTGACGAATTGCATAAACCTATAGTCAGGAAGTTCAGGAAGCGAGTTGTTTATGTTCAGGGAGTGGACAGAATTTGGGCGGGTGACTTGATTGACATGCAGGCTTATGCTAAATTTAATTCTGGTGTGAAATATTTGTTAAGCGTTATTGATATATTCTCCAAGTATGCATTTATTCAGCCGTTAAAAGATAAGCGCGGAGAATCTGTGGCAGATGCTTTCGTTAAAATATTTAATACGAGTAAAAGAAGGGGTGAAAAACTTTGGGTCGATAAGGGATCTGAATTCTATAATAAACAGGTAAAATCATTAGGTATGCAGTTGTACTCAACTGAGAATGAAGAGAAATCTTGTATCGTAGAAAGATTTAATAGAACAGTGAAAGAGAAAATGTTCAAATATTTTACAGCAAATTCAACTCAGAGATATATCGATGTTTTAGATAATATGGTTAATTTATACAACAACACAAGACATTCTTCCATTAAAATGACTCCTGTTAAAGCGAGTATCAAAGCAAACGAATGGGTTGTGTGGATGAATTTATACGGCGACGCTGTACCTGAAACTGTTAAACCTAAATTTTCGGTAGGAGATAAAGTAAGAATTTCTAAGAAGAAAAAGACATTTGAGAAAGGTTACACAAATCGTTGGACACAAGAAATTTTTACTATAACACAAATCCAATACACAGACCCTATAACCTATAAAATCTCTGACTATCATGGAGAAGAAATAAAAGGGACATTTTATGAAGCTGAGTTACAATCGACAACGCAAGATACATTTAAAATAGAAAAGATTATAAGAAAAAGAGGAAATCGGTCTTTGGTTAAATGGTTAGGCTATGATGATTCATTCAATTCATGGGTTAATAATAAAGACTTGATGTCATTGTGAATTTACTACTACTATTAGCAAATTGTTTCTACTACAGCCCTTGTGCAATCATTACTTCTCTATGAATAAGAACACGCTTTAATAACAAGTTCTACTGTTCATTCGCAGCTTGGTATCATCGATTATGTCGAAAGTAGGTCATGAAGCACGCTGACTAAAAAAAAAGGTCGTTAACTTTCTTGGGCGGTCAAAATCGAAAAACAAAATTCTTGACTTTTTGGGACGGATTACAAAAAAAAAAAAAAGTTAAAAAAAAAAAAAAAAAAAAAAAAAAATTAAAAAAAAAAAAAAAACTAAAAAAAAAACCTAGAAAAAAAACCTAGAAAAAAAGTTAGAAAAAAAACCTAGAAAAAAAGTTAGAAAAAAACCTAGGAAAAAAGTTAGAAAAAAAACCTAGAAAAAAAAACCTAGAAAAAAAAAAGTTAGAAAAAAAAACCTAGGAAAAAAAGTTAGGAAAAAAAAATTAGAAAAAAAGTTTATTTGCGTCTTCTTGTCCTGTAAAGTTGTCTATCTGTGCTGCACACGATGCGCTTGAGCGCGCGGCAATCGCCTGCAGCAGTCACATCACTGCAAACTAGACCAAAATAACTCACAGAAATTCTTAAAAATAAATCGTGAGTTACAAAGAATGTGTGAGTTAATTTGACCTAGTTCCAGCCGTCATCGCTATTTATAGCCAGGTGTAGGCTGATCTATTATATAGTCATTGCTACAGCCGAGCCTGCGACGTAGCACACACGAGAAGGGTGGTGGTGGTCACGCACGGACAGGTACTACCGAGCACCCCCCTCAGGAAATAATAAAAGACATCCAGAGGGCAGTGGCCAATCCTCTCCCTCACCGTCTCATCATCCACTGACCGTGTACTCATCATAGCTGAGTCGGCTAGAGGAACAGAAATCTCGTTACAAATTTCTGCCCCGGCGGGGAATTGAACCCCCAACCTCTTGGTCGACAGTCCAGCGCGCTATCCACTGTACTACCGAGCACCCCCCTCAGGAAATAATAAAAGACATCCAGAAAATTAAAAAGACATCTACTCATCATCATCATCATCATCATCATCATCATCATCATCATCATCATCATCATCATCATCATCATCATCATCATCATCATCATCATCATCATCATCATCATCATAATCATCATCATCATCATCATCATCATCATCATCATCATCATCATCATCATCATCATCATCATCATCATCATCATCATCATCATCATCATCAT
The DNA here is from genome assembly GCA_945859605.1 of Lumbricus rubellus. Lineage (NCBI taxonomy): Eukaryota > Metazoa > Annelida > Clitellata > Crassiclitellata > Lumbricidae > Lumbricus > Lumbricus rubellus. The sequence goes on from OX243818.1 coordinate 15,294,032, forward strand.
CATCATCATCATCATCATCATCATCATCATCATCATCATCATCATCATTATATGCCTCAGGCTCCTCTATTCATCGCTCTTCTGGTTTTCCTCTCAAAATTAATCTCACCTGTTCAGCAATTCAACATTCCAAGCCTAACCGACGCCTGCCATAAGCTTTAAGTTCCGTCAGCTCTGCAGTGACCCTCCGGCAACCGGGCTCGAGCGTTCTACTCACTGCCTTTTGGTATCCCTCTGACTCCAAGCAGCGCTCGTGAATAAGCTGGTGTCCTGCTCTTGGCATTTGAGCAGTGCTTATCTAGTACTCTTTGACCAGAAAATTCCGACAACCTTTTTCTTAGTCATTCGCCAGAAATTTTTCTATAACGTAGGCCTACATAACCAAGTTCCCTGCTTTCAAATCCGATTACCTTTTAAGCCTTAAAACCTCCATGAACTTGCCCATAACATGCATTATATATTCCTTTAGCGTGTTTTTTTACTGCGCAACCCCCTTGATTGTTAAATTCCGGTCCTGCATGGTAAATTACCCCCAATCGGATAAGACAGTACTGTTACCTTTTTTAAAATTGTTTTTCATTGCTTTTGCAACTGCACAGATTTGTCTACAACTACACATTTTGTGTAGGCTACAACTGCTCTTCTAGTGTTCGAGACTTAGGTATTACCCTAGATACCTTCACTCAGTCACTGGGCACATTGCCAAGCTTACTCGGTCTTCCTACTTTCCAGCTAAGGCGTCGCAGGGCTATTCGCAAATCTGTCTCATCTTCGATCTTTACCTTAATTGTTCGCGTTTTTGTATGTTATAGGATTGACTACAGTAACTGGCAACTGCAATTCTGTCTTCGTTGGCCTCCCCATGGTTATCTTCAGTCTGTACTCAATGCTGCTCCTAAGCTCATTTGCACGTGTACCTCGATTCTTCCACATTTCACCATTCATGACTGAACAACTCCACTGGCCTCCACTCTCGGCCTGTATACAATTTAAAGTCCTGATTTTGGTCCTTGAGTCTCCATTGGGTCTTACTCCGACGTATCTGCGAGATCTTATAATATACTTCGCTTCCATTCTGCCTCTTCGCTGTGTCCTCATAGGTCCTCTGATCGCCCTGACCTCTTTGTCCCCGAGTCAAGACCGCCATGGCTCAACCCAGATCATTTGCCTGCATTGGTCCCTCTCTATATGGAATGGACTTCCCCCCATCAGTTCACTGTGTCATCCTCTCTGGTAGTCTTTCGTCATATTTCTCTCGTTTCAAAGCCTACAATAGTTCAAGTTCAAGTTCATTCAAGTTCATGTTTTTCAAGTTAATACAATACAATCATCGAAAGTGTGAGACAGTGTGTGACAGTGACCAAAATCATGACATAAGGAATTTCAAAACTGAAATGATATACGCAGAAAAAATATTCACGTTGAGTTATCTTTATACATGTAGCCTACTGTATATCAGTATAATCAGTTAAATATTGTTAAAGTGTACACATCAACTCCTTCTTCGCCAAAGCCATATCCTACAATCAGATAACCAAATTTTTTCTTTTCTTCGTCGTAACATAATGTACATGGCACTGTCCTAGCCCTTATTTCATCGCCTGTTGGACAGAGAATTCGATTCCATTTAAGATTGGAATCGAAGAGAATCACTCGTTCATTTCCAGTGTCAGCCACAAACACTCGATCGTCTGAATCGAGTGCGAGGTCACAAGGATCTTTCAGTTGTTGCGTTTGATTGGAAGAAATAAAACTACGGATGATCCGTCCATTACTGGCTATTTCACTAATGAAACTATTTGTCTCTCTCTCTCTTCCACTCGACCCTCTTCGTCCTTTCTCCTCTTTTTCCGTCCAGCTGTAAGCATAAAGGATGATGAAATTTCCGATGGATGTTTTCACTGCATGATGAACTGTAATGTTTTTTGGTAACTGAATGGATTGAACAAGTTCTGCAGATGATCCGTAGATCATCAGAATGGACGATGTATCATTTACCATCAATAGCTGACCATCACTGGACACTGACAGTCTATACGATTCATAATCAATGGTCAGCCATTTGCTGATTTTGCATTGGTCATCTGTTTCCAGTGTCATCTTCCAGACGCATTTCCCTGTCCGATCTAAGAAGTAAAGGCAGTTTTCATTTTCGCTGGATTTCATGTCTCTGGCACCTCCTAACTGTTCAGCACTGATTTGCTTCTGAAGCCTACATGTATTTCGATCCACAAAGACATGAAGTATATGAGAAGAATTGAATCGATGGAAGACGTAGATTTCGTTTCGCAGTTTTGTCACACCATGTACTTGTCCATTTCCTCGCGTCCACAATCTTCTAGTGAAGTTGATGGAAACCGGACACTCGACTAAAATGAAGCAAAATATAAATACGCAATAGAATTTAATCATTTTGTTTAGCAATAGAAAAAAAATTCTATCTAAGATTACCTGGTAAATTTAAATAAAGTATTTAAAAACGTACTTTAACAATCAAATTTTTTAAATGTACAAAATACCACCAAAAGGGGTATTTTAAATAAAAGTATAAATACTTTATTAAAAAATTTAAATACATGTACGAAGTACTTAAGATGGCATTTGAAATAATATTTGCTTACTAGGCCAATAATTTAATACTAATAGCATACAGCTACTTCCAGATGATCATTTCATTAACCAAGGACCTATAATTATGTTTATTAAATGTTTCAAGTTTTCTTTTGACGAATGTGTTTTCAGGAACTTACCAATAGTTTTCTCAAATTGATTTCTGTCGATGTTGATCAGCTTTGGAACAGATGGTTGAGTTTCTTCAAACAATACATCTCGCAGCTGATCTGTTTCGTACAGCTCCTGAACATGTTTAATTGCTGTTTGTAACTGACACCAGATCCAAACGACCACAGTCTGTCTGTCCATTTGCGAGCTCAGGATTTCTATGCCTTTCTCCCTCAGTCGACTGATGAGTTTTTCATCCTTGGCTGACCATATTTTGGTTCTGCTCGAAAGATCATGAATTTCTTTATCAAGTAGCTGTGTTTGTATTGACCTTGTACTTTCTGGAGACCTTGTTTGCACTTGTATTTTTATTACACCTAAAAGCAAAAACATACCGTAGTTAAAATGTCAAACCGTGTGTCTCTTTTGGGCTGGCTGATAAACCTATTGAATGGCTTCACTCTTTCCTTGCAGATCGCACAAACTGTGTCATAAAATTATAGTTGACTCCATCAGGTCTCGCTGGGTCTCTGCCCTTTTCGGTGTACCCCAGGGATCGGTTCTGGGGCCATCCGTGCTCTATGATGTACATTCTGTGCACGTCAGATGTTAGCTACCTGCTGCGGGTATGCGGATTCTTGCATCAGCTACAGCCTACATGTATATGCTGATGACATCCAAACATAATGTCCACTGCCGTGCCGCAGATGCAGTGCACTCTACTGGGCTGATAATTATGCTTTGTCATTGATGCCCTTTCTGGCCGAACAGTTTCGAATCGTTTGTTGTTGAATCCATCCAAAACCCGATTCATTTGGCTTTGCCGTCGCGGACAGTTGACTTGTGTAGACTGGAACCTTTTGACTGAGACTATTCCCCATATTAATTCTCTCATACCATCCGCGATCTTGGAGTGACACTTGAGTGACTTGACCAAGAACTCAGTTTCTCACAGCTTGTTAACCTAGTAACACGAAGCTGCTATTACCAGCTCCGCCACTGTTGCGTGTCGTCCTGCGGTCTTTATCTCACGATGCCGCTGTGGTACTTGTCCACGCTTTCATAACCAACAGAATTGATCATTATACTGCTCAGTTCTTGCTGGTCACCCATATAGCTTTATAGGGCGCCTTGACCATGTCATATGCGCTCTGCTGCTCGGCTTATTGGTCATATTCCAAAGTATGCCACAATTTCCGCTTACATGCGTGATGTTTTGCACTGGTTTCCAGCCTCAAAGAGAATCTCTTACAGATTAGGAGCCCTCCTCTGGCTGTGCCTCACTGGTAGTGCTCCGTCCTACTTGTCTGATCTACATGTATATCGCCCTGTCTCCGACATAGCCTCCCGTCGAGCTTTACGCTCTACGGCCAATCGGGAGCTGCTAGTCCCTCGAATCCGAACGCCAGACATTTAAACACACGACACATAAACACGCGACACTTAAACACAGACACTTAAACACAAGACAGATAAACACACGGACAGATAAACACACGACACATAAACACACGGACAGTTAATCACGCGACATTCAAACACACAAGACATAGACACAACGACAGACACTATCATTCACAGTGCACAAAGTCTGTGCACCACAGTGTGCAGTGCCTGTGTGTCTGCATAGCACTGACTGGTCATCCAATTGTGTCTGCATAGCCCTGACTGGTCATCCAATTGAATTTGAACTTTGCAGCCTACCTTCCCTTGTTTTTGTACGAATTTAGTCTACGAACATATTTCATTTAACATTATGTGATACTTCGATTGTTACACCGCCGTTGCATGACTCTTACGATATGGCTACATGCTCCGATTCTGTTACATTTGGCGTCTCAACAAAAGGACGTTCAACAGTGATATACAGAAATTTTGAGTATATTAAAGTCAGGGATAATAAGAATGGAGAAATGGCTGCTATTTTCACCTATGCCAAAGCGTCTTGAGAAAACTGACTGAAGTTCTGCAGTATTTGCAAGCAATCGCTCATCTGTCTCACCAGTAGTTGAACAGTATGGCAGATCATCAACCTTGCTTATTTGGTTTTAAAACATTCACTACAGTATTGATGCTATCTCATTTAGGCCTATCATATAACTATTATCACTTTTTAATAATTAGCCTAGCCTATGTCACTGTCTTCATCTATCGTGCTTATGTTTGAGTGCGGCGTGTTTAAATGTCGCGTGATTAACTGTCCGTGTGTTTATGTGTCGTGTGTTTATCTGTCCGTGTGTTTATCTGTCTTGTGTTTAAGTGTCTGTGTTTAAGTGTCGTGTGTTTAAATGTCGGCACACCCTCGAATCCGCTCCTCTACCAGACAGCGTCTAGCTTTCTCGGTTGTTGGCCCGTCTACATGGAATGGGCTCCCGCTTGCACTACGCTTACTACCTCGAAATAATTTGCCGGCTTTCTACCAGTTGCTCAAGACCTATCTTTTTTAGCCGTGGCTGGGCTGGGAGCGCCTCTGAATCTTCTTGACGGGGCGCTACACAAATATTCAAAATGAATGAATGATTGAAATAAGTAGTATGTACCATATAATATATAGGCTACCCTATATGTACAAATGGTAGATCTTCAATTTTCATGGATGTTTGGGACAAATAGCTGCAGGCAATTCGAAGATAATGGCAATTTTTTTACATAACATGCATGTAGGGCATTGTAGGCCTTACGAAGTGTGAGTAGAAAGCACGAGGCAGTAAAGGATCTCGAGTCTTTTCGCCACTAATACAATTCAAAGGTATGAAAATAAAAATTATGTTACTACAATTTATTATCTGGAAACCATTAATTTTGATTCACTCTCCACGTGGACTTTTCATGAGAAATTATTCTTCATAGTGTGAAAACGTAATAATTATTTTTAGAAGGTTCGCGCCTGAAAGTAGGCCTACCCTATAATTTTATGACCTTTCTTTATATGAAAAGTGGGGCCAGTTGTTACCACATGCACTGGAGTTGTTATAGTAAATTAGGCATTGGTTAATAGATAGGCCTACCACGAGAGAACATAATTAATAACAGGAATGATTCAATGTCTCAGAATAATGATAATTATTAATGACAATAAAATTATTATTATTCGATACGCCATAGCTTAAATGAATCTGAAGGAAATTGTGTTAATAAGGCTTATAAATAATTGTATGCTTCGAACCTCCTCCGCTTGCTACAATCTTTGCCACTGTCCTTTGGTTGGTTTGTCGAAGACATTCGACGAATATAGAAAACTTTGTTTCGTCCAATGATTCCAAAAAGTACAATAGCTCTGCGTTCTTATCTTTTGTTGAATGTTGTCTTTGAATGAAGCAACGTTCTTCTTCCGTTATGCAGTTGATGGAAAACAGCGAATCAATGAACTCGTCATTCGGTTGAATATTTTCCAGCAGATAATTTCGGTTGATTCTAATGGTCGCAGATCTCTTCATCTTTTCTCCATAGAAATCTAAAAAGACAAAACTATCACCAGTGCTTCCTTTCTTCATTTTCATGGATCACAAAATGTCCAAAAAATGGCCATGAATACACCTATATTTTTAAAAATCCAGATTTGATTGAATAGGGGGAATATAATTATATGATGAAAATATGAAATGTGTTTCCACAAGGACAAATTAGTTTAAAAAATCCGTGGTACGAGAAAAGAAAACTGGAGTAGACATAGGCTATGACATTGGGTTAACAATTTAAATCCTCAATAACAAAAAACATTTTTATGACCCCCACTTTTAAAATATACAAGGCCGTAGCCTAATGTAACTAATTTGCTAGAAACAGAATCTGCAGTTCCGGGTTGTCTAATCGCGCATCTCAATTTTAAGTAAACATTAATTATTTTATGCAACAAAGCAATTAAAAATTAATGCATTTACTGAACATCGCTCTTTTGCCGGAAATGTTAGACGAACGGTTGCAGTTCTTCAGTGTTAGCGACCCAGAGTGGCTGAGTAGCAGCTGTGCTATACAGCTGCGTATCTGCAGCCTTTCATTTGGCTGAATCTTTTCATTTCCGGAGTGCCTAATCATTTACATCGTGTCCTCAGCCTTTGATTTTGCTCATCTCAAACGGGATCCGCTTTATCAGATTATTAACATCTTCGTCTTAGTTACCAGTCCTAGTAACTTGGTAGGTTATTATTTTGTTGCGATTGTATCTTCTTCGAGGGAGATGCTAGAATGCAGGTTGTATAGTCACTGTGTACAAAGAATAGCCAATCAACATCACACCAACATAGTTTGTAATCATCTGCAAGGGTGACAGCGGTTAACTCTTGCATGCTTGTAGACCTACTGCTTTGGAAGTGTAGGCCTACTATAATTGTCATAGAGATGTATTATATAATATAACGCTAGAGGGAATATCACGTCTATACATTGAAATCGTTGTCCAAACTTCCACCCGACCAATCACATACTCTAAAAATCACCCGACCAATCACAGGCGATTTCTCACGCCAACCGTCGTTTAAATCGGTGACGTAAATTTACGAGATTTCAATCTGACTGCAGGGCCGATACGTCATACTCTCTAGCTTGTGAAGTCACTGGCGTGATTTCCGTTAAATATAAGGCCGTTGGTGACTTAACATTTCCATGCAGAGGAGATAGGCCATACTCTCTCTAGCCCAGAGGTGTCAAACCTTTTTCAGTGGCGGGCCAGTGTGAACACCTTCCAACAAGTAGCGGGCCAGTGTGAACATCTTCCAACAAGTAGCGGGCCAGTGTGAACATCTTCCAACAAGTGGCGGGCCAGGGTGTCGAAGCTCCTGAGCAAAATTGGGTAGTGATCTGAGAGGGAGCTTTGGGCTTGGTCAGCCAATCTCCAGAACATTTTAAATGATATAGGCCTAAGTGTTTCGTAACTTTCATAATTTTGTTAGCAAACAACCAACCGGAAACCATAGATAGGGTCTACACATTCTACAGTCTACACAGAGCTGTGCTCTGAGCAAAAGTTATGCCAGTAAGAAAAAACCAACATGTAGCCTATAATTATGGTGCTGACTGTAAAATAAAAAATTTGAACTTTTATTCTCTAATTTTTTAATCTTTAGGGAAGGTTTTGCGGGCCCGAAAAAAATCGTCGGCGGGCCAGAAATGGCCCGCGGGCCAGCTCTTTGACACCCCTGCTCTAGCCTATATACCGTATTTTATATATATATAGCGTACATCTCTATGATAATTGTGCTCAAGGGTCCACAAAATGGTCCACTTTCCAGCTATGCAAGCAGTATTCTTTTGCTCGTGATGCATTACTTTAATGATTTTCATATCAGTTGGGTTGTTGAGGGGCGATGGTAACTACAGTGAATTATAAGTTATAATGCGCTGTTCAAGTGTCTGGATAACTAGACAACCACATAGACCTACGTGACGAAACTGATATTATCAAAGTTTTAGATTAATATCAAAATGTTTTATCAAAGTAATTCCGTGTGGCCGAGTAAAATAAGATGGAAGTCATGCATGTGGGGCGCGGCTGTGTAGCGGAGGGTTCGGTGCCATGGAACCGGATGGTTTCACGTTCGAATCCATCTCAAGTCACGTAGGGACCTTGAGCAAGTCATTCACTCGCAATTGTTCGTGCGCTTTGGTGTGAAACTTGAGTGCTGTGTCTGCGCTGTAGTCGGGAGCGCCTCTGAGTAAGCATAACAAGCTTGAAGAGGCAAGTGGGAGAAATAAATGGAGATGCCTCACCTTTCAGGTAGAGCGAAATTGCCCTCTTGTACCGTTGTCCGGCAATTCTTTGATAAAAACAAATGTCGACTGACATGAGAGACCTGATAACTTCTTCGTCTCCTTGACCTCGTGATGAATCAAAAATCCAATGCAGATAGGACTTCTTTAAGATTGTGTCCATCAGCTCTAGTGGAAGAATGTAGAGCTGAAGTAAAAATGACGGCAACGTTAATACTAAAACTGAAAGACTAAACTAATGGATGCCTGTGATTGGATAATCCAAACTTTCATGAGGAATATTCCTCTTCTTCAATTTCTCTACACAGTTCGAACGTGCAATGGCAACATTACTCTCCATGCTCCATTTCCTGTTTCCAGCCTCGAAGCATCAGCGCTTTAAAAGGAATTTTTGGAACTGTTACATTAAAATAGTGCTATATAAATTGCCAGACACTATATAATGCAATACAATATACTTATTCTTCATAATTTTGTCGAAACGACGTCTCCCGGCTTTTTCTGATATTTAGGCCTACTGCCTTAAATTTTATTGGCTATAATCACACTGATATAATCGCTACATGTGGAGTTATGCGACATCTTTGAAATGTGATTTTTCTATACAACAAGAATGCTGAATTCACATTTCTCTACTTTATTAAGAGAGTAGGTATTTCATTGATTAATGATCAGGTTAATCGTATTATCGTATTGTCGTAATGCATGCGCAAAGCATCCATCAAAATGGTCGCTTCAAGTGAGGTCACCAAAGAGTTTCTGATGTAGGCTAGACATTTGCTACCATAGTTAGTCTTGCTTTAGATTTTTTTAAATAATGCATAATCTTACCGTCGTAGCAGACGGAGTTTCGTTCGGTTCAGCGGTTTCATTCTTCAGTCCTTTGTTTAAATAAATAAAGTTGTAAAGAAATTATTTAAATGCCTTCATCATGAAATGCGCGTTACATTTATCCTATTCCAAACAGTTTATTACATTGTTCGTTGAAAAACATGAACTTCCAGAAGAAATGATAGCGCGTTAATTTGTGCGCTATTGAAAACCAGAAGAGAAGAGTGCTTACATATTAAGCTAATCAGGAAGCAGCATGCAATGTTCACATCGTGTGAAGTGTTAGCGAACTCACTTTTTGAGCCTCAAAAGTATAATTATTATTAATTCACGTATCCACAGTTCGGGTCCCTGCAATGTTCAATCGCCTACAGCTTGACGACTCTAACATTTGTGAGATATCTCAGAAGAAATGTGGGGAGGGAATTCCCTCATGTTCCCTCCCCAGGTTTAAAAGTGGGGAGGGAATTCCCTTCTTTCCCTCCCCGGGATTTACGTCCCTGGGCCGGTATGCACATGGCCCGGTATAGGCTGCCTTATAGGTAGACCTTCCTCCAGACATAACTCAGCCAGACGTAGGCCTAGCCGTTGGAATGTAGTCGTATGCACAAAGATAGAATTGGAAGTGAATAACTAATCTACACATTCCTTGCACCCGACGATGCATGACGCTTGCTCTCCCCCCAAATCAATAGGTTAGAGCTGAGCGCGCATGCGTGAAAGATATTTATATGCGGTCGTTTATGCGGTCGTTGCCAGCGTGGGGTGAACAGATCAAGACCTATAGACGGTCTACAGGGAATATCGACGGCTGCCTATTGTTCACGCGTCCAGCTAAAGTCGGCTGTCTATTGTTCACCTTCGGAGTAGCGGGCTTATACCTGCCTCCGAGTTCGAATAACGTTATACCTATCGTAATTCGCTAATCGCAAGCCATGCATACGGAAATTACCCACTACTCCCGCATAGGCTACATTTAAGCTAAAGAGTGTGAGTTATACCCTCTTGTGCATATCGGCCCTGGACGTTGCTTTATGCTTTCGTTTTAGTAATGCATCAACGTCTTTGCACTTACCTCCTAAATCGAGATTCTGACGCTGACTCTGATTGCTTTCGCTTTCGCTTCGCTTGCTTTTTCCTGCGTTGGCACCCATCATGATCTTGAGCAAAACAACTTTGAGAAAGTTTTTATACTTTGTACCATTTACTGAATTAAGCGATTCTTTTAGGATTCAAAGCGTCCAATTTATAAGATCCTTTATGTGTGAAAAAATGACTACTTATTTAGGCTTGACCAGCAAACAGCGTGCTTTGAAATAAGTCAAAGTCCGTGGCTGCGTCAAGAATATAGAATGCAATTTGCGTCTATTTTTAGGAAAACGTTTCCGCGTCCTCAAGCCACAAAGCTATTTTGTTGCACCTGAATATTCGACATTATTTTGCTCCACGTGAAACTGTTATTAGTTTGCAATTGAAGAAAAGGTCAGTGTTGACGAAAGACCAAAACTTTTTGCTTCTGACGAGCAGTGGCGGCGCCAGGGGGGGCTAGGGGGCTAAGCTCCCCTCTCGGCGGCTCAGCCCCCCCCCCAAAAAACGAGGAAAATCTCTATAAACTGGTAACTTCGAATAAGAAAGCTAGACAGTGTCCAACAGCAATGAAATCAACTATGTAATCATAGCGTAGAGTGCTTATCTTTACACCGCATATACTATTATGTCAGACAAACTCAAACATGCCACCGACCCATATGCAGCCCGCCGGCTGAGGAGCTGAGGGGGTACATACGAAAATGGGGTTTTCAACTAGCAGTAGCACTCATGGGGAGAGTTTGGGGCCATGGGGACGGTCCCCAAATTTGTGGTCAAGCCCGGCACAGGGTGTGCGGGGCCCAAGGCAGCAAGCTATTCTCTGAAAAGGGTTCTCAAGCATAACATTTGCGAAGTTGATTTTGCTAATAAGGCACTGAATAGTGTTTAGGCTACCAAAGACTTTAATATTCTATAAAACTCGAATTCTACCAGTAGGTCTAGCCCAGGGCTGAAAAGTGGTTTGGGAAAGTTGCCGGGTCTGACTTTGGTGGACGAGCCGAAGCCTTTGAGTTTATCTAACGATCTTTTTTTGCTCATAACGTCATACGCCCAAAATTGCACATGTCTTCAGACGTCAGGACCGTTATTTTTCATACTCATTAAGTTCAGGAGAAACGTAATATCGATGGATGGATCAAGATCTGACGAAGGCCTATGACAACAGAGACCTTTGCTCTCGAAAACAAATTGTTTGGCATAATTTTTTTTATTGCAGCACTTATTATCTTGCGTATAAAGATATTTATAAAGACAAAAAATAGGCCTAATGCTTTTCAATGTGTTTAAATGAGCCGGAAAATGTAATGATGATTATATTTGTTTTATTGAGCTCATGGGCGGAGTTTACCAGGGACTAGGGGAAGAAGGCCTAGATTCAGGTTTGTTACCAGGAAAATGTTATCTTTTTTCGGGGTTAGCCCCCAAGAAATTGTTACGACCGAAACTTCAATCGAATGACTAAAAAATTTGAACTCGATGTCTAAAAAAGTCATCAACTTTTTGTCCGGAAAAATAGTATGGTTTTTATGAGATTTCAAATTAAACTCGATGACTAAAAAAGGTGTTTACGAAAAATGTTATTTTTTTATGAGACTTCAATTAAACTCGATGACTAAAAAAGGTGTATCCGCAGAAATAGTATGGTTTGTATGAGATTTCAATTCGATGACTAAAAAAACTCATCAACCTTTGGGCTGAGAAAACAATTCCGGCGACGTTCGATCTGGACCAAGCCTACGTCTCACAACTAAACTCCAAGTTTTTTTAGCCACCCCAGGAATGGAAACCAAACTGGCAAACTCCGCCCATGGCTAAGCCTTCACATAATTAGTTTTTAAAATTAGGAAATTACAAATTTTGGGTGGGTTGAGCCTGTAAAACCTATTACATATGACATGCCCCCTATACTTATAAATTTGTTAGGCTATAGGCCTAGGCCTAAGCCTAAACTTTTAACTTTTGTGATTATAGTAAAGATGAAACCCATTTCCTTTACAATAAAATTTTGACATTCTTATAGGCCCTAGGTGCCTACTGGTAGTCTGCGTCTCTGCAAAACGACTTCTTATTGAAGTTTCATGATTTTATCGTTCATAAATAGCTGGCAAAAAGAGCATTAAAAGGGCTCCAGTTGAGGTTAACAGAGCTAAAAATGCTCCGCCCCATACACCGCTGGTGGAGCTTACGACGTTCCTCAGACCCCCTAGTCGGTAAAGACTTTGTGCCTTCGGCACTCGCGGCTTCGCGCCTTCGGCGATTGCAATAATTATGAATACCACAAAGGATCGAAAATGTTCTATAGTTGCGCCCCTGGGAAGGATAAAGGACTTGGGGCTTCAGCCCCCAAACCAAAAATCCTGGCGCCGCCACTGATTGATCGTCGTTCATGCGGAACGGTCCAGAGACAGTCGTGGTCATGAGGTTACATGATGGAAGAAAGTATAACCTATGATAAACTACAGGGTGCGCCAAAAAAAGCAATCCCCTACGGTTTTCAGCCCATATCTTGGCCAAACATACGAATTTTTAAATGACACTTTACAGACTTAGAGGCAATTCGTATTTACGTATAATGGTCAAATTTCAAAAAAATATTTCATACCGAAAAAAAGTTATATCACTTTTAGTGAGGCAACCCACCGTTTTTTGACGATTCAAAAACGCGACTCAACAAAAAGTAACAAAAAACCAATTTAGTTATTCTGGCCAATATATTGACCGGAAGTAAGAATTTTAAAATGAAATTTTACAGGCTTAAAGACAATTCATATCTACACATGATGGCCAGATTTCAGCAAAATATTTCAAACAGAATAAAAGGTATGGCACTTTTAGGGAGGTCACCCACCGTTTTTTGACGGTTCAAAGACGTAACGCAGCAAAAAGTAGCAAAAACACGATTTCGTTAAGTCTCATCTCAAATAAATGTGATCAGATGGCCTTGTTAATGCCAGATGATCATTATTATTACTATTTAGAAAAGGAACAGGGTACCAGCGTAGATGCACGTCACTGAGAAGTCACTTAGCAAGATGACAATCAAATCGGTAAATAAGGACTCTGTCAGATTAATCAACAGGTCCATCAAGAACTTTGCAAAAAGACTCAAAAGAAGTTTTGGAACTGGTGGTGGGCACATTGAACACAAGTTGTGAAGCACTACCAAGTTCATTGGACAACAGTTATTTGAGATGAAATTTAATAAAATCATGTTTTTATTACTTTTCGTTGCGTTTCGTTTTTGAATCGTCAAAAACGGTGGGTGGCCTCACTAAAGGTGGTATAACTTTTGTTGTGTTTGAAATATTTTGGTGAAATCTGGCCATCATGTGTAGATATGAATTGTCTTTATGCCTGTAAAATTTCATTTCAAAATTCTTACTTCTGGCCAAGATATTAGCAAAAAAATCTAACTTTTTGGCGTTTCGTTTTTGAATCGTCAAAAAACGGTGGGTAGCCTCACTAAAAGTGGTATAACTTTTGTTCTGTTTGAAATATTTTGTCATAATTTGACCATTGTACGTAAATATGAATTGCCTTTAAGACTGTAAAGTTTCATTTAAAAATTCGTATGTTTCGCCAAGATATGGGCTGAAAACCGTAGTGGATTACTTTTTTGGCGCACCCTGTAGGTGAGGCAAAGTTTGCGTATAAGTTAAGTTGGTGAGGGTTTTAACTACGGAGTAGGCCTAAATTGAGATTGCTTCTGTAAATTCTCGGTTCCTCCACCATCATCATCAATTGCTTATCATCATCATCATCGTCGTCGTCGTCGTCTTCATCATCATCATCCTCATCATCATCGTCGTCGTCGTCGTCGTCATCATCATCATCATCATCAACATCATCATCATCATCATCATCATCATCATCATCATCATCATCATCATCATCATCATCATCATCATCATCATCATCATCATCATAGTAGATGTCTTTTTAATTTTCTGGATGTCTTTTATTATTTCCTGAGGGGGGTGCTCGGTAGTACAGTGGTTAGCGCGCTAGACTGTCGACCAAGAGGTCGGGGGTTCAATTCCCCACCGGGGCAGAAATTTGTTACGAGATTTCTGTTCCTCTAGCCGACTCAGCTATGATGAGTACACGGTCAGTGGATGATGAGACGGTGAGGGAGAGGATTGGCCACTGCCCTCTGGATGTCTTTTATTATTTCCTGAGGGGGGTGCTCGGTAGTACAGTGGTTAGCGCGCTGGACTGTCAACCAAGAGGTCTTTTATTATTTTCCTGAATCCTCACATCTCTCATCTAGCTCCTTTTATTATTTTTCTAATTCCTCCTAACATCTCTCATCCATCTCCTTTTATTATTTCGATCAGCAAGGAAATCAAGGTCGTAAGAATACTGCCGAAAAGTCTCTAGCTAATATATTTAATGCGATGTGCGAATAAGCGAATATCTCGAGAAAATCGGTATTGGTTACGAAAATTATGCAACTACCGGTTGAATTGTTAAACGCAGCTCCCGTTCCCCCTCCGCCCGCAATTTGCATGTAATTCGCCCCATTTCTATACAGGTAGACGTTACCAGGAGCGGTACTACTGTTACCAAATTCTATGTACGTCGAAACGAAATAGTATCCGGCTTTACCGGGAGTGAAACGGGTCATTCCCGCACTTATAACACCATCGGTTTTGAATCTTACACTATCGAAAGTAACTCTTGTGTGAGTTTTAGCGATTAAGAATTGCCAAGTTAAAGAATGAATGCTAAGCGCGGGACCGATTGTGATAGAATCTACATACTGCTTCGTAGCTGCATCGCTGGCGCTGTTGGGATTGTGTAGACCTGTAATGTAACCATCATGCATAAAGATGGTTGTATGCACATTTATTTGAGATGAAATATTGTATTGCGTCGACTTAACCATCTCTAACATGATTTCATTGTTTATTCTAAAACGAAATCCATCCATCGATTGTAATGTAATAGGATTGTTTAACGAACATTGTAGTTTATTTCGTATACTACCTAAGAAAATAGTGAATTCTTTATTATCTCCTCTCAAGTCCTTACAACCCATTGAACGCAGACGATCGGAGCCAACGTTTAAGAATAGATCACCAGTCATTGTATCACCAGTCTTAGACACCTTCAATGTAACTTGTTCATCAACGTATTTCTTATTCGTCAAATGATTATCGTTGGACGGAGAATCGTCGTGATTCGTTATCAAATCAATGGCTTGACCCCAACTTAAGGCCTCATCCATTCCTGCTGTCAAAGGCTTCGTTGTGGGCAGTCCTTTAATTTTGTGACCACCCATTTTTAAATTTCCAGTCGCGATGTTTGCTCCATCCAATCGAAGAAAACTCTCATTTATTTGACTAAGAGTAACACCTCCAGCGATTACTCTTTGTGATGAACTAACATCGGTGTGACCGAATTTATCGACAGGCATTTTATATATAATAATAATTTTTAATGCAGATTAGTCATCGTATACATATAATTGCATTACCTGAATCTTTCGTGGAAGATCATCTTCTCTTTCCCATACAGGTAAAGATGTAACTCTGTAATATTGATACGCAGTCGTATTAAGAATATCAAAAAATGTCGGAACAGCCTCTGAAGTAGTTGAAGAAAGACGTAATGGTAGCTCTACAAACATTGCTCCATCATTGCTAGCGGATAAATCGAACCGAGCCATATTTTCGGTTTTCAACGCAATTCTCCAAATTTTAACTGGTTCAGGACATTTAATTTCTAACCAAGTAAACAAACCTTCACCCACAATCCAAGCTGCGTTCACATCATCGGTGAGATTAGTGAAAGCATGGTAGGCTTTGCTTCCGGAAGAACAAGAACCGGCACTAGCAACGAATCCTGTCACACTTTCATCAGCTTCCAAGGGAGGAATATATCCAACGTGGCACTTTTTCAGAGATTTATCAACGTAATTCTTTGTAGCGGCATCTTGAGCTGAAAGAGGATCGCTTAAATCGTTGATATTATTACTATTCATTAGGATATTTTGATAAACGTCGATTTTTCGATCGTTAGGTGCTCTACCGATTCTCATTATATTTTCTGCGCCTATTTTGCATAGAAATCCATCCGTCGATTGTAATGTAATAGGATTGTTTAACGAACATTGTAGTTTATTTCGTATACTACCTAAGAAAATAGAGAATTCTTTATTTTCTCCTCTCAAGTCCTTACAACCCATTGAACGCAGACGATCGGAGCCAACGTTTAAGAACAAGTCGCCAGTCATGGTATCGCCAGTCTTAGACACTTTCGAAGCATCAACGTATTTCTTATTCGTCAAATGATTATCGTTGGACGGAGAATCATTGTGATTCGTTATCAAATCAATGGCTTGCCCCCTACTTAAAGCTTCATCCATTCCTGCTGTCGAAGTATTCGTTACTGGGAGACCTTTTATCACATGTCCATTCATTTTTAAATTTCCAGTCGGCAGATTTGCTCCATCACATCGAAGAAAATTAGCATTTATTTGACTAAGAGTTACACCTCCAGCGATTACTCTTCGTGATGTTCCTCCAAAATCGGTGTGACCAAATTTATCAACGGGCATTTTATATATATATATTTATATATAATAATTTTTAATGCAAGCCGTTTATAACTTCTTGAAAATTCATTCCATCACCCACCATCTTCGTCACATACAGACACAAATGACCACAAAATACTTCGTTATCGGGTTGTATTCGCTCGCTGTTATATAACACTGGACGGCGTAAATACTTTATCAGTTCCAGAGGAGGAGGAAGGCCGTAACTATCGAAATATATTTTCTCATTACCGCTCTTTAAGAAAGCGCACCAATGCTGACCGGTTCCTTTAGAATCGTCTAGATTCAATATCCCACATTCAATCCGTCTAGGTTTATTCGGCAGCTCGTCTCGCACGAAAACGCCTCTAAAATTCGGAATATTCAGCTTCTTCGCGGCATCCAATAATTCAAAATTCGTTAACGGATGATTTGGAAGAACTACGCCTTCGACATCGATGTTTTTCACAGTTGCAGAACTCATTTTTATATTTCATCTAAATGTTTTAAAAAGTAATTCGATTTTACTTCCTGCATTACATATAGCCAGCGATCTATTTTGTTTGCTTTTTGCATATTTTTAACCGGTAGCAATGGACGAATATTCTTCCAATTCATAGCTTTAAGAAGTTCTTCTTCGTCTAGCAAGTTGAACGACGATAATGGCAAAACATGATCGAAATGCCAAACCGAACCGTAATTTTCCATTGTCATTCCTTCTTCTAACTGAAATTCAATCCATTTAGTAAATATTTCAAAGTCAACACCGATAAGTTGGCACGTCGTTTGTGATTTTGACTTACCTCTTAATGATTCACTAAGCCTACTCCTCATATTTTTAAGTATTTTAAACTCAGGATCATATTGCTTTCGAGCTTCAGAATACGAGTGATTATATTTATATTTACATTCCTTACATTCTTTATCAAACCCGTCTTTACAACATCTATTTTTTACAAATTCTAATATGTTCTTCTCTTTCTTACATCGACAGCAAACTTTTTTATCTTTTATTTCCCTAGTCTCTAGTATCGAGTATTTTTGCCTAAGTTCCTTCATTTTGGTCTTTTTACACGTTTTACAAATAGTATAATAACCGCTCTTATTTGATTTATCTTTATGAAATTCGTTTAAGTTTTTTTCCATCCTACATTTGGTACACACTTTAGAGTCATCCATTATATATATATTTTTCTTTAAATAGTTTTCAACGAGTAGTGACCATATGCCAAAGTATGAATTCCATCCTCCATTATTACCCGTTTATCGTCATCTGCAGATAATGCAACTTTATTAATTTCTTCTGTATAAATATCGTGATGATAAGATCTAATAACATTCATCGTTCGTTGTTGTTCTTTTTTAGTAAATAAGCAGTCTTTATAATCTTCGTGAGTAATAGTTTTCTGGACAACATTCTTCTTAATACCTTTACATTTCTTGTGCTCATCTCCAGCAGCCATCTTATAAGAATACAACTTTGCTCTGAGTCCAATAAATTCTTTTATCTGTTTCCCACTAGCTTCATCCTTGAACATTCCAATAACTTTTTTATTTACTCCAACCTCAATACCAGATGGATGATCTCTCGGGTATTCACTCGTGTCGAATCGAGTCTTAATATCGCCTGCGATATCTGAGTAAAAGTCTTCAGTTTTAATTTCGTATGTCAAAGAATCTGTATCGGTAAATAATAATTTAGCTCTATTTCCGTATTTATTCTTGATGTAATTGTAATGAAATTCATACATCAACGTTTTGCTCAAGTTTAATATACACATGCCAAGATATATAGGTTTATTATAGTACAATTTAGTTTTTTTCATGTGAACGGCTATTAGATTTTCATCGAAAATAGTACATCTCTCATAATTAGGTTTAGCGGCTAGTTCAATAGCCCTCTCCTCTTGACACACTAACTCTACATCAACACGATTTTCAATGTTCTCACAAGTTTTTCCAAAGACACTGTTATTCATTAACTTGAAAAAGTCTTTCTCAAAGTCATTAGTAGCTTTCGTTCTAAGAGCTGTATTTAAATCGATATACTTTTTCAACCAATCACTTTCTTCGAATAGTACACCTCTATGCACTTTTGTTATTTTCAAACCCAAGCTCTCATACAGCTTCAGATTATCGTAATGCAGCACATACTTCTTTTTATGGTTTAAGTTTGGAATTAACTTTTTGACTTTGTTAATCTCAATGCTTTCGGGAGCTAACGGAAAATCGTTATGCAGGTCGTGTAACTCTTTAGGATATTCCAAATCAACTTCCAATATGCATGGAATACTTCTCCAATTATTTAATTCATCTTGGTTCATCCATTTGAACCCGTGAGTAGGTAAATTTTTGATCATAGCCCATCCATATAGATTATTCGCATCCAGGTAAGTAATAAATGTAGAATTTTCGTTACTATTGAAATCGCTCATATATTTATTATTCGCTTTCCCGTAACGATTTGATATTGTGCTCACTCCTCCTCTCATCCCTTGCCTAAGCATCAGAATCATATCATAATCATTCAATAACTCCAATTTCACGCCTGTCAATTTTAAAGCGGCATCCCAGGCTAAACCAGGAGATGTAAAATACCATGCAGGGTCAAGCGTATAGTTCTTCATACACACATCTCTAAAGTTTTCGAAAACATCGGCAAGTAACAGAACATCCGAAACGTTGTATAAATCGTGATATTCTATGAATGTTTTGCATCCAAATTCCTTCCATACCGTTTTTGCATGCTCGTAGTCTTCATCGCTAATATTCGAATCATTTAGCTTAGAATAGAATGCGGATTTTGGTGGTAGTTCGGTTTCATTAAAGGTAGTAAATGAATCGACGTAGTCATAAGGATATATGCCTTTTCTCAGCAAAAGATCGAGCTTCTTTCCAGTATATCGTTTCCCAATATTTTTACACTGGTCTTTGCTTAGGTTCCTCGATAAAGCATCAAGACTAGAAGCCATAAATTTAAAACTGTCGATAAAACGCAGTTGTCGCTTGACGGTAATCTCTTTTCCCTCTTTATTTACAAACTTATCAACAACGACCTCTCTGCTAAAAGATATATACTTTTCCTCGTTATTAGGTATGCAATTAATTTTCTCTCCATTATTACCTTTCAGTTTCTTAATGAACAGATGACAATCGTACCCGGAAAGATTATGAAACACTACAGGGAAAAACTTGGGGACTTTATAGTCTAAATTACAAATGTTATGAGCAGCCCCTCTAAATTTACCGCTAAGATGACAGTGATCTCTCACTCGGTCTTCGCCCAACGGTTTTTCACAGATATGGCATATAGTAGCTCCATCAAAACACTTCTTGTCCTCTTCTGTAAATATCATCTTCTTAGGGAATTTAAATTGATTATATATTTGTTTTATATTCTCTTCTAGTTTATCTACAAATATTTGACCAACATCATCATCTTCGCTTTCAGCCGTAAACGTCACAGGATCTTGAGAATATACACTATCGTCGAAACATTTTATGTGGTAACAAAAGGAGCTAGGAATATGCTTTTGATATTTATTAGTGTACGACAACTCTGGATTTGGTTGGCATGTATCGATCGGTTTTACAAAAGACTCAAAATCTGCGTAGACTATAAACGGAACCCTCATAGAATTGTTATAATTTTTAAAACTTAACATAGTTCCTTTTTCTGGCATTTCTATTTTTTGTGCGTTATGGAGTTTGCAGTACTCATTATGGTTTTTAAGCGCTCCTGTCGTTGTGAAACCATTCATACACCTTTTACAATAATACATCGAATTAGTCCGAAATCTCATCAATCTGTTAAAATTCTTGATCCAGCAATAATGTTTTTTTTCTCCATCAGATATAAGCAAAAGATCAATACTACTTTCACACTTAGACAGATAAAGCGGGTATACTTCTTTTTCATAACCGAATACATTAACATTAATATTATTATTTCTCTCGAACCTACCTATCACATTAGCATCAACAGCGGAAACTCAATACCACTCCAATTAAGTTTTTTCGATTGTTCTTTCAAAGCTTTCGTTATTTTTTCCGGATTTTTTACAACCGGATTCAAAGCTCTAGTGATACACCATTTGAAACATTCTTCGTCGTCGTTTTTCATATTTATAATAGCCTTTTTATTAGCTAAGAAGCTGGGAAGTGGAATGTAAGAACTACCTCTTAAGGGGGTATATTTTACCGTATTTATATCTAATTTTACAACAGCTTTAAATCTCCAATTACTTCCTTGCATCTGAAAACTAGCAATAGACTCCATGATTTTATCCTTCTTTCTGCTGTATATTTCATTCAAGTCGGTTGCTTCTAAAATAACTTCTGCCCTGGAAACGAATGGTATATCCTCAGAATTAACTATTCCCGATTTCATATCTACTCGTTCCATATTACAAGTAAGAACTAAATTAGTCTTTGTCTGGCGATTACTCGACAACAGATTAACTACCTGCGGTCTGACGAAATTAAGAAACGACGAGGCATCCATTCCATTAATTCCATCTATTCTAAATTGCTTGGTAAATCCTTTAATAGCCGACGCTGTTTCTCGAATTTTAATTTTATCAAATATCCTGGAAACAGTTGACTTCAACGACTCCAGTTTTTCATTTACGACTTTATTGTCTCGTTCAGGCACGTAACTAAGTAACCAATCCGCAAAATCATTAATCTTGGATCTAACCTTATTTTTGTATGTTCTCGTAGGCACTACTGGTTTGTACTTTCTCGGCGTAAGCGTAGGAACCTTAATGTCAGGAACCGGTGAATCGAGCAATTGTTCAACATGGTCCATATTTCTTAAACTACTTTTCTTTAAATACATTTTATCTTACCACGCAAAAATATTAATACACTCTTTATCCATATTCGCATCTCTCATACACTTTAATTTCATATCATTCTATCGCTCATACACTTTAATTTCGTATCTATCTTTCCAGACATTTCCGTTATGATAAGCTATTATGCCTGCACTCTGACCATGCGCCTTAGCGGCTTTGTACATAGATGGATACGCGGTAACAACGCCAGTCTCTCGATCTATAATATCTACTCTTCTCGGTTGTTTCCTGATACTACTCAACGTGTCATGTCGAAATGGCATAGCCGTGTAGTCTGTCGGAAGAATATTCTTTTCAATCAATACAGCTATCATTTGAGGTTTGTTGAGATGCGAAGTGCCTGTAACATCGTGATGCTTGGCTAACATTCTAAGCTCTGGTAGCTTCATAATATATAAGTATTCTTTAAATCAATTTTCCATACACAACACTCATTTTCTGCCCATCCGATTGGAACTGCAGCAACCTATCTGAAATTACGACAGCATACGCTTCGGTGTCGGCTGGCACTGCTGCATTGAAAAGAGCCTTAATTTGTATATCAACGACTGACGATTTCAAACGCTCGGATTGTTTGCTTACATCGAACACGAACAACGGATATAATTCTTTATAATCAACAGGTGTTATATTTCCTTGCGTAATCAACTTATCCATACCATAGAATTTTTGACTAAAGGAGGACGCGTCTCTGTACGCTCTGGAGAATTGTTGATTAGGAAACGACAGGTTATGGTCGACAGCTGGATATCTTTCTTGATTCATCATCACATATATGTTCTTGAGATCGCAGTGATTAAATAGCGACGGATTACTTTCCTGATTACCGCTACGGTCCGTCTGAAATCCTACGATGATATATCTGGGTTTCTCAGGTGATGTTTTTACGCTAAGACGCCAACTGAAACTTGTCGACTGAGGAACTGTTATTGTGTCGCATTGACGAGCTCTATACGCAACTGGCAATGTTAATTTCGATTCAATCGTCTTATACAACTGCATTCGTTCCATATCGGAAGGAATAACGTGCGGAATAAACCATGAAATTTTGTTTATCGCAACTTTTCCAGCAGCTGCAGCGTTATCTCGGAATATTGCATCATCGTCGGCTTTACGAACTAATGTCAGCGTCTGTTTAAAACCGTAAATAATCTTGTCGTAATCGTCGCAAAACCCGAAAATATGTTTCAACGGAACAATAAAGCTGAACATTCCTTTAGTGTTTGGTTTGCGAATGAGAAAGCTTTGTCTAGTGGCAAATCCGGGGTTGTCCGCAATAACAGCAGTCGCTCCAGTGTCTTTATACCACAGCTGATTTAAGCCTTGAGTCAACTGAAAATCGTTTGGATACGTAAGTAAACCGAGCATCGTTGTAGCTTGACCCGGATGAAATAGCGTTTCGATTTCTTGATTAGATAACTGATAGGATATTTGACTGAATAGATACATAAGTCCATTATTCGTAAGAGCGACTAAATCGGCATTAACGTATGCGGTGTCATCGGCTTTAATTAGTCTTCCTTCGAATTGCAGATACGATTCTGCTGGGTGACTGTATAAGTCTTGTAATTCAATATTTATTCTTATTTCACCAGAACTGTTAAGGTTAGTTCTCGCTACAGGTTCGTACTCATGCCATTCGTATCGCTCGATACCTTCATCGATCAATGGTTGCTCTGTGAATCTTAGAATATCGGATTGCATTTTATTATACATATATTTTTAAATAAGAAAATATGTTTAAGCCATTTTCAAACCACCTCCGTTTAAGCGTTTTACTAGATCTTGAATTCTAATAGCTCCTCCCGTCATTTGCGGATTCGACCCAAGTAATCTAGCTAGAATTACTTTAGTTTCTTGAGTTATCGGCTGCTGAACGGTGGTTGGTGGAAGTATCTTATTGAGTAATCGTTTTCCAACGTCGATCGCCTTATCCTTAGCAACACTCCCAATCTCTTTGACAGCTGTGCTCGCAATTTGTTTGGCTGCATTCGAAGTTAGTAGTCTCTTGAGAAATCCTGCAATGGAATCGAATATTCCTGCTCCACCGACAACGTGTACTTTTTTATAACTTCTTCTCGCAACGACCAGCATTTCTATATCATCAATTTTTAAATTAGATCATCAATTTTTAATTAGATCATCAATTTTTAATTAGATCATCAATTTTTTATATTCATCTTTGGATATCACTCCCTGTCTCAGTAACTCATCCGTCATACCTACAATTTCATTTCTTACTCCTGTATTTCCCGCTTTGTAGCTATATATTCGCAACTCTAATTGTTTTACTAATTCGTTAGGATCTGAAGGAATGGTAATTATTCCGCTTCCTGTTTTACCTCTTAACTTTATGTAATCGTCCCATATGGGTTTTATTATCTTTGCATATTTTACACTTCTAGACGATTTAGGTTTGTTTGGTTTATTTGGCTGACTCATGGCATTCGTTTTAATTAGAATCGCGGCGTATTCTTTGAGATCACGATTATCATAAATTGAACTGTTTGGACTAGCTAACGTTAACAATTCCCATAATCCTGGAGTTCCTTGATAAGTTGTGGTTCCAACTGTAATATCATTTCCTTGGATTGAGGCTTCGCTGTCACCGATGTAGAATTTTCCATCTCTTGATCTTAATCCGAATGTTGTGTCCACAAGTCTTTTATCAGAAGCATATTTTTTAAGGTATTCAACTGCAATATTTCCTAATTCTAACCTTCTAATGTCTTCTACTGGGTCATCGTCATCGTACGCCTCTATAGACGGATACTGGGGAAATTGAATAGTTTTCAACGAATCTGGAAGTGATTTTAGAGCAAGTGATGTTGCTGCAGAATTATCTTTTATTGTCGACAGCAAAGCGTTTTGTTCTTTTGAAATTGCTGATTGAGAGTCGACTATTGGTTTGTAGATTTTCGTTAATTCTCGTTGAAGTCCAAGATCGTCTATTCTCTCAGAGAGAAAGTTTTGTTTAATATTTTTTTTCGTTTTTAAAAACTCTTCGATAATAAAATCTCTTTTTGCAGGATCGCTAATTTTCAGTAGTGACATTTTTTATTATAATGTTTAAAACGTAACGTAAAACGTAAACGTAAAACGTAAACATAAAACGTAAACATAAAACGTAAAATTATGCATCGTAGTAATTAACATAACATATGGAGTCTTTTTCGTTTATAGTAACTGGTGAATCGGAGTTGTTTTGTATTGTAATTATTATATCCTCTGCGTCCTCTAGGACAGTACCATCTTGAAGACTCAGTCTGAGTTGTTTCAACTTCTGTCTAAGAGAGACTAGACACATTCCACTGGTCATTCGGACTCCAAGGCCTACTTCTACTGTAATATTTGTCTTTGGTTCAATCGTTATCGCTTGCTGAGCAAAAATCTCATATCTGTCGCCTGCTCGTTGTCTTGCAGGAGCGTGAGTGACCACTTTAGGCATCCAAATTATCGGACTCACACGAGGCTTCCGTTTGGTGATAAATTTGTGTATTGGGTGACCGTATCCAGACATTTATATAAGAGATTGTTTAAAGTAACATTCCAAGAATAGGAATATTTTTAAATGGTGAATTGGGACCAAGTATAAGACCTTCACCGCTGATATATCCTGTTCCTCTTTTCATAAACAGACCAGAACCTGATATCGAAATACCCTTTTTCCACGGAGATAGAATAAGACCTTCCCCAGCAGGTCTTATCTTACAGCATATTCCTCCTTTCTTTACGTAGAGCACGCCAGATCCACTTTGTGAGATCGAAGATCCACTCATCTGTGAGATCGAAGATCCACTAATTTTATCGACAATTTTGGAACCAGCTGCAGAACCCAATCCTGTTAAGGCTCCTGTGGCTAAACTCGGAAGAACACTAGACAGAAGAAACTTTCTGGCTGTTGCTAAGAACGGTAGAATAGCGCCAATAAATCCGCCTTCGACTCTCGCATTGTCTTCTAATTGCTTTTTACCCATTTTAATTGTCAAACCAGTTCCATTCTGATACGCTTTAGTTAACTTGTTAATTTGCCTCTGGTTTAGAGCTAATACGTGCTCACCAGTTATATCTCCATGAGAAAGTCTTATACTCACTCCAGTTCCTACTTGAACAGCTCGCTTAATCTTCTCTTTTTGCCCTTCAGAAATATTAACTTTGACCTTAGCGTAAGCGCTCATCTTATATTAAATATAAACTTTAAATTAAACCTCTCTTATGTGAAATCGTATCGACAATTCCTCACCTCTTAAATTAATTAGTTTTCCATTTTGGTCTATTAGTTTTGTT
Organism: Lumbricus rubellus; assembly: GCA_945859605.1. NCBI lineage: Eukaryota > Metazoa > Annelida > Clitellata > Crassiclitellata > Lumbricidae > Lumbricus > Lumbricus rubellus. The sequence goes on from OX243818.1 coordinate 15,320,066, forward strand.
TCAATCGATGAAATAGAGTATAGCGTTATTGGAAGATATACGAGATTGTGAGGAGATTCGATTATCTTGTAACCAGGCCCGACCGATGGAAAGAAAGAATAAATTATGTTCTCCGTAGTTCCGTTGGCATACGATGATCCTATTACATCACTCGTAACTCGTAAACTATTCACGCTGTTTATATCGACTATGTGCTCGGATTCGTTATATCCTTCGGAGTATACACGACGCTGAAATCCTAGAACGGTGCTAATTGAATTTTCTACTGTAAAATCAACTTTATAGTTCTCATCAATTTCCAAAACCGCCTTTAACGTGTTGTTATTTGGTCGCAACTTTATACATTGACCATGACCTTCTTCCTTTAAAATTCTCTGTATGTAATCGTTCAAGTCTTCGATTTCGTAGCAACCGGTTGGAATGTCTAAATCTTCCCACGTTACACCGTTATCTGACGAATATACGAATTTATTATTTGTTTCGTATATATTGGGAAAACTGTAGTACGTTTCAAGATTAACAAGGGCCATTTCATATTTTTTACTTTTGTCCAGTTCGATTAGTGGATTAAATTTCGTTCGAATTCGTGTGTTCCTTTCGCTCAACAAAATGCAAAAGGATTCTTTAGCTTCTGTGTTGCGTGCAATCGTTTGAGTATTAGATAAAATTTCGTCAAGTAGGGTTTCCATTTTAGATAGCTATTTTTAAACCTAGAATATAAAATCTTAAATTTTGTTATCATTTTATTATTGCTTTTATTTAATGTAAAATGTATCTAATCCACTTCTATACCTACCCTTATTTGTTTTACTAGTAAGGTCTATAACCACAAAACCATGCGTTTCATCCCACGCAGTTTTGCATAGTTTTCGAAATTCTTCAATAGTCATATCATCTACGCCTATATGATCGCTGTATATATGATTAATATTCTTGAGGTCTTGAGGGAATAGACATATAAAATTGGCATTCTCCCTGATAGTTTGTCTGGGCAGCTTGAAATAATTTTGTGCTAGGTAAAAGCAATCTACATTACTATGCCTACCTCTTATATAATAGGATTCGCATTTATTTTGCCTCTCTAATTGTAAATCATCAAAAATCATGAGATTCTTTTTATCTCGACTTAAGTCTCGTGGATCTGGAACATCTTCAGAGGTTTCAAAGAACTTGCATTCTATATCCGATTTTTTGGCCATGTTTTTAGACATCTCCTCGACTACGGCGGTCGGTGATACATTTAATTTCATTATCTCATCGCGATTATCAAAAAGTCTTATAATTGCTTCCTTTGGTAATTTCTCTTCGAATGCTTTCTTAAGTATCTTATATTCTGATTGAAATAAACTTTTGCCAAAGATCTGCAGGTTATCGTAGTCTAACCAACCAGGTCTCAGTAATAAATTAAGTAGTAATATTGTTTTGCCGCATTGAGACTTACCGACGATCAAACCTCTGATGCTTCTTGGTAGGAGAGGACTGTTAAAGCGTTTAGATGTATCTTCATTCCACGATAGGTCTTGGACTTCCATTTTAATTATATTATATTAAAATGGAGCACAGCTTGTATTGCGTAAAATGTAAACGAAAAACTGACTGTAGAGATATTCAACGAGTTGTCAGTAAGAATGGTAGATCTATGCTTAGATGTGTATGCGTTGATTGTGGCGCTAGAAAAACTCAGTTTACTAAAATGTCTACTACTGTACAAGGAGGTGATTTGGTCTCAGCTCTCAATTCTGCTACTTCTAATATTAAACTTCCATGGGCAAAGTACCCGGGTGAAATGCATCTTCCAGGACATTCTTTCACAGGTCCAGGAACTCGATTGGATTTGCGATTGAATCCTGATGGGACGCCAAAAGATTGGAGTAAACCAGTAGATAGAGTTGATGCAGCAGCCTATCGTCATGACCTAGCCTATGCTAAACATACTGATACAGCAGGGAGAAACGTCGCTGACAGAGCTATGATAGATGAATTAAATAATATACCTAATCCTTCCTTCCGCGAACGAATTGAAAGATCTATAGTTAAACCAATTTTATCAACGAAAACCCATTTTGGAATGGGGTTGAAAAAAAAACTCTGAGATGGACAGACCAACTTGCTGACGAATTGCATAAACCTATAGTCAGGAAGTTCAGGAAGCGAGTTGTTTATGTTCAGGGAGTGGACAGAATTTGGGCGGGTGACTTGATTGACATGCAGGCTTATGCTAAATTTAATTCTGGTGTGAAATATTTGTTAAGCGTTATTGATATATTCTCCAAGTATGCATTTATTCAGCCGTTAAAAGATAAGCGCGGAGAATCTGTGGCAGATGCTTTCGTTAAAATATTTAATACGAGTAAAAGAAGGGGTGAAAAACTTTGGGTCGATAAGGGATCTGAATTCTATAATAAACAGGTAAAATCATTAGGTATGCAGTTGTACTCAACTGAGAATGAAGAGAAATCTTGTATCGTAGAAAGATTTAATAGAACAGTGAAAGAGAAAATGTTCAAATATTTTACAGCAAATTCAACTCAGAGATATATCGATGTTTTAGATAATATGGTTAATTTATACAACAACACAAGACATTCTTCCATTAAAATGACTCCTGTTAAAGCGAGTATCAAAGCAAACGAATGGGTTGTGTGGATGAATTTATACGGCGACGCTGTACCTGAAACTGTTAAACCTAAATTTTCGGTAGGAGATAAAGTAAGAATTTCTAAGAAGAAAAAGACATTTGAGAAAGGTTACACAAATCGTTGGACACAAGAAATTTTTACTATAACACAAATCCAATACACAGACCCTATAACCTATAAAATCTCTGACTATCATGGAGAAGAAATAAAAGGGACATTTTATGAAGCTGAGTTACAATCGACAACGCAAGATACATTTAAAATAGAAAAGATTATAAGAAAAAGAGGAAATCGGTCTTTGGTTAAATGGTTAGGCTATGATGATTCATTCAATTCATGGGTTAATAATAAAGACTTGATGTCATTGTGAATTTACTACTACTATTAGCAAATTGTTTCTACTACAGCCCTTGTGCAATCATTACTTCTCTATGAATAAGAACACGCTTTAATAACAAGTTCTACTGTTCATTCGCAGCTTGGTATCATCGATTATGTCGAAAGTAGGTCATGAAGCACGCTGACTAAAAAAAAAGGTCGTTAACTTTCTTGGGCGGTCAAAATCGAAAAACAAAATTCTTGACTTTTTGGGACGGATTACAAAAAAAAAAAAAAGTTAAAAAAAAAAAAAAAAAAAAAAAAAAAAAAAAAAAAAAAAAAAAAAAAAAAAAATTAAAAAAAAAAAAAAAACTAAAAAAAAAACCTAGAAAAAAAACCTAGAAAAAAAGTTAGAAAAAAAACCTAGAAAAAAAGTTAGAAAAAAACCTAGGAAAAAAGTTAGAAAAAAAACCTAGAAAAAAAAACCTAGAAAAAAAAAAGTTAGAAAAAAAAACCTAGGAAAAAAAGTTAGAAAAAAAAAATTAGAAAAAAAGTTTATTTGCGTCTTCTTGTCCTGTAAAGTTGTCTATCTGTGCTGCACACGATGCGCTTGAGCGCGCGGCAATCGCCTGCAGCAGTCACATCACTGCAAACTAGACCAAAATAACTCACAGAAATTCTTAAAAATAAATCGTGAGTTACAAAGAATGTGTGAGTTAATTTGACCTAGTTCCAGCCGTCATCGCTATTTATAGCCAGGTGTAGGCTGATCTATTATATAGTCATTGCTACAGCCGAGCCTGCGACGTAGCACACACGAGAAGGGTGGTGGTGGTCACGCACGGACAGGTACTACCGAGCACCCCCCTCAGGAAATAATAAAAGACATCCAGAGGGCAGTGGCCAATCCTCTCCCTCACCGTCTCATCATCCACTGACCGTGTACTCATCATAGCTGAGTCGGCTAGAGGAACAGAAATCTCGTTACAAATTTCTGCCCCGGCGGGGAATTGAACCCCCAACCTCTTGGTCGACAGTCCAGCGCGCTATCCACTGTACTACCGAGCACCCCCCCTCAGGAAATAATAAAAGACATCCAGAAAATTAAAAAGACATCTACTCATCATCATCATCATCATCATCATCATCATCATCATCATCATCATCATCATCATCATCATCATCATCATCATCATCATCATCATCATCATCATCATCATCATCATAATCATCATCATCATCATCATCATCATCATCATCATCATCATCATCATCATCATCATCATCATCATCATCATCATCATCATCATCATCATCATCATCATCATCATCATCATCATCATCATCATCATCATCATCATCATTATATGCCTCAGGCTCCTCTATTCATCGCTCTTCTGGTTTTCCTCTCAAAATTAATCTCACCTGTTCAGCAATTCAACATTCCAAGCCTAACCGACGCCTGCCATAAGCTTTAAGTTCCGTCAGCTCTGCAGTGACCCTCCGGCAACCGGGCTCGAGCGTTCTACTCACTGCCTTTTGGTATCCCTCTGACTCCAAGCAGCGCTCGTGAATAAGCTGGTGTCCTGCTCTTGGCATTTGAGCAGTGCTTATCTAGTACTCTTTGACCAGAAAATTCCGACAACCTTTTTCTTAGTCATTCGCCAGAAATTTTTCTATAACGTAGGCCTACATAACCAAGTTCCCTGCTTTCAAATCCGATTACCTTTTAAGCCTTAAAACCTCCATGAACTTGCCCATAACATGCATTATATATTCCTTTAGCGTGTTTTTTTACTGCGCAACCCCCTTGATTGTTAAATTCCGGTCCTGCATGGTAAATTACCCCCAATCGGATAAGACAGTACTGTTACCTTTTTTAAAATTGTTTTTCATTGCTTTTGCAACTGCACAGATTTGTCTACAACTACACATTTTGTGTAGGCTACAACTGCACGTTAAAAAAGCGTTGGTATGACAACTGATTTATGTATCTCTCTTTACGTTTCTGTTTCAGTTCATCGTTGCGGGTTCTGTCGTGACAGCGGCCGGCGGCAGACCAACTGATTGCGTGGTGGGTTTACTTATCATACTTAGCCTAATTGTGGGGCGCGGTGGTGTAAGTGGGTATGTTCATTGCCTTGCAGACGGAGGGTTGCAGGTTCGAATCATAGGCGTAACTTTCTATTGTGACGGTGGTGTCCAGTCACCACCACTTTTAAAAGTGGTCGTGACAGTCACCACCACTTTTTGGTCCTGCAAGGAAATATTTTTTAGACCTATTTGCACGTGCTGGGATTTCATAATAATTAGGTGAAGTCATTCATTTTGTTGTGTAGGCTACAGTCTGGACTTGACACTGTGAAATTGGGGTTATAAAAAATTTCATATGATCAAATTCATTTTGAAAATATGAACATGACATTGCATTTGACATCCACTTTGCGGTGACCTAATGTGCCAGACAGAGTGCTAAAGTCGTTTTGAGGGGAAATTAAAGGATAGAGGAAGGCGAGGGAAGAGAGAAGGGAAGGAAAGGGGAAGAAGGGGGACAAAACGTCCTGTTTAGCGGTTTTTGCTAATTTACAACATGATTAACTGCATTTAAAGCTTGAAATTACTTTCAGATAATAGTGCAGAATGTCTCACATAAGGTAGGCCCTACTATTGTGTTCGATAAAAAAGGCCCTACTATTGTGTTCGATAAAATTTCTAAAAGGATGACAATGCACACTAATTAAATACAAGGTGCCTCACAGGAACGTTTTACCCTCAACTGGGGCGAAACGCCCATTGTTCCCCCATTTGTAGTTTCTGAAGCCTAAAATAACTTTATGAGGTATACCGGTACAGTGCTCTATTTGACTCAAAGGGTATTTTGGACTGCATCTCTATTGCTTTTAGAAGAAAAATTTGCTTGCTAAGAATGGACCTGTCATGCATTCAAATACAGGGAGCGTTTTGCCAAAAGCCAAGGCGAACCATTATGAGGCGTTTTGCCCGCGTGATGCTATCTGTGAGCTTGCAAGTTGCCTATATAAATTTTTAATGTTTTGGGAGAAGTCAAATTTATTGTGCAGTGCAAGTAGTTCGACATACTATTAAACTGTATGGTTATAGTCTACTTTAAACCTATAATTTGCATTATGGCTATGCCAGGCATTTTAGCATTATTATAATGATCGATAGGCCTACAGAAGTGGCAGCAAACTCATACAGAGAATAAAAATAATAAATTTCTATTGTCATGTCATGTCATTCCGCCATCGTCGCTCTGCGACGGTTGGCTGCACGAATGGATGAGCATCTTCCACAGTTGTCTATCTCCTGCCATGTTCATTAGTCTCCTTCCCGAAAGTCCTGTCCATTCCATGATGTTGTCTATCCATGCCGTTCTAGGTCTTCCTCTACTTCTTTTCCCCTCCATCAATCCCGTCATCAGGCTGTTTTCTATGCTGTCCTTTTGTTGTCTCATGACGTGTCCAAAGTATCGCAACTTTCTTGTTTTTACGTGGATCAACAGTTCTTGCTTTGTTCCTGCTGTGGTGTACACCTGTTCGTTGGTCAGCTTTTTTGTCCATGGGATTCTTAGTGTCTTTCTAAGACATTTGTTCTCGAATGCTTGTATACGTCTTTCCTCTTCTTTTTTTAATGTCCATGCCTCACACCCGTATGTCGCCACTGGCCACACCAAGGCCTTCAGCAGTCTCGTTTTTGTTCTGTTGCTGACAGATTTGTTTTTCCAAACTTTCGTCAGTTTGACCAGGCTCGTCATTCCCATGGCTAGTCTTGATCTTACTTCTCCCGTGCAATTTGCGTCCTTTGTAACCCGGCATCCCAAATATACAAATGAATCCACTTGTTCCAGTTTTCCTGTGCTCACCTCCGTTGTCAAAATCTCATCAGTGGTAGTCATCACCTTCGTCTTCCCTACATTTATCATCAGGTTGTACTGTTCCGCTGCCTCCTCTACGCGGGTCACGATTTCCTGAAGTTGTTCCTGAGATGTAGCGATCAGAACAATATCATCGGCATATCTAAGGTTGTTTATGATCCTGCCACCGATTCTAATGCCTCCCTTAAAGCCCTCCAATGCAACCCTCATCACTTGCTCTGATAGGATATTAAATAAGCATGGTGAGAGGTTGCAACCTTGTCTGACCCCTTTCTTGATCCTGAACCATGCCGATGTGATGTCATTCGTTCTCACGTTAGCACGTTGTTGTCTGTACAAATTTCTGATTAGTTCTACCAGCTGCGGTGGGAATCCCGTGTCGAGCATGGCCAACCACAACTGGTCGTGCCTAACCATGTCGAAAGCCTTGGAGAAGTCTATAAAGCAGAGGTACAACGGTTGATTCATCTCTTTTGCCTTCTCCAAGATGATCCTTATGTTCAATATTTGGTCTCTTGTGCCTCGTTTTGGTCTAAATCCTGCCTGTTCTGGAGCGATTTCTTCCTCTAGTCTGCTCTGCATTCTTTCCATTAGAAAAGGGCAAACCATCAAAACACAAAATCAATTGCTGACCATTATCTCAATAAGGAACAACTAAAAGACCCCAGAACAGTCAAACTATTCACTACATAGCACGGGGGATGGAGCAGGAAGGGTCGTTAATTTTCCCCTCTCTATCCTAGTATATGCAATGAGCAAAGCTGCTGAGGAATAGTCACCACCACTATTTGAGACAAAGTTACGCCCATGGTTCGAATCCACCTCAAACCGCCTCGTCGGGACCTTTGGCAAAGTCCTTCATTCGCAACTGCTTAACGCTTCCACGTGAAACTCCGATTCAGTTTCCGCGCTGGAGTCGGGAGCGCCTCTGAGTAGATTTCTTGAAGGTGCGCTATAGACGTAGTACAGTAATAGCTGTCCCGGAAGACACTCGGCTTCATATCCCGCGACTGTGGCCGCCCAGACCTCGATCCGTAATACATGTAGGCCTACTCGAGGAGCGCGTTTTTCGTTCCCATTTTCATGACATCGATAACCGTAGGGCGCGTCTGATTGAAGAGTGGCAGCTGTTTGACCAGATGACCATCGACTGGACCATCAAACAGTAGCGTCTACGTCTACGGTCGTGTGTTCGTGAACAAAAAGGACATTTTGAACACCATATATGTATATATATATATATGTGGTGTTCATATATATATATATATATATATATATATATATATAAATTCATATATATATATATATATATATATGAATTTTACTTCATTTTAACTTTTTGCATGTTGGAAAGTTACAATTTTCGGTGCTGCATTTTAAACACTCATAAATCTGAAAAATTCACTAATATTTAAAATCGGCTTTAGGATCTCGTGTAAATAAGGTCACTGTTGTTGTGTTTAAAATTCCAGACTACCGGTAATCCTAAAAGTTTTGACTGAGTTATGACACTTTGTATTACGTTCTACTTTTTATCCGGACACAGTGTATAAAGCCTATACATACAGGGTGCGCCAAAAAGTAATCCCCTACGGTTTTTAGCCCATATCTTGGCCAAACATACGAATTTTTAATTGAAACTTTACAGTCTTAAAGGCAGTTCATATTTACGTACAATGGTCAAATTTCAACAAAATATTGCGAACAGAAAAAAGTTATATCACAGTTATGTTGCAGGTGATCGCAGGTACGACGCTGTCGATCGTAGCCGTGGTCTTCTCGCTCTCGCAGATTGGTTTGTCCATCCTCGGTCTCTATTACGATATCACACAGGACTATTGCATCAAATCTGGTCCATGCAACACAGAACCATACACGTACTGCAGTCGATGGAGCACAGGACAGCAATGCCTTGACCTCAACGGCCGAAATGTGTCCGTCGTTTTAGCCGCTGTCCTTGCCGTCTTTGGACTTTTTGAGTTCGCCATTGCGTTGGCAACAGCATGCCTTGCATGTGCTTGCTGCTCCGTTAAGGAGAATAAGGTGGAGTGAACTGTTGTTGTCGTCGTAGTTGCTATCGTCGTCGTGTCGTTGTCGTCGCTGGCATCATCATAATCATCATCATTATCATCACTATCATCATCACTATCATCATCACCACCACCACCGTCGTCGTCGTCGTCGTCGTCGTCGTCGTCATCATCATCATCATCATCATCATCACCACCACCACCACCCCCACCGCCTCCACCACCACCACCATCATCATCATCATCATCACCATCACCATCATCATCATCATCATCATCATCATCATCATCATCATCATCATCATCATCATCATCATCATCATCATCATCATCATCATCATCTCTGCTGCTATCGTTTTTATTGTTGCATAGCCTATATACTGCTGCTGCTATTTTACTTTGAATCTGTTTTTAAACTGTTTACTTTGAATCTGTTGTCCTTCGAGTAGCCTAATGTTTTTTTAAAATCTGCTTTCTTTTGAATCTGTTTTTTAAATCTGTTTTCTTTTTAATCTTTGACTCGGCTTTCCTTTTAATATGTAGGCCTATAGGCCTACTTTGAATCTGCTTTCCTTTGGATCTGTTTTCCATTGAATCTGTTTTCATTTGAATCTGTTTTCATTTGAATCTGTTTTCCATTGAATCTGTTTTCCTTCGAATCTGTTTTCCTGTGAATCTGTTTTCCTTTGAATCCGTTTTTCTTGAATCTGGTTTTCATTGAATCTGTTTTTCATTGAATCTGTTTTTCATTGAATCTGTTTTCCTTTGAAGGTGAAGCCATCTACGGACACTGCGCCCATTCGACCTTCACCTTCAACTGGTCGAATCTCAAGTAGGCAGACATAGTTTATGATAAGTTGAAGCAATGGAACATTGGTTGAAATTTTATGTTAACCAAAATATGAACAAATTATCTGACTGACTATAGAATTTTAAGTGAATCAAAATGGTCGTAAACCAATTGATCGAATTCAAAAATGACAAATCTGACTCAGCATAAAATAGCCTAACTATTTGTTTGGTCTAATTAAGTTATCAGTAGAGCTATTTAGGCAAAATTAATAAGAAAATTTATTTAATCAAATTCTAACATGAACAAATTGTTAGTCACTATAGTAAATTGTACGAAAGTTGAGATTACAAATATAATAATTGTCGCCTGCGTCTAAAGCACAGCTGATAGGCTATCAATGACGAACTTATTTAAATCTAATCTATTCTATATCGATTTAAAATAATAATAATTATTACTGCTATAGTGCATTTTTTATAACGCACAATGTATCATTGGATCATAATCACTTCAAGTCAAACTGTATATACCTATAGATCTGATAATCATAGTCTAGCAGTTTGATCTTTTAAAACGCTATGAATTATGTGGCGCCTTTTGGTCGAATGGCTAACCGAATCGCTAAAGCAGTTGTGATATTATTATCTTACAGGCATGGACGATACAAAACGGTTAGAAATTTTTGGAGGCGATTCTTCGTTGCCATTATCATCATCATCGTCGTCGTCGTCATCCCCACACCATCACCACCATCACCACCATCACCACCATCATCATCATCATCACCACCACCACCATCATCACCACCACCACCACCACCACCACCACCATCACCATCACTAGGCTACCACCACCGTCACCATGCACCATTATCACGCAAAATTTGATTTATAAATTCTTTCTTCTGGCCAAGATATTGGTATAAAACATAATGGATCTTTTTATGGCCCACGCTGTACAATAGGCCTATAGGCCTACGTGAAGCTTAAACGCCATGCAGCTGTAATTATAATTTATGAACAATTGCGATTTGCTTGCTGTTACAGCGAAGCTCGCCACGGCGTGCCTCAGGAGTGGCGCTTGAGTTACGTCAACTGATGCGAAGAGTACGTATCGCACTCGATGTGAAAGTCCCTGACACTCAACGCATTGTTAAGAACTGCAGTATCGACGAACTCAATGAACAACATCAGTGATTCAATAATAATTGTATTTTTTTTACAGTTGTATATAATATATTATATATATTCTAGGCTTATTTATGCGTCATCATCATCATCAATATCCTTAGGCTCAATGCCCGTAGGAGTCCGATGCCACTCTCTGTCTGAGTCTGTCTCGTGCCATGTTGCCCAGCTTCAACCGGTTGGGTCAGCAGGTCTGCTCCATACCATTAACATCTTGGAGCATCTAAACCTTGTCTGATTGAAGAGAATCGTGAAAAAGAAGCACAAAGGACAACGTGGGTCAATGCCCGTTGTGTCCCACGCTCTCTCCCCCGACCCTCTCCATCGGTGTGTCCTGACCGACCTGAGCATGTCTGCTTCACATCATGACACCTTGAAGCATCTGGGTAGCTATGTCACTTGTGTCGTGGTTTTGGCGGATTACAATCGTCTTGGTTTTTCACTGCCAGCGTATCGCCACCCATCTGGCAAACCTTCCTCATTTTGTCCGGGCTTAGGACCGGCACAGGGACGTTGTTGGTTCCCTGTGGCAGAGGATGGATGCAGTTTAACGTCATGCCCAGGACATATTTATGCGTAGGCTATGTTTATTGTTTAGATGCGCTAGCCTGGTGGTCAGTGTTCTGGCCAGCCAATCAGAGGATTTGGGGTCAAAGACAGAGTTTTAGGCCTATAGGTTTATGTAGGCCTAATAATAATAGCGCCCCCTTCCGAACCTTGCATCTATAAGATGAGGACATTGACCGTACACTGTCAATAAGACAACACTTACCCTGCAGACTTGATTGGCCGGAAAAAACTGACCATCATAAACCGAGGCTAAGAAAATGAAGTCGAAAACGCTTCCCATGCTCCATGGAAGTGTTGAGGAACTGAACTATACTTAGGCTAAGACATATTCAAAAGGCGCTGTATAAATGTGCAACAACGACGATTAATTTATATCTATACGTGATTTGGTTCACCATGTGTAATAAATTAATGTATTATCCTAATATTAAATATGTAGGCTACGTGTAGGCCTATGTGCTTGTGTGTATGTGTGCGTGTGTAACCTATGTGTGTGTGTGTTTGCTTGTGTGTGTGTTTGCTTGTGTGTGTGTTTGCTTGTGAGTGTGTTTGCTTGTGTGTGTGTGTTTGCTTGTGTGTGTGTGTGTTTGTGTGTGTGATGAGATGAGTGAGGTGGTTTCACATAACCTCCACCTTTCAGCCTCCGTAAAGACAATTTTTCTTAGCAACTTTGTCCGAAGTCGCTACGCCGTGGCTTGAGGTGATTTGAACCTGCGACCCTTCGGTCACAAGGCACAGAAGTGACAGAACACCCCCTAGGCTATACCATTGTGTATATTGTATAATGATTTCGTATTTAAGTGTGTAGCTCTGGCTTTATCCAACAAGTATTAATTTAATATTTAGATGTAAAACTGCAAAGATCATTTCTAGTTAAAATTAAATTTAAAAAATGATAGGAACTTTATTTTTAGATTTCTTTGGAATGAACGAGAATTGATTTAAAGACTTAATGACAATACTTCGGTTCACTTTGTCATGCTTGTGAATAAATTATTTATTACACTGTAACGGTATGTTTATCACACGTATAAGTTAGAACTGTCAACATGTCATTTTGCCATCCATCCATCCACCCACCCACCCACCCGCCCACCCACCATCCACCGATTCACCTGCCCACCCACCATCCATCCATCTGCCCGCCCATCCATCCATCCATAGGCGCCGAGTTGAGCCGAAGAGTGGTGGTGCCCATGGAACGTGTAAAAATCCGCGCGTGAGCGCGGAAATTTTTTTGATTCTTTTTTATGGGAGAGTTAGTAAAATTGCCTCATGGCCGAGAAGGCTAGGGGTTTAGAGGAGGAGATGTGCTATTCGAACTTTTCGAATTTTTTTATTGCCACACTGCCATTGTAGCATCTTACGCTGTCATTTTGATTAAATTGATAATCATAATCGTGATTTAATAATTGAAAAGCGTCCTTGGCATTGTTTAAAAAATCCACACTGAAATAGTAACATTTTAAGATGCTATCTCAGCAAAATGTCTTATTATTTCATTGCTTAGAGACATGATTTAAGACATCAATAAGTGTTCCTCTCAATTGTTTAAAAAAGATCACTTTTTGGATCAACATGTTGTTATCTTGGAATCCATATAGAAGACAAGTACAATCTTCGTTAGCATGGGCATCTTGAAGCAGTTTTCCCTAATATAATTAGGTCAACAGTCTCAACTTTTGCACAAGAAATCAAACAATTCTGTCCACATTAGCCACTATTTAGTGAGTCAATATTAACACTGTGGAAATAGTTTTTCATAATAATTATAGTCTTTCAAAAAGTTTTGACAATTTAGTAAAGGCTGATTTGTCAACGCAAACAATGAGACAAAAAACAATATCCCGCTTTGTGATGCTGAGAGGTGACTCTCGCGCAGTGAGGAACATTATTGACCAGGTAGGCTACAATAAAAGGAATCAATGTAATTAAAATCGTCGCCTTCCCCAGCAATAAAAAATGACGGAAGTGGATCGAATAAGCAGGATTTCGGTGTTTCTTCGTATTCGCTGATCAGCTGAAGACCAATAATAATTATTGAGTTCACATGGGGTAAAATTGGAGTAATAGTAAGGTAGACTAGCTGAGTTTTAAAAAATTAAAAAAGACTGAATGATTTTTATAGATACGCAATGCCAACAGAGAAATAATGTCTTAAAAAGCACATCTTGCCGGCTGATTTCTGGTGGTGCCCATGCATAGGCGGGCCTCGCATGGCCAATTTCTGGCGGTGCTGAGCACTCACGGGCCTCGCAGAGTCGGCGCCCATGCATCCATCCACCCGCCCACCCACCTATCCATCCACCCATCCATCCATCCATTTTATCCTTCTTCCTCCTTTTCTTCCTCTGCCTCCCGTCATCCTTCCATTCCTTCTCCATACACTCATGTCACCCATCCATTCCACCGTTCATTTAACCATCCATTCAACCATCTGTCAATCATCCATGACCCGTGAATGACCCAAATCTAACGACGAGATCCACCCTTTATCACAATCGTCCCTTCACCGCTGTCCCGATGACACCCTCCTCTAGTCCGCCCCAGAGTCTTCACCCTTGGCCCCTTCTTCGGCATTTCCTCAGACCCAACATCACCGGGCGACTGATTTACCCCCGCTTCGAGGCTGGCACTCTCCTTCGAAGTCTCCGACGCCCGGCACAGACTGGACCCTGAGGAACTGCGGCAGAGTTCGAACACCTTCTCTTCTTCATCATCAACCCTCGAAGACTTTCCGTCTACCCCATCGGTGCCTCCTCCTCCTCTGACCCCGGAGGCAACTGACCCACCTCCGTCGTCGACCTCCCCATCTGACGATGACCCGTCTTCCACCTGGGACCCATCGATGGGGTAGAGCTGCTGCGGCTGTTCGTAGAGGACCTCCGACGAACATCCGCTGATCCCGATCGTCACCCTCTTCTTTATTCGAGGTCCGAGGTCCGAGAGGTTGCGCAGCATCGGCTTAACAGGGTTCTTGAAGATCGGGGTGGTGGGCTCGCTGTGCTGTTTACCCGTCACGACATGCCGGATGCGCAGTGGGCGGCCGTAGAAGCCGTGGTGGGCGTGGTCAACGCCATCGCTCCGCCCCTTCTGGGCGGGTACGTCTGATTCGACTCCGCCTTCGATACACCGCTGATGACGGTCTTCTTTGTATAAGTCGATGAGAGAATCAAGTTTCGAATCTATGTCGTCGATCTACAGTGAAAAACTGCGCTCAGTATTGTATTGTATTGTATTGCATATGACCACTATTTTATCAGACGCTTCTCTCAGCAAAAAGCCCTTCAGAAGCGCTCTCAGTGCAATCGAACCCGAGAGAAAAGGCATGCAGGATTTGAGGCGAGGCGAAAAGTGAGAAAAGACCACCAGAGAGAAAGGCGGAGCGAGCTGTTGGTGGAAGTCCTTTCCAAAAAGACTGACCTATATGCAGGCAAGGCTTCTGGAATGACTCGAACAGGAATCCTGGACTAGTACAACGGACGAAAGTATTTTGTAATAGATTGAGAAGAGTAAGTTTTGATCGAGTTTATTAGGGCTGTATAGCGCAAACATTTTGGTGCATGTGTTATGGTGTACCCTATAATATAGATGGTACTGTTCTTGTTGGGTGGAGTAAGCTTATGGCTGGAGTATCATAGAATAAAGTAGGGGAGTTGGACATTATTTTATCTATGGTTTAATTGGCACCATTGCCTCCACAAATAAAATCGCAGCAACAATAATAACAGCAGCAGCAATAGCAATAACAGCAATATTAGTAGAAGTAATAATTTCAAACATAATGATGATGATGATAATAATATTATGTTAATTAGTAGATCAATAATTTATATATAATGAGCCTTAAAAATTATATGTCTAATTACCTTACTACGTATTTACTTTAGCCTGGTGACCTAATTACCTTGGCCTGGTGACCTCTGACCTTGAACTTTGATGCTATGGCGTCACTTGACCTAGATTGCACTCATAGTTGCAGTTTAACAACTACTCACGCACGCCCTCACAACACACATTCCTGTAGTAAGCCTACACCCACGCTTGCGTAAATACTATTATACTACATAATATTGTAAGATAGGCCTATGTTAGGACTGGGCGTGGTAGAGGTGGTGTAGGCCTATACAATGTGTTAAACAGTATAATAGGCCTACCTGTCTTTCAACCTTGACAATTCTAGAAGCCAAACTGATCTTCGACTCATAAACGTCTGCCTTTTTCGATCCAGTCTTTCCGAGAATGACGTCCAGTCTGGAAAAAAAGCTTTTTCAATTTTTATTCGACTTTACACACAATTTCTACTAATGGCAGATCTAAACTGTGGTCTCGTAGCAGAAAACGTTCTCTAACTCATTCATTCAATGCTATAAGATTAAGATAGCATGGGTACCAGCTAGTAGCCTAGTATTAGGCCTACCTATTATATTTGTTACCTAAAGCGATAGCCTACTGGAGCAAGCCTACACAATAACAGCTAGCTATAGTCTAATTCATTCATTCATTTCGAAAAGTTATATAGCGCCTCTTAAAAAAAACTACTCAGAGGCGTTCCCAGTCCAGCCACAGCTAAAAATAGGTTTTGAGCGACTTATAAGAAGCAGGTGAATTTTGCCTAGGCATAAGTCGCAAGCTTATAGTACTTACTTAGTACTTAGTACGCTACTTAATTAGTCCTTCCCGTGCAGGTCTGCATATCGGGCAACGCATAATTACACGTAGGCTATATAGTAGGCAAAACTAGGCATAGGCCTACACAACTCCAACAACAGAAGACTAGCCTTTCAAGATCCATGACTTCAGCGCTGTAGGCCTATAGAATAGGTGGCAATGCCATGGTTTAAAAAAATGCCTGACTCCGCCTCGTTGTTATTTATTCATTCATTTATTCCTCCGTTCATTGATTCTATTATTCTTTCGTTCGTTCATTCAATCAATCAGATTAGCCACTATAAATGACCCATAGCCTACCGCATGCTTTTTCGAAACCTGTTTTCACCGCATAAAAATCTGCCCCATGCACTAACAATTCTACCAAAAGCATGCGCCACATAGGCTGTATGGTGCTGCATCACAATTGGTGATATTTATATAGCGCACATAACGGAGTTTGATTTCCGTTCTTGTGTGGAGGGGCTAACCTCGAGTCTGGGCCTTATTGCGGGGGCTAACCCCGAAAAAGGATACATTTTCATGGTATGCTTCTTGGAGGAGCTTAGCCCCCCCCCCCTAGTCCCTGATAAACTCCGCCCATGTCTCTCACAGCATGTTAACCGAAGAAACTTTGGACTACGTTCAATGGCCTTCTTGGACGTTGCTCTTCAAGCCACCAGTCGCAATCCTCTCCGTCATTCACCGCTGATGCATTCTTGGAGCGGCTGAATGCAAAGATCGAATCAATCCGGACCGCTACATCTACCTCTCCTCCGCCGGAATTCTCCATCACTGACGCTCGTCTTTCCGTCCTCAATGAGATAACGAGTCCAGAGTTACGATGTCTCATCCTCGCTGCTGCTCCGAAGACGTGTGAGCTGGACCCTGTGCCCACGTTCCTCGTCCAGGAGCTAATCGATGACCTCCTTCCGTTTCTAACCGTGCTCTGCAACCGGTCGATCCAGGAGGCTCATCTACCTACGTCGCAGAAGCGGTCCATCCTCCTTCCAGCCTTGAAGCGAGATGGACTCGACACAAGCGATCCTGCCAACTACCGTCCCATTGCTAATGTGACATTCCTTTCGAAAATTTTAGAACGCATTGTTTTTAATCAACTTATTTTGTATCTAGATGGGAATGGGTTGCTCCCTCCCCTGCAATCGGGTTTTCGGAGAAACCATTCTACTGAGACCCTGTTGGTCCGCCTCCTGTCTGACTTCTATGGCGCCATGGACAGTGGTCAGATAACTCTTTTGGCTCTTTTTGATGTCAGCTCTGCTTTTGATTCTGTAGATCATTCGATTCTTCTTCAGCGCCTTTCTGTTTCTTTTGGGCTCACTGAGAAGCCCTTAGAATGGCTACGCTCTTTTCTTGCTGACCGCACAAACTGTGTGATATCTGGCTCAACTAGGTCTCGCTGGGTCCCTGCCCTTTTTGGTGTGCCCCAGGGATCAGTTCTGGGCCCTTTACTTTACATTCTTTACACGTCAGATGTCAGCTCCCTACTGCGGGTATGCGGACTCCTACATCAGCTATATGCTGATGACATCCAAGCATATGTTCACTGTCGCGCATCAGATGCAATTTACTCTGTTGGGCTGATGTGCTCTGCCATTGATGCCCTTTCTGGCTGGATGGCTTCTAATCGCTTGCAGCTAAATCCATCCAAAACCCAATTCATTTGGCTTGGCGGTCGCAGACAACTGGCTGGTCTAGACCTGCACCTTTTGGCCCAGACTTTCCCCCATATTGCATTCTCTCATACAGTCCGTGATCTTGGAGTGACAATTGATCAAGAGCTTAGTCTCTCACAGCATGTTAACCTAGTAACGCGAAGCTGCTATTACCAGCTCCGCCAGTTGCGTGTTATCCTGCGGTCTCTATCTCATGATGCCGCTGTGGTCCTTGTTCACGCCTTCGTAACCAGCAGAATTGATCATTGCTGCTCAGTTCTTGTTGGTCACCCATCTAGTCTAATAGGGCGTCTTGACCGGGTCATGCGCTCTGCTGCTCGGCTTATTGGTCGTATTCCAAAATTTGCCCCTGTCTCTGCTTACATGCGTGATGTTCTGCACTGGCTTCCTGTCTCGCAGCGCATCTCATACAGAATAGCAGCACTTGTCTGGCGGTGCCTCACTGGCTGTGCTCCGTCCTACTTATCTGATCTTTGTCGCCCTGTCTCCGACATAGCCTCCCGTCGAGCTTTACGCTCTTCGGCCAATGGGGAGCTGCTGGTCCCTCGAACCCGCTTTGCTACCAGGCAGCGTAGAGCCTTCTCGGTTGTTGGCCCGTCCACATGGAATGGGCTCCCGCTTGCGCTACGCTCGCTACCTCGGAATAATTTGCCTGCCTTCTACCAGTTACTTAAGACCTATCTTTTTAGCCGTGGCTGGGCTGTGAGCGCCTCTGAGTAGACTTCTTGAAGAGGCGCTATATAAGTTTTCGGAATGAATGAATGAATGAATGAATATCTGCACCTTGACTGGAGGCACTTGATCCTCGTGAGCATGTCGAGGTTCCCAGCGGAGTATTGCTCGATGACATCCTTGACGTCGTAAGGTCGAAACGCTTCCTTGAACTTGCGACGGGCAACGAAGAAGTTGATCTTTCGGAGGCTGCGGATGGCTCTCTTGTGGACGTCCATCAACTGGGTGACGCCCTCCGCCTCGTCCAGGTCGTCTGCAATCACAGGCAAATGGTCATCATCATGATCATCATAGACATCATCTTCTCATTATTAATAGCTTAGTTGTTTAAATCGTTTTTTCCGTTTTTATCTTTCAAAAAACGTCGTCAAGTGGGTTTGTGACTGGATTTTTCGATGATCTACTTAAATGTATTTTGTGACTTTCTGATTTATTGACTGATTGACACAATAGTTCTATGCTAAATATTTGTATTTATAAATAATTATTGTCCACGCTTCCAGTTATTGATGTTATTGCCAAAAATTGATGTTATTGCGATATGATTGTGATGCAAAAACAGTTTCATTGTTACTGTCGTTGCTATTGATGCTGATAAAGCTCCCAATGTTATTATTTTATTATTTTTTTTAATATTATCTCAAGGCATTAGTTAGTATTATTACTATTATTATTATCTGAATTGTTCGGCTTTCTAGTCAGCAAACTGCAACTGTGCAATTTTGACTTATGTGTCAGATGATAATGTTGAAGTATTCTTTACAGGTCTGATACTGTTGCTAATGCTGATTGTCGTAGATATTTATGGTGACGAGATGCCGTTCTGCTGCTATTGTTCTGTTGCCGTTTCAAATAATATTATTATTGATATCAATATTATTATTGTATTATTATTATGTTGTTATTATTATTTCTTTTATTTTATTTTATTATTATTGTTATTATTTATATCATTATTATCATTATTATTACTATTATATTATTATTATTAAGCCTAGTGTTTATAGTTTTGGTAGGAATATAGCATTATTGTTATTCGCACTGTAGAGAATTATTATGATTAGTCACTGTTTTCTTGTTAGTTAAGTCTAGTTAAGTTATATATATCCTACTAGCTGAACCCGGCCACGCTTTGCTGTGGCTGAAAAAGAGCATCCAACCATCCCTCCCACCTCCATTCCATCTCCCCTCCCCTCCCCTCTCCCCTCCCCTCCCCTACCTCCCCTCTCCTCCCTCCGCTCCCCTCCCTCCCCTTCCCTCTCCTCCCCTCCCTGCATCCTCCCATCCCCTCCTCCCTTTCCTCCCCTCCGCTCCCCTCCACTCCGCTCCCTCCCCTTCCCTCCACTCCCTGCATCCTCCCCTTCCCTTCCCCTCGACCCTCCCCTCCCCTCCCCTCCCCCTGCCATCCACTCACCCTCCCTGCATCCTCCATCTCTTCCTTTCCTCTTCATGTCGCTCCCTCCCCTCCTTTCCTCCCTCACACCGTCCTTTCCGATAGCGACGCGGATAGCGCCCTAAAACGCTTCAGCAAAAAGGCCGCAATGAAATGTTATGAAATGCGCTACATAAATGGAACACACATTTGAACCACCCGAATTGGAAGGCAAAGCTTATCGACGGGCGTATGTGTTGAAAACGGTCGAATTTGCAACAAAAAACAACTTTCACTTCGATTTGACCGATAAGAAACAACTTTCACTTCGATTCGACCGATTCTGAGTTCAAATTCAAACCGTCCATATGCCTTCGCCGAAAATAGGTCGCGTTTCAAAATGGTGGTTCCGCAAGGTTCATACAGCGCATATTCAACTCGGAATCGGTCGAATCGAAGTGAAAGTTGTTTTTTTGTTGTAAAAGATTTGAGCAAAAAAGCATTATGCAAACCCGCGCCTATATTAACGGAACGTTTTGCTGCAATTTTGAAAAGAATCGGTCCAGGACTTACCAAGATCCTTTATAAGGAAGATTCGTGCGAACGCCGTTACACTTTTATTTATATAGATCAGTGATTTTCAACCGGGGTTCCGCGGAACCCAAGGGTTCCGCGGGCGTCGGCCAGGGGTTCCGCGGCAGTCTGGCAGAGATTTTAGTGCACCAACTGAAATCCTAAAAGTATCAGCAATGAGTAGATTCTTTCCGAGCCGTCAATCATTCTTCCTTAAATATCATTATTACGTGAATGTATTGTTGTTTTCTAGGACTATAGGCTAATTATGCCATCCAATACTTGTTTTTTTTTCGGAAGGAATATGCATCAATTGGGAATCTGTAGGCTTAGCGCCTATACGTTTCCAACTGTCCAGTCGGACAAAGCATTTTTAGCATTGGTTTTAAGCTACTTGGACGCTAGAGATATGTTCTGACTAAACAGAATGCGCTGCAGCTGAGCAGTCGGCCATTAGCTTGTTTGTTTCATTCATCTTTTAACCAGTTCATTTAAAATTTCTCATCCAGAGGTAGCAGATATTAAAAATTTTGCAAATGTCAAGGCTGAGCCTTAAGAATATACCTGGAGTAGGCCATTTAACAGACAGGCCTAGGCCCTACACTCGATATTTGCTTCTCGGAAAATCACATTAGATGAATTAAAATAATGGAGCATACCATAGACTGCACCAGAAGTACAACTTACATCTAAATACTACACAATTTCACAAATTACAAGTTTGGGCTATGTAGGCTATTTCTTGAAATAATGTACGGGCGAAACGCGAAGGGTTCCGCGAGCAAATACGTGCTTTGGAAAGGTTCCGCCACTAGAAAATGGTTGAAAACCACTGATATAGATGAAACATTCATGAATATTAATTGGTAAGAGGGGTCATTGACTCCAATTGTACTGTACTGCAATGTTCATGATTGTATAATGAGTTTTAAAATGTGCAATAAATCATTCAAATTAAAATATTGCACGATCTTCATAATTCAATATTTCCATGAATATTAATATGCCTCTTACCTTTTGAATATGCAATTGGTAGTCTATTGATATGAGCTTAATTAATATTTAAAAAATACTATGTACCTTCTGAGTCTTTATTGTCGCTGTTTCGGCTTATTGAGAGCAGACGAGAAGGACCAGAGACGTCGTTTAGGCTCAAACGACTCCTGAATATAATGTAAACAAATATTTATTTATTGATTTGATTATGCAGTATGTAATTATAATAATCATAAGGCTAAAGCTTTGCAAACGCTTCAAGTACCAAATAGGAAAATGAAAGACATTTTGGACTTTTTGCAGGGAAAAATACAAGCAACATGGTTGTTCAGTGTTCACATGTTATGCTTGTAAGTTGTAGGCCTGCAGGCAGAGAAGCGCACCAATTATACCAAACTTATATCGAGAAAGAAAAAAGTCTGAATTAAAACAAGGAGTGAACACGAAACTAAAATTAATGAAAATTCTCTGGCAATTCTAGTGTGTTTGACGCTGAATACCTCTTACTTACTTCACTGAAATTAGTAGCCTAATTATATGAAAAACTAAACTTATCTGAAAACTTAAATTGTGAAGCAAAATTAGAATTAGAAATCGTGTTAAAAACACATATTTGTATTAATTTTGGAAATAAATAAATTGCAAATTTCTTCATCATAGTTTGGTCTATTATTTATTTATTTATTATTTCCAAAATTAATAAATAATAGACCAAACTATGATGCAGAAACCTGCAATTCAATGACTTCGTACATGAAGTGCATCTGATGCAACACGCCAACACAATGTCTTCAATAAGCAAACAATAAATGAGCAAAATAAAATTAATTTAATCAATCAATCAATCAATTAATTAATTAATTTCTTCGTCCATCGCTCACCGATCACTTCCAACGGAGTCAATGTCCCCTCGGTCGTCTGTCGATGCTTGTGCTGCCACCTGTGGATGAGGGTTGAGTGGAGAGCAGCTCCTGCGAAGTATCGTCCTCTTGATGACCATTGGAGAAGGAAGACCGGACGAGGACGAGACGACGCTCGCTGCTGAGGCGGAGGGGGCCGAGGGGGCCGACGAGGGGGCCGACGAGGGGGCCGAGGGGTGGAAGCCTTCCTTGCGACGGGTAGACAGTCGACTCATGAACGACGCATTGTGCTTGAACTTCTGACTGTATAAATTATTATAAGCTTACATGAAATCCGTTGAAAACAGGTAATACTAAATTACTAATGCTCATACTCATACAGCTACTGACACTGAAACCGATACTGATACTGATATAATACTAATAAAAAAATACTAATTCTATTACTAGGTGTGTTAGAATTGTGGAAAAATAACTGGGTGGATGGACAATGAATCAACGAGACAGCGCTCTGACCTCACGTGCAACTTGCAAGACCCATCAGAAAGAACTATATAAAGATCTGGTGATAAAGTCTTTGTCACATAGCTCGTCGTTGCTCTACAGCAGTGGTTCCCAGCCTTTTTGGACTTTGGGGCCACTTTTTCGAAGTTGGAGGACATGAGGGCCACTTTTTCTTAGTTAAAGAACATTAGGGCTTTCAGGGGACCACAATGTTAAAATTTAATTAACTGAAAGCATATAAAATTGTTATAATTGATACAAAATAGAATGTTTTATGTTATTTTACAGACGTCAAAATAAAATAATTTGTAATAGAAACTAATTATATGTTCTATCCTGTCCAAATTGTCAATTTTTCATATATTTTTGCTATTTCTTTGAGATATTAGGGCCATTTTTGAGGACAGGCGGGCCATTTTTTGAGGCCTCGCGGGCCACTTTTGGGCCGCGGGCCACGGGTTGGGAACCGCTGCTCTACAGTAACAGCACTGCCAGAACAGACGCCACACTCAGGAGACAATTAATATAGCTTCATATACAATCCCCATAGCAGCAGCAGCAGGGTTATGAATGTCAGTCAGAACAGGTGTTGGATCACTTGGATGGATCTGATTTGACCAGGGTCTATTACAACAGAGGCCGTTACCCTGGACAGAAATTTGCTTGGCATATTACAGTAAGCTTACTTAATAAGCATTATGATATTAAGAATAGAAGATGATATATACACGTGCATGGGCGTTGCGGTATGTGAAAAACACACGCGCGCAAATGTGATGCCATGCATGGATAGTAGAATCTTACGATCATCACGAATTTTGTTGCATTAAACGAGCAGCAAGGCGACAACAACAACAACAACAACAACAACAACAACACGGCATGATGATGAACGACGTCATTAATTTTGGTCGGTTTTCACCAGAGCCAAAAACACCGGCCATCAAGAAGCCAACAAAATGGCCACCCAGATCAGGCGGCACGTGATAGGTTGCCTATTAACGTCACCATTATCACGGACCAGAGGGAATTACTTGGCGTGGAATGTCACAATTCCGGGTATACATTCTGAGAAACATACATCGCAAAACGCAGGTGCGCAACCGCGAGAAAACAAGCTAATTATCAGGAGTGCAAAAGTATAGGCTGACATATAACAAAAGTCACACCACTTCGTCCCTGTAGCAGGCGGAAGCTGTAACACCGTCACTTGAGTTTAATAAACAAGAACTAAGGGGAGGGGCAAGGTTTATGCAAACAAGTGACCAAGGTGAGAACACCCATCTGTTCCAGCGATTATCAGTTGCCCCAAAATTGGAAACTCCCGAGATGCATCTGTCGTTGCTGCTGCTGTTCTTTCAGGCAACGCAGATGGGGCATTCAGGAGACTGCAAATAACGGCTTATAAAAATATTGAAAAATATAATCCCTATAGAATAGATTGCATATTATAATAATGCAAATGAAGTCTGCAGATTTGTAAGATCATCATCATCGACATCGTCATCGTCGTCGTCGTCATCGTCATCGTCATCGTCATCATCATCATCATCATCATCATCATCATCATCATCATCGGCGTCGTCGTCGTCGTTGTCGTCGTCGTCATCATCATCATCATCATCATCATCATCATCATCATCATCATCATCATCATCGTCATCGTCATAGTCATCGTCGTCATCATCATCATCATCATCATCATCATCATCATCATCATCATCATCATCATCATCATCATCATCATCATCGTCATCATCATCATCATCATCATCATCAACATCACCATTACCATTACCATCACCACCACCACCACCATCACCATCACCATCATTATCACCATCACCATCACCGTCATCAAAAACAACATCATCGTCATCCTCATAATCCTCATCTCATCATATAAATATTGTGCTGAATCTTTACGGTTGAATGGTCTTCAACGGTCGAAGATGTGGCTTCCACGTTGCCACTGACAACGAGTGTTCATCAGCAGCATAGCATCTCCACAGCGATTGGATGAGGACAGCTGCTGGACCCTTGCGACGGATGAGATGCTTCTGTCGCTGCTGCTGCTGCACTTTCAACGCAAACCCCGAACCAAGGATGCCCTATATATACATATATATACACACATAGGCGTACGAGGCGGGGGTGCAGGGGGGGCAATTGCCCCCCCAAATTCGGGCAAGTTTGGTGGTTTTTTCGGGCAAAAAATCGCGGACGACAAAAAAAAAGGTCGTCAAGTTTTGGGCAAGTCTGGTTTTCAGGCCAAAAAGTCGCGGACGACTAAAAAAAAAAAAAAAAAAGGTCGTCAAGTTTCGGGCAAATCGGGTTTTTCGGGCAAAAATAGTCGCGGGCGACCAACTTTTTGGCCGGAAAAATTTTTCGGGCAGAAGTTCAATCTTTGCCCCCCCACTTCTGAAACCTCCCGTACGCCTATGTATACACATAATTATATACACATATATACACATAATATTATACATGTATACACGTAAACGTCGTATATATATATATATATACAACGTTCGATTAAATCAGACTATTAAATTTTTGTACAGAG
>OX243818.1:15350447-15397947 GCA_945859605.1 Lumbricus rubellus
TAATGTTCTATAGTATACATAAAAGCATTGTCAGTACCTATTCTGTCCTGCAAGGTCTACTTGGCAGCTACATGTATATAGTTTTCAGATGTATGCCTAACAGTGCCTATAACAGCAGATAATGATACGTATATACATGTATATATATATGCGTCATTGTATACATGTAAATGTATATAATTATACACATCACGTTCATATTATAATATAATTATAGTCTAGACATGCATGTGCACTTTCGTTTTATTAGTATTTAAGTCCTCGAAGGACCATTGGGAAATATCTAATGCATATATAAATGTGCAAGTGCATGCATATATGCATGCATAAGTATGCATATAAAGACTAACGTGCATGCGTATGTATAAATTTAGGGCTGAGCACCGCGGGCGGTTAGTGGGAGTCCACAGCATGTAGCGCGTCTTATATCGGAGAGAATGGACAGTGGACACATTGGACAGCGTGCACGGAGAGTTGACGAGAAGTCGCCAACGGCTGCATGAATGGCGGATCACTTTTTATGATCAGCGTGTATTAGAGGAGGGGGAGGAGGAGGAAGACGAGGAAGAAAAGGAGGAGGAAGAGGAGGAAGAGGAGGAGGAGGACCAGGAGAAGGAGAAGGAGGAGGAGGAGGACGCGAAAGGGAGGAGGAGAAGGAGGATAAGTAGGAGGAGGAAACTGAGAAGGAGGAGGTGGCAGGTGTAGAAAGAGGAGAAGGAGAAGGAGGAGGACGATAAAGGGAGGCGGAAGAGAAGAAGGAGAAGGAGAAGGAGAATTAGAAGGAGGAGGAGGAGATGGAGGAGGAGGAGGAGTAGAAGGAAGAGAAGAAGGAGAATGAGGATGAGGAGGAGAAGAAGGAGAAGAAGAAGGAGGAGGAAGAGAAGAAGGAGGAGGAGGAAAGAGGAGGAGGAAGAGAAGAAGGAGAAGTATGAGGTAGGAGGAGGTAGAAGAGAAGAAGGAGGAGGGAGGAGGAGGAGGAGGAAGAGAAGAAGGAGGAGGAGGGAAGAGGAAGAAGAGAAGAAGGAGAAGGATGAGGTAGGAGGAGGAAGAGAAGAAGGAGGAGGGAGGTCGAGGAGGAGGAGGAAGAGAAGAAGGAGAAAGATGAGGTAGGAGGAGGTAGAAGAGAAGAAGGAGGAGGGAGGAGGAGGAGGAGGAAGAGAAGAAGGAGGAGGAGGGAAGAGGAAGAAGAGAAGAAGGAGAAGGATGAGGTAGGAGGAGGAAGAGAAGAAGGAGGAGGGAGGTCGAGGAGGAGGAGGAAGAGAAGAAGGAGAAGGATGAGGTAGGAGGAGGTAGAAGAGAAGAAGGAGGAGGGAGGAGGAGGAGGAGGAAGAGAAGAAGGAGGAGGAGGGAAGAGGAAGAAGAGAAGAAAAAGAAGGATGAGGTAGGAGGAGGAAGAGAAGAAGGAAGAGGGAGGAGGACGAGGGGGGAGGAGGAGAAGGAGGAGACGGAGGAGGAGGAGGAAGAGGAGAAGGAGAAGGAGGAGGAGGAAGGAGAAGGAAGAGAAGAAGGAAGAGGAGGACGACGAGAAGGGGAGGAGGAGGAGAAGAAGGAGAATGAGGAGGAAGAGAAGAAGAAGGATGAGAAGGAGGAGAAGAAGAAGGATGAAGAGGAGAAGGAGAAGGAGAGAGGACGACGAGAAGGGGAGAAGGAGGAAGAGAAGAAGGAGGATGACGAGTGGAGGAGGAGTAGGGAGAGGAGGAAGGGATTTGAACGTGATCGGCTGTTGCATGGCTGGTGGCATGCACTCACCATTCACCACACTGACCAGTGACCAGTAGTGTTGGCCATCAGCTGAAGAATGCTGACCGCTGTCTGGTCAGTCAGGCGGTGCATATGCGACGACGACGACGACGACGATGGCTGCGGATGTCTAGCAGCGTCAGGTGGATGTGTATTGATAGCCAAAGGCGACGTAATTACATACTTACTTACGGTTGCGATGACGCGGACTATGTAGAAGAAGGGAGACTGATGGGAGGAGGAGAAGCAGGAAGAAGAGGGAGGATGGGAAGGGTGTAGGAAAAAGAAGGAATGGAAAATAAGGTAAAGGAAGAAGAAGAAGAAGATGACGAGGAGGAGGAGGAGGAAGAAGAAGAAGAAGAAGAAGAAGAAGAGGGAGAAGAAGAAGAGGGAGGTGGAAGAGAGTGGGGGAAGTATAGTTGTAAAAAAACTTTTTTCCCGTTTTTATTCTCTCCCAAAAAAACGTCGTTTTTATCGTTTTTTATTTTTTATTTCACTTTATTTATTCATTTACTTTCTGTTATTATTTTTCTGATATTCCTTATGTTTTCCACCAACTCTCAAGGATTCAGCTAACTAAAGTCATTATTTCATCGTTTAACATCATCATTTAAGAGATAGCCTGCGTGTAGTAGGTTCCTAATCAAGGTTTTCAAGGTTAAACTGCGGTTTTAGATGTAGCAAAGTCAAATTATTTTCGGTTTCCGTTTTTTATCGTTTTTTTATTATTTTATTTTTTCGACAAAACGACGTTTTTCCGGTTTTTATTTTGTTTCCATCGTTTTTACATGTATGGGAGGAAGTATGAAGACGAATTGAAGAGGAAGAGGAAGTCAAAGGAGAATGTGGAAAATGGAAGAGAAAAGGAAGAAGAGAGGAGGAGGAAAAGGAGGAAGAAGTGGAACGAGGTAGAGGAAAGAGGCAAACAGGATGACGAAGATGGGATGAAAAAGTGGAAAGAGGGAGGAAGGGAGACAGAGACAGACAGACAGACAGACAGACAGACAGACAGACAGACAGACAGACAGACAGACAGACAGAGACACACATACAAAGAGAGAGAGACAGACAGACAGACAGACAGACAGACAAACAGAGACATACACAAGAGAGAGAGGGGTGTCATGTGTCTAAGGCATCATCTATCTGCTTCTATACGTAGTAAAAGACGGCGGATCATCTGAGAATATCCATGTAGTGTCATCTCTCAATGTCTCTCACACCGACAATAAACTAATAATCACGTGTATCGTGTAAAAATTATCCACCGCTTGCATGAAACAAATCGCATGCTCATACAAGATATAAGGCTATTTAGAGTCGAAGATATAGCATACATTGTATAAATATGTAAAAAGTCTATCGTGCAAACGCAGAGTATAAAAATGCGGCATGCAATGCACACATGTGCAAAATATGCTGTATGTACTCGTATGTATGTATGTGTGTATGTATGTATGTATGTATGTATGTATGTATGTATGTATGTATGTATGTATGTATGTATGTATGTATGTATGTATGTATGTATGTATGTATGTATGTATGTATGTATGTATGTATGTATGTATGTATGTATGTATGTATGTATGTATGTATGTATGTATGTATGTATGTATGTATGTATGTATGTATGTATGTATGTATGTATGTATGCATGCATGCATGTATGTATGTATGTATGTATGTATGTGTATGTATGTATGTATGTATGTATGTATGTATGTATGTATGTATGTATGTATGTATGTATGTATGTGTATGTATGCATACATATGCATGTATGTATGTATGTGTATGTATGTATGTATGTATGTTTGTTTGTATGTATGTATGTATATATGTATGTATGTATGTATGTATGTATGTGTATGTATGCATACATATGCATGTATGTATGTATGTATGTGTTTGTATGTATGTATGTTTGTTTGTATGTATGCATGCATGCATAATACATACATACATACATACATGCCTGCATACATACATACATACATACATACATACATACATACATACATACATACATACATACATACATACATACATACATACATACATACATACATACATACATACATACATACATACATACATACATACATACATACATACATACATACATACATACGTACGTACATACATGCATGCATACATACGTACGTACGTACATACATAGGCGCCCTTGCAACGGCATGGCTGCAGTGTTACGACGCCATAGAAATCGTCATTGTTATTATTATTATTATGCATGCCAGGGAAACACAGATAAACAGTCTGAGCCTCTAAGGAGTATACGTATAGAAGCTCTGACATCTGACATTGCAGCATAATATGCTGAACAATTTCAGTGATTTTGCTTTGACGAGTGTAAAATATATTTCCACGCAGATTAACGTTGAGAGCACCGACAGTCATAAATACACGATGTGCACAATATAAACAATCCCGTTAAATTGCTTCCGCACTGTTCATCAAGGACAAGACGTATTAATGTACTGACCAGATAGTAAAGAACTGTTCCTGCAATCTCCTCGTACTGTTCGATGGTGGAAAAGACGCTCAGGACGAGACACATGAAGACCATCAGGAACCTGCAAAAAGTATACTACACATCAAAATTTATCCACTTGAAATCCTTACATGGCAGCCCGCAGATATTTTTGCAGAAGGGGCAAACAAAATCACAGATACCATGGTTAATATAATAATAATAATATTATTATTATTATTATCAACGAGCTTCAGAAATGCAAAGCAAGATATTAACCCTTTACCCGTTCATTTTTAAATTTTAAGCCCGTTTTCAACGGATATTCTCGGGGCAAACGGGTAAAAGATTAAGAAGAAGGGATGCTTTCATTGGGGTTTCTAAATAATTTTTTTTCAATTTCAATTTATGTGTCATGAGCATCATTGGCACGAAAAAGTTATAAAAAAACAATTATCGGTAAAAATTCTAGATTCCAGGAGGCATGTGCCCATTTTGTCACTATATGGGGCGACCATGAATCCTCATAGTTTGGGAGATTAATTAATTATTATTTGTTTTTAGTTATTATTTGTTTGTTCGTTTCTGTTTGTCTCTTTCTGTGTTCATCCATTCATTGTTTCATTTGATGGCAGGATCAATTTGCACAA
Source organism: Lumbricus rubellus (assembly GCA_945859605.1). NCBI lineage: Eukaryota > Metazoa > Annelida > Clitellata > Crassiclitellata > Lumbricidae > Lumbricus > Lumbricus rubellus. The sequence continues at coordinate 15,355,332 of OX243818.1, forward strand.
CAAAGCAATTAGGAAGAATGATGGCAAACCTTGGCCGATAATTGCACGATTCTCAATTCATTATAATTGTAGTCAATTTTTTTTATCCGACGAGTATAGAATATGGGAGGAGGAGGATGAGAAAGAAGAGGTTCATGATTATTAGTTATTATTCTCCGCATCATTCTCCCTATATTACTCCCTTTATTATTGTTGTTATTATTATCACTATTATAATTTTTATTGCTGCTGTTACTACTACTACCACTACCGCTACTACTACTGCTGCTACTATTACTACTGCTACTAATTTTTTTTATTGGTGCTGTTACTGCTACTACCACTACCACTACCAATACTACTATTGCTGCGACTATTAGGCCTACTACTACTACTACTACTACTACTACTACTACTACTACTACTACTACTACTACTACTATTACTACTACTACTACTACTATTACTACTACTACTACTCTGTTGTTATTGCTATTATTATTATTAGCATTATTATCATCGTCGTCATCACCATCATTGTCATCATTCATCATCATCATCGGCGGCGTCTTCGTTGTTGTTGTGATCGTGAACGTAGTCGTTGCCGTTGTTATTGTTATTGTAATGATTTACATCATGATCTTGAGTGAACTTTGTGTTTGTAGGTGATGTCAAGTGCATATACGTTGTCTCAATGTCTAATGAGAAACAGCGTTCCGTGCTTATTATTTTCATGCCATAATCGAACGATAGGCGGCGGCAGGTCGCCTGACATCGCAATAATTGGACAGGTGCACCACAGGTATGCACGCGTATAATTATACAAGACAGTGTATAGCTTAGAGACAGGCAACGGTGGGCTGATAAATTCCTATAATTCTCAAATCAATGCGATGGAATCAGCACAGAGCAATATGCCGGCTTGCAATGCATGTGCAATGCGATGTGATGCAATACAATGCAAATCCATGCAATGCAATGTGATGCAATGCAATACAATGTTATGCACTTATGCAATGCGATGTTATGTTAAACAGATGCAACGATTAAGCAAACTATAGGGTTCCAGAGTACAGATTCTAAGAAGAGTACCAGCGTGTATATTTTTCGAGTCTGAGTCTATGTATTGTATAGGCCCAAGTTCAATAATAGACAAAATTAGAGTTTGCATAATTTTTTCACAATTCTTGTAAGAATAAATAAATCCATCAGCCCGAACTTTTAAAATATAACTGACAATCTTGCCGCACTGGCTTGTAGCTTTTCACATGCAGAATAAATGTAAAACAGCCGCCCCCCCCCCCCCGAAGGCCCCCGTTGAAGAAACTGGTACGACGTTCCTGATGTGCATGGCAGGGTAGATGACTCCGTTCATAAGCAACGGAACTGCATGGAATGATCTTCCTTTGCACGTGGGAGTGCTTGGAAGAGCACAATTCACGTGCATAGCTTACAATAGACTTGCTTTTGTGACAGTTCACGCGCTTTAGTGAGGACTTTGTGTACGTATGAAAGCCATCAGTCAGTCTTTTACTCTTTTACGTTGACAGATAAATATGAGAACATAAAATTCCATGCAATGTGCAAACTCTTGTATGATAAATTTAGGGGAAAGCACACTCTAGCTGTCTGCCTGCCTGTCTGTCTGTCTGCCTCCCACTCTCTCTCCCACTCTGTCTGTCTGTCTATTTCTCACTCTCTCCCCCACTCTGTCTGTCTGTGTGTGTGTGTGTGTCTGTCTGTCTGTCTGTCTGTCTGTCTGTCTGTCTCAGTAAATAACGTTGATGCATAGTAATTATTATTATCGCTTTCAGATTACTTTCAACGTACTTTGTCGTCTTCAAGAGTCGCTATTGTCAACATAATTTATATTTATCTAAGATTGAAAAATGGTCTAATGGTTTGCTGCTTGCGACTTTAAAGCTATTTTTCCATTGCAATTAACTACAAGAATATGACGTGCACTCAACAACGTCTCATAGACGGTATGGTGATCACCATAGATGGAGACTTAGGGGGAGAAGGGGTCGGCCTCCCCAATGTTCGCGGTGGGGGACGGAGATGCTCATATTTCCACAACATTTAAGAAATATTCATGAATATCATCGTAAATTAATTCTGGTCAAATAGAAAGAAAGACTAAGAAAAGTTCGTCAGAGAATTTGACAGGGAAAATTGGTATATTTTCACGAAATTTCGACCAAATGAATAAAACAAAGCCGCGCTTCAGCTATCGTCCTTCGTTTGCTCGTTCGTCACCCCCCAACTTCTGGACCAAGCCCCAGCCTATGGACCTATGGTGATCACATTGCTGATCTGTCAAAATGTGAGCAAAATTATCATAAACAGACCTCTGAACATGGTGGAATCTAAATATTCGACAGCTTAGCAGTGACAATCAACCATCCAAATCAAGCAAAACAATGCCAGTCTCTTGAGCTATAGCGTACCAGCTATTCTTTCTTCTTCTTCTTCTTCTTCTTCTTCTTTTTCTTCTTCTTCTTCTTCTTCTTCTTCTTTTTCTTCTTCTTCTTCTTCTTCTTCTTCTTCTTCTTCTTCTGGTTCTTGTTCTTGTTCTTGTTCTTGTTCTTGTTCTTGTTCTGGTTCTTGTTCTTGTTCTTGTTCTTGTTCTTCTTCTTCTTCCTCTTCTTCTTCTTCTTCTTCTTCTTCTTCTTCTTCTTCTTCTTCTTCTTCTTCTTCTTCTTCTTCTTGTTCTTGTTCTTGTTCTTGTTCTTGTTCTTGTTCTTGTTCTTGTTCTTGTTCTGGTTCTTGTTCTTGTTCTTCTTCTTCTTCTTCTTCTTCTTCTTCTTCTTCTTCTTCTTCTTCTACTTATTCTACTTATTCTACTTCTTCTTTTGAAACTTGCGAGACAAACGAGCTTTTTTGGATTACCGGAGAGCGATTTTTGCCTGTGGCTTTCTGCCAGATGTTAACATAATTTAACGATCATCGATATCTCGACTTAGTTCGGCATCGCTGAGGCGACCAATGACGCTCTAATTAATATTCTGTTTGTGGTGCAATATTACCAAACTGCCCGCGGATGTATACGGATGTATCAATTATCTGTCTGTCGTGGACGGTTACTTGGTGCGCGAGAGGTTATAGGTCAAAGCGATCCTCGGGTCTTTTCAGCCGACGATGACGTGTGTCTCTCCGGATTGGAAGAACAGAGATGCATTGACAGACATAGAAAGAGTCAGCCAGACACCAGAAGAGGGAGAGACGGAGAGAGAGACAGAGTCAGAGAGAGGGAGATAGAGACAGAAACGAATAGACAAGAACACAAGCAGAGACTGAGACAGACAGAAAGACAGATAGAGAGAGGGAGACAGAGACTTAGAGACAGAGAAAGACAGAAACAGAAAGAGACAGAGACAGACAGAAACAGAAAGAGACAGAGACAGACAGACAGACGGACAGAGACAGTGACAGAGGCAAAGAGAGACAGAGACAGATAGACAGAAAGAGACAGAAAGAAAGAGCGAGTTAGGCAGAGACAGACAGAAAAACAAACAGAGAGACAGACGGAGAGAGACAGATAGTGACAGACAGAGACAGACAAAGGCAGAAAGAAAGAGAGAGCTAGGCAGAGACAGAGACAGATGCAGAGACTGAGGTAAGTCTGACAGGCAAATTCGTTAATTTCCCCATCATTCTTTGAAGTTATAGACGTTGATTATATATAACGTTGGAGAGTATTGCGTCCAATACTTAGACACGTCACTCTTCCACCTCGTTCATTCTCCTCCATCCATCCATAATACTGCCCTGAATTATTCCACAAACTCCCTTCCTCTCTCCTCCTCTTCCTCCTTCTCCTCCTCCTTCTCCTCCTCCTCTTGTTTTCCACTGCCTTCATCCACCCACAGTGCACACACTTTCTCTCTTCTTCGTTCCAGCTCTCCAATTCCTCTTCAGCCTCTTCTTCCAGCTTCCATTCATCCAGTCATTCGTAATTTATTAACAGTCCCTGCGTTGAAATCTTGCACTCGTTCATCGATACGCAGATGATGAATCCATCCGTCAATCAATCAATCAATCAATCAATCAATCAATCAATCAATCAATCAATCAATCTATCAATCAATCAATCAATCTATCAATCAATCAATCAATCAATCAATCAATCTATCAATCAATCAATCAATCAATCAATCAATCAATCTATCAATCAATCAATCAATCAGTCAGTCAGTCGATCAATCAATCAATCTTGTATTCATTCATTTCAGCGTCCCTCCCTCTCTTCCTCTCTCCCTCCTCCATTCATCCATCCATCCATCCACCCATCCATCCATACATCCATCCACCTCTCACCCACCCACCCACCCATCCATCCACCCATCCATCCATCCAAACATCCATCCATCCATCATAAAGCATTCGTTCATTCCTTCAGACGTTTCTTCCCTCCCTCCCTCACTCCCTCCTCCTCCTCCATCATCGTTTCTTCGGCGTGTCAATAGAGGCGCCACTCACTGACGTCTCGTCGTCATGAAACGCTGTTATGTCGCCATGGCAACCGATGACGACGGCAGACCATCGAGCGGGTAAAGGTGAATGGTGGCGCCTCGGGCAAGCACGCACGTCGCACGGCCGCCATCTTAGTGCTCCCAAATACGCACACGTATACGACGACTGACGGTCGGACGTGGCAGGAAGTGGACGTCTTCGCAAACCGGGGAGTGACCCTAGGCTGTGCTAAAAATTACCTTTCATTATATATTGATAAGATGACGACGTGAGGTAAGATCGGGTCGAGAAAGACAAGGCAAGAAAAAAGTAAGAAATAGGATATAGATGAGACGAGGATGATGACATAAAGTATATAATTATGATGAGAAATGGTAATGTAAGCTTACGTAGGTATACGATGTGTGCGTATTCATTACACAGCTCAATTGCAAGTTTATAGTCTCATTGCAATACAATGCATCTTTATTCATTTTCAGAATTAATCGTTCGCATATATAGGGGGCGCTGCAGTTACAATAATAACAGTAAGCTGTAACGTAGCAGCATGCGCATCATTATATATGTTAACACCTAAATTTAAACCGCGGAATCTTTCTTAAGACGGTGTCACGGAATATTATACCCTCCCCTTTAAAGCTATCCAGGGGATGAATTGATCTCTCCCGGATATAATATATCGGTTTAGACTATCATGGAGGGGGATAAACTATTCTTTCCCACCTATTGAAAAATGCGTATAATTGAGAAATATTTGCTGTAATCAGAATTTAAAGTGACTTTAATTGTTTTAGGTTTCCTAAGCAATGTTCAGATTAAGGCAACTCGAATTTGTTTAAGGACTCTAAGTGTTTTTAAGTTTTCTAAATGTTCTAAGTGCTCTTGAACCAAAGCAAACAAACCTAACTAGTAGCAATAAACATACCTGTCAGACTTTGTCAGTGTCATTGTTAAAAACAAAGCCGATGGAAGTTAATTTGCGAAATTAAACAGACCTGTATACACGCGGAAGTGGTTTTTTCAACTTCTCTTCATCTGAGAGGGGATACGATTAATACGGGTAATACTCTATTTCGTGACACCGGCAATGTTCACTGTTCACACTTCTTTCATCTGAGGGGGATACGATTAATACGGGGATTCTCTATTTCGTGACACCGGCAACGTTTACTGTTCACACTTCTCGCCCTGGTTAATCCGCAGTACACGATCAAAAAGAAGCAGCAAGTGGATAAAGAACGAGAACAAGCGAGTTGGACACGTGTGCTGCAGCAGTCCAAGCTAATTAACTACAGCAGAGACAGATCCATGACAGCAACAATAGGCGTATACAATACTATACAATATATACATGCATGTATACGAGCAGCTCATGAAAGAAACCGATAAAGAGGTATTAAAACGCATAGAATGTCGCAAATGATAGAATCCTACATGTATATAAAGAGGTATTAGGCCACGTATACAGAAACTAGATATAAACGTCGAAGAAAGAACTCGTAAAAGAACCCAACATCCAGGCAATGTACATGTATAGGCCTATACTTGTGTGTATATATAGATATATATGTATGTATGTATGTACAGGGTGGGCCAATAGGAATGCAACAACTTTGACGCCTTATAACTTGAACAATTTTTATCCGAACATCGTGATCAATATACTAAATTGAAGGTAATTATCCATTCTACTACTGTGTCAAATCTTGCGCTGATATACGGCACTGTTTAAATAAAATGTTTGGTGCGGCGCACACCTCTCAATTTTGAATGTAAATAATGAAGATAATGGCGCCGCTCACGGAAGAGGATAGAATTTTAATCAGAATCTTAAGAGTAGAAAAAGAATACAATGCACATCAGATGTTGATAGAATTCCCTTCTAGAAAAAGGAATAAATATGCTCTACATCGATTGATTAAACAAATTGATGCCACGGGAACGTCTAACAGCCGCAACTGTGGTCGCAAACGTTCTCCCGCCGGCGCATCATTTACGTCATGTATACGGTTGCCTAGGCCTATCTGAACGCTAACGTACCAGAGTTTATTGAACCGGAGAACTGGCCACCGAAAAATCCGGATTTAAACCCGGTTGACTGTTCGATATGGGGTTGTCTTCAGCAACTGGTCTATCGTGAACCGATACGTGACGTTGAACATTTGAACAAATTGATTGTTTACTGCTGGGCTGAAATAACCCGAGCACTGGTGGCCTCAGCCATTGATCAATGGTCGTCTCGTGTTCATGCTGTCATTAAAGCACGTGGTGGACATATTGAATATTTGTTTGACTTATGATAAATTCACTCAAGATATGAATTGTTATTAATTGTTAGAACTAGTGATTGATTAGAATTGAGTCATTGACATATTCAGTTTAAGACTTTGGTTTTTTTCTTGCAGTTTCATGGCAAAAAAGGGACATTGAACATTAATAGCATTATCTCACAAAGTCGTAATAGTATCTCTTAGATATTTTTCAGAATGATAAAATGGATAATTATGTTCAATCTGATATATAGAACAAGACGCTTAGATAAAAATTGGTCAAGTTATAAGGCGTCAAAGTTGTTGCATTCCTATTGGCCAACCCTGTATGTATGTATGTATGTATGCATGTATGTATGTATGTATGTATGTATGTATGTATGTATGTATGTATGTATGCATGCATGCATGTATGTATGTATGTATGTATGTATGTAGGCCTATGTATGTATGTATGTATGTATGTATGTATGTATGTATGTATGTATGTATGTATGTATGTATGTATGTATGTATGTATGTATGTATGTATGTATGTATGTATGTATGTATGTATGTATGTATGTATGTATGTATGTATGTATGTATGTATGTATGTATGTATGTATGTATGTAAATATATATATATATGTATATACATGTATGTATATATGTATATAATATGTATATATGTATTGTATATGTATATATGCATATATGTATATATGTATATATATACATATATGTATATATGTATTGTATATGTATATAAGACGGGAACATTGGAAAGAGTGAAAGGCGGAAGCGAGTCTCCTCATTGCATGAAGAGAAGAGATATAAACTGCAGGCGGTGAGTGAGACATTGATCAGGAGGAGGCTAATAAAGAGACGTTTGTATTCATTGTCTTCAGGTCATTTAAGATGGGATGCTGCATGGCTTTGTTATACTGCAGCGTTGCAATGCACGCAGAGTATCCACAGCTGCAGCTATCAAGAGCTGAGGGATTTCGGTGGAAGGCCGCCACTGTGGTGGGGAGAGAGAGAGAAAGAGAGAGAGAGAGACAGACACAGAGAGAGACAAAGGAGAGACAGACGGACAAACATACAGAGACAGAGACAGAGACAGACAGACAGAGACAGACGGACAGAGACAGACAGACAGACGGACAGAGACAGACAGACAGACAGACAGACAGACAGACAGAGACAGAGACTAATATTGTCATTCTTTGTATAGCAAGCATGTCTGTTGAATGTACACAGTATAGGCCTATAAGGCCCTATAGTGTAATGCATGTTTATACGCTATACGTATAGACAACTTAAACTACAAATTCCCTCTGTAAACACAAAGTTAAGAAGTGTGCTTTGAAGCAGGCAACAGTGGACTTCAAGACCCATAAATGTATCCCATAAAAGCGCCGAATGAGGCATTGATGAGGAAGCGAATATATAGAAGTAGACATTTCTATTCATTGTCTTCTAGAATTTCTATTAATTGTCTTGTAGACATTTCTATTCATTGTCTTCTAGAATTTCTATTCATTGTCTTGTAGACATTTCTAATCATTGTCTTGTGGACATTTCTATTCATTGTCTTGTAGACATTTCTATTCATTGTCTTGTAGACATTTCTATTCATTGTCTTCTAGAATAATTTCAATTCATTGTCTTCTAGGAGGTCGTCTATGAGATGGAATGGCTTTGTTATACTGCATGCAGCGTCGCATTGTACAAAAATAAATAATGTAAGCCTATACGTCGGTGTGTAATCTAGACGTACCGAAGGGGAGTTCTCCCAAGAAAATTCGCGAGGTCCAATAATATTGTATACCGGTACACTAAATGCGTACCATTCCCCAGAAAATCACACATACGTAGCAATTTCCCCTCCAGAAAATATCCGACAGGTCCTGCATGGTATAAGTAAAAACGTATACAGATAGAAATCTGGAAATTTGAGAAGAACACTAAAAGAGCAGAAAAAGGTCATCACTTTTTTAACGTAGCGAAAACGGTATATTTTGCGGAAATTTTAACCAAAAGACCACAAAAGTTCGTCGGAAAATTCGACCGATAAGATGTGACGTCGGTGGCTAAGCCTTCCGCCCAAAATGTCCTGCCAAAACGGACTTTTTCTCGCCCTCCTCCCCAAATGTCAGAATCTCCCACACCAAGCAGTTAGGGGGGGGGGGACTACACAATATTAAACACCGTGTATGTATGCATGTACATGCATATGTATGCAGTCGTAATCGTTACTGTGCATTTCTAAAGCGCTACTCTGAAGATATACAGGGTGGGCCATAAAAAGTAACCCCCTACGGTGTTTTGTCCATATCTTGGTCAGAAGTAAGAATTTTGAAATGAAATTTTACAGGCTTAAAGACAATTCATATTTACACATGATGACCAGATTTCATCAAAATATTTCACAGAGAACAAAAGTTACATCACTTTTAGTGAGGCCACCCACCGTTTTTTGACGATTCAAAAACGCGACGCAACAAAAAGTTTTAAAAAATCAATTCAATTATTCTGGCCAATATCTTGGTCAAAAGTAAGAATTTCGAAATGAAATTTTCCAGGTTTAAAGACAATTCATATCTACACATTGTGGCCAGAGTTCATCAAAATATTTCAAACAGAACAAAGGTCATACCACTTTCAATGAGGCCAACCCCCATTTTTTGACGATTCAAAGACGTAACGCAGCAAAACACGATTTTATTAAGTCTAATCTCAAATAATTGTTATCAAATAGCCTTGATATGGTCAGATGATCATTATTATTACTATTTTAAAAAGAAATAAAGCACCAGCGTGGCTACACATCACTGAGAAGTCACTTAGCAAGATGACGCTCAAATTGGTAAATAAGGAATCTGTCAGATTAATCAACAGGTCCATCAAGAACTTTGCAAAGAGACTCAAAAGAAGTGTTGGCACTGGTGGTAGGCACATTGAACACAAGTTGTGAAGCACTACCAAGTTCATTTTACAACAGTTATTTGAGATGAGACTTAATAAAATAATAAAATCACGTTTTTGTTACTTTTTTGTTGCGTTACGTTTTTTGATCGCCAAAAATCGGTGGGTGGCCTGACTAAAAGTGGTATAACTTTTGTTGTACTTGAAATATTTTGATGAAATCTGGCCATCATGTGTATATATGAATTGTCTTTAAGCGTGTAAAATTTCATTTAGATACTCTTACTTCTGACCAAGATATTGACAAAAAACCTAGCTTTTGTTGCATTTCGTTTTTGAATCGTCAAAAAACGGTGGGTGGCCTCCTTAAAAGTGGCATAACTTTTGTTCCGTTTGAAATATTTTGATGAAATCTGGCCATCATGTGTAAATATGAATTGTCTTTAAGACTGTAAAATTTCATTTCGAAATTTTTACTTTTGGCCAAGATAATGGCAAAAATCCTTAGGGGGTTACTTTTTTATGGCCCACCCTGTATAAGCGCAGAACACACAGACTCATTCATGCACGGTAGCACGAGCGTTTATCGTCGCATCAGATGGCTGCATGTTGTTCAGTGATGTTGTTCAGTGATGTATGTTCAGTGGAGGTTCGAATCTGATTGCCTGCAGAGATCGGTATGCACGTATAATGTGCATCCATGGGCGAAAACCTGGGCGGAGACTTGGGGGGGGGGGGGGGGTCGAACGAGTGGCCGAAGGAAAGACGCGAGATTTTTTGACGGACGAATGACTGAGCGTCGCAAAAAAGTTTTCCTCTTTTGCCGGAAGACATTTATGACGACTTTCATTTTTATAGTCATCTGGCCGAAAAGTCAAGAAAATTTTCTATTTTCACCGCCAAAAAAGTTGATGACCTTTTTTAGTAACACCTCCATCCCCCTTGTCCTCCCTATAGGTCTCCGCCCATGTGTGCATCCAAGTTCGTGTATACGAACTATACGTAGGCCTATGCTTGCCATATGAGCAATTTACACGACGTGCAGTCTTCATTCGCAATTTTTGGTCTGCATGGAGAGCTTCTGAGTAGAGCCTACATGATATAATTGCTGGTATTGAGGGGGGCTATATAAAAACCGAACTAAAGATGATCGATGAAGGATTATGTTACAGTATAATCCTTCATATACAGGAACCCTGAAAAGTTGGCTAACGTGGGCGGCAAAGATCTGGGCAGCAGCAGGTCTTGTATCATGGTAAGGCGGAGGACGGCTCTTAGTAGCCATTAACGGTTTACACATGAAAAGGCTGGTCGGAGTGTATATCATACACAAAGAACAACCACTGCGAGGTGGAAAGACGTGGGAAACTACCACCTTATCTTCCCAATCAGCAACATGGACAGTCACAGACATGTCCATGAAGCGACCAACCCTCGAATCGAGGAAGGTTAAAGACAAGACAAGACATATATAAAGAAGATGGCCATAATAGATTGTTGCTGCAAACAGCTTTGTGTTGCCTTTCACCTGTCCTGAGGAGGTTTCATAAGAAACGAGCAGCATCATTAAGCTGCATGCACGCATGGAAATATTAGAAACGGGCTGAAGGTTGGCGTGCTAACGACCCTGCCACAGATTAATTTGATTATTTGATGATTTGATTATTTGATGATTTGATGATTTGATCAAGAGTTGCGACTATTATTATACTGCAGGTATACACAGACAGAAACAGATTCACATATGCTTCCGTCGCGAGCATGCACTTAACCCTTAACCGACCAAAGCATAATGAATGGCGTGGGAATGTCCTATAGACCTATACCATCGATATAGATAAAGGGTTAATCTCGATGTCAGTCTAATGCCTGCAGCTGCATCCTGCATCCGTTTACGAAACCGGAAACAGAGGTCAGGTTACCAAGGTTACCGCCTCCTCGACCTCTAACCCTTTAACGACCAGTTGCATATGTCTTCCATGCATTTTAGTACACGCTGGTCGTTAAAGGGTTAAAGGATTTATCTGGTGTTCGACCAGACTGCGTTGACACACAATGTGCAGCCGCTCTGCCGACCAAAGGCAGATGGAAATCGGAATAATATAATATTATATGAGTGCACATTTAAAGTCGTCTAATGTGCACTCGGTGCATTATTCGGTGCAGTTCGAATCTTATTTTAAAGAGAAGTGATTCGAATAATTATAACGTTTATACACAATAGGAAAAAACAAAGCCGTGTTATCTGTATGCATGGATGCATGGATGGATGTTTGGATGGATGGATGGATGGATGGATGGATGGATGGCTAGATGGATTGGATGTATGGATGGATGGATGGATGGGTGGATGGATGGATGGATGGATGGATGAATGGGTGTGTGTGTGGGTGGATGTATGGATCATGGATGGATGGATGGATGGATGGATGGATGGATGGATGGATGGATGGATGGATGGATGGATGGATGGATGGATGTGTGGATGGATGGGTAGATGGATTGGATGTATGGATGGATGGATGGATGGATGGATGGATGGATGGATGGATGGATGGATGGATGGATGGATGGATGGATGGATGGATGGATGGATGGATGGATGGATGGATGGATGGATGGATGGATGGATGGATGGATGGATGGATGGATGGATGGATGGATGGATGGATGGATGGATGGATGGGTGTGTGTGGGTGGATGTATGGATCATGGATGGATGAATGGATGGATGGATGGATGGATGGATGGATGGATGGCTGGATGGATGGATGGATGGATGGATGGATGGATGGATGGATGGATGGATGGATGGATGGATGGATGGATGGATGGATCATCATCATCATCATCATCATCATCATCATCATCATCATCATCATCATCATCATCATCACCATCACCATTATCATCATCATCATCATCATCATCATCATCATCATCATCATCACCATCACCATTATCATCATCATCATCATCATCATCATCATCATCATCATCATCATCATCATCATCACCATCACCATTATCATCATCATCATCATCATCATCATCATCATCATCATCATCATCATCATCATCATCATCATCATCATCATCATCATCATCATCATCATCATCATCATCATCATCATCATCATCATCATCATCATCATCATTATCATCATCATCATCATCATCATCATCATCATCATCATCATCATCACCATCACCATTATCATCATCATCATCATCATCATCATCATCATCATCATCATCATCATCATCATCATCACCATCACCACCACCATCATCATCATCATCATCATCATCAGCCTATGCACATTTACATCGAAAAACGAAATTCGCAGCAGAAGTCGAACAATTATTTTCTAGTCTTCCAATTCTAAGCCGCGCTTAACCGCATCCATATTTTGTGCACCTCAGCAAATATCTGTCGAACCAGTAATTAAGCTTACTTTACGGCCAATTTTCCGCGCAGCAAAGACGATATAAAACGAAAGATTTCGAAAGCGTTTTATTTGTCCGCGGGCGATGACAAATGAACCCGCGATCCGTCATCTAATTGAGCAGTCTATATATATATATATATATATATATATAATTTTTATATTTACATATATATATATATATATCCCTCACTCGGGTGCGTTTTTGATGAAGCTTCTTATAATAATAAGTATGCACGGCTTCGCTTTCTCTTACTCGGTGATTGCTGGCAGCCATTTGCAAATGTCGACGGTCAGCGAACTTGTAAATCTTCACATCATTATCGTCGTCGTCGTCGTCATCGTCGTTGTTGCATTGCGGCAATGCCGAAGCTTATTGGATTCCAAGAAAGTTAGAGATGTGACGTGTGCTCATTGCTCAAGGCGAAACGTTGATCGCCTGTATGTGTGTGCGCGTGTGTGCGTGTGCATGTATGTGTGAGTGTGTGCATGTGTGTGTGTGCTTGTATGTTTGTGTGTGTGCATGTATGTGGGCGTGTGCATTAGTGTGGTTCACAGATACATGGTAAAAAATAAAGTTCAAGCCAGAAACCAAGACTACCTCTCAGTTTGTTAGACCTAGGCCTATCAATAGTATCATTGAGACAAAATTTCAGCTTCCTATTCCAACTAGAAGGCGGTGCTAAGCGACTGTGTTACTTTGCATGGGCCAGTGTATAGACGTTAATTGTACAAAAATAATGTGTCGAGCATACATACCTATACAATCGTAGTATCTTTCAATATAAATCAAATATTGCTGTAATATGACAATAGGTGTGGTACTTAAGCAATTGGCCAGTATTAAATCTAAAATTTGAGTTGGTTTGAAAAATTAGAAATGTTAAAAATTGTCAAAAAACATCGTTAAGTCCATGAATGTTGATAGTTCTCGTTTTCTTACTTCAACATCCGATAAAGTCTTTATAATGCAGAAGTCTAAGCACTGTAAGCAGGCACTGTGTCAACAGCAGATTTCTTTAATGAGTGAGTGGGGACAGCTTTCCTACTTCCCCCGACCACTTGGCTTTTCAACAACATCAGTGATAAGCCAATTGAATTCCTCAAACAACTTCTCACATCTCTAAGACATGCTGTTCAACACTCTGTTGTTGAATTAAGTCTCTGCCTTTTTTGTAATCCTCTTTCTCGATCAATTTTTCTGGCGGAAATGTAAAAAGAAATCACCAATCTTCAGGCGTGATGGTAGCGTCCTCATTATTTTGCTGAGATGCAAAATCACCCATGCAATCTCCTTTTTCAGCGCCATATCACTAAGCCTCACCATCCTTTCACCAAGCTTCACAGTTATTCTGTGGAATATTTAACCTTGTCTGTTATGGGCAAATAGCCACATAACAGACCTTCAACCTCATCTGAAAGGTACTACTGGTGGTTTTCTAGGACCTTCATGGAAGCAAAGCTGATCTCCTGCATGGGCAACTGACTCGTATTTTCTATATATGTCCATATTGAAAGATCTTGTCCTGCATCTACAGCAGCAAGTCTTTTAGCCATGCCCTTGTGTGACAAATTCCACCAAATTACATAGCCTAAGTTGATGAATCCGAGTTTTTTCTTCTTAATTAGATTGATTACATCATGTTGACTTTGTTGAGCACTAAAAGGTATATTTTGATGTCATACAGTAACCTGGCCATCCAATGTGCATTTTTATTATTGGACTCCAGTTTCTTATTGAAGACTGACTTCCAATGTCAACCATTGATATCTGAATGAGTTCTTGTTAATTTATCTAAAACTGACTTTATTTCAGCAAAGTACTTGAGAAAACTGAATACTCTTGCATGGAGGGCTTCAGTACCGGATGTGACTTCCAGTCCTAAGATGTTGTCAAGTGTCACACCTTACCAAGCAGCATTAAATCTTTTAAACATTGGAATATATTGTGAACTCGATAAATCACAGGAACTTGCAGAAGGCTTATGGCCAAAATCAATTCCATCACATGAAGGTCAGCCACAGGAACTCTTGACCTATCTTGATTTCATGCAAAATCGTGCACTCTATTGAAAATTCCGGTGCTGGCATAATGATGTATCAAAGTTCTGGGCCTGCATATTATCAGTGAGTTTCCATAACTCCAGAAAATAACGAACTGCTTTGGATTTGAATTGCATCCAGCCACTGAAGCTAATGTGGGCCTAAGAGTTTATACACACCATCACCTGAAACCAGCCTGGCAGGCGGTTAACATTTCCTGCTCTGAAGATCTCGGGTAGGAATTTCTCATCCAGTGTGCTACCACTGGATAATCTGGTGGTACAAAATCAGATCTTTCAACTTCGGCACGGTCCATCCTGGTCTTCTTAAGCATTCCTTGTGGTACTCCATGAAAGCGCAGGACAGAAGGATAGTAGGCTACACAAGTGCTGCAGAAATTGGCACCAAAAATCTCAATCCTTCATGATCAAATCACCAGAAGTTTCATTTCCATAAAACACACTTGTCACTTAATGGCTTAACAACAGTTACTAACTGTGTAGTGTTGATTCTGGTAAGTAGGATAACACAACGTGGGGTGCGGTGGTGTAGTGGTGGCGTCATTGCCTTGAAGGCAGAGGTTCGAATCCATCTCAAGTTGTAAGCCATTCACTCGCAATTGCTAAGCGCTTCGGCATGAAACTCCGATGCAGTGTCCGCTCTGCAGTCGGGAGCGCCTCTGAGTAGGGGGCTTGAAGGGGCGCTATGACAAGTGCACATACAAATAAACAACAGAAACTGTTTCAAGCTCATCTACATGACATATGTTGAGTTTTTGACCAAAGAAGAAAGGTATAAAGATTTCTAGCTAATACTACTACGTGGTAATTTTTGTGTGTCATTAAGCACCGCCTTCTAGTCCGAATCTGGGGCTGAAATTTGGTCTCAATAATACTAATAACAAGTCTAACAAACTGGGACTTAGTCTTGGATTCTAGCTTGAATTTCATTTTTTTGGACCACACTAGTGTGCATGTGTGTTTGTGTGTGAGCAACTGAGCATGTGTATGTGTGTGTGTGTGCATGTGCGTTTGTTTGTGTATATAGTCTAATTTGCAAAGTTGCTTTTTTTGTTAAAAGATTGCACTTTTTCCCAAAAACCATTCTGCAAACCCGGCCGTATTGGAACGAATCGTTTTGGTAAAGTTTTGAAAGCAATCGGTAAACAACTTTCCGAGATCCTTTAAACCGACACAAACGCGGTTATATTTTTATTTATATAGATTGCATATAGCATCCTTTCTGCAGGGTTCGATTGATCAAAACAGAAGCAGAGGATCGGAAATCAATGGAAATAATTTTAAAAACTTAATATGTAGCAATTAATTTTTTTATTTGCGATATCCTCATGGCATTTTTCGACAGCAATCTCGCTTCATTATCCTATTCAACAAAAAGACAACGCTGCTGTTGGATAATAGATTATCATTAAATCACTCAAACACCGGAAACTCCAGATTCAAACGAATTTGAATAAAATATTATAGGGACCTAGTTGTAATTAGCCTGTCGTATATCAAGCACCAATGGCGGCACCAGAATTTCAGTTTGGGGGGGGGACTGAACTCGGGAGGAAATTTTCCATTTTCATTCGTCAAAATTTCTGACAACCTTTTTTCTAGTCATCTGGTTCATTTGGGGGGGGGCTAATCATCTAAATATTTTACTTTTACATGAAAAAATGAATGGCCTTTTTGGGGAGGCTTGGCCCCCTTAGCCCCCCCCCCTAGCGCCGCTACTGATATCAACCAGGTGGCAAACGCACGCAAACGAATGTAGGTCTACAATGGCCGATAAGGATTAACCTGTTTTACTATAAGCTTATGAAAGGAAAGCTCTACTAATTAATTGAAGGACAGATCAAGGTCTACTCCAGTGGAATCTGTTGGTGAAGGACTGTGGATAAAGAATTAGGCGTTATATATAGTCGTACCCACGGGAAGGGGTTTAGGATCATGACTATATAGCACTCTTTGCACGACCCTCCCAAAGTCCACTCAACCTTTCATATGGTAGAACGATGGCTTTGGTGAAAATGAGTAGGTCTAATAGAACGTGATGGATGCCTTGCATGGTTGCTGACATGTAGTTAAATTCGAATTATTCAGTAATAACTTGCGATCATCCGTCATACAATGAATAGTAATCATTCTCCATTTTGAAATAAAACGAAGATCAAGTACTAGTAGTAGTAATAGTAATAGTAATAGTAGTAGTAGTAGTAGTAGTAGTAGTAGTAGTAGTAGTAGTAGTAGTAGTAGTAATAATAATAATAATAATAGTAGTAGTAGTAGTAGTAGTAGTAGTAGTAGTAGTAGTAGTAGTAGTAGTAGTAGTAGTAGTAGTAGCAGCAGCAGCAGCAGCAGCAGCAGCAGTAGCAGTAGCAGCAGCATGCAGCAGTAGTTGTAGCAGTAGCAGTAGTACGTAGTAGTAGCAGTAGTAGTAGCCTAATACTACTAGTACTAGTAACCTACTATATATAGTACTAGCACTAGCGGTGGTGGTGGTAGTGGTAGTCGTAGTGGCGGTGGCAGTGGTAATAGTAGGGCATAATTATATCAAGAAGAAGTTTCTGACCATCCATATAGGCTACATATAGTCTTTATAGAGACCTAGACAATAAATCTAACATTATGCAGCTGTTTAATCGGTCAATAATTAGATCAAACGGTTTTTAGATGGAGTTAAGCGCAACATAAAGACAATTTCGTGAAAATTCAGCTGCAAGGCTCTGAAAGACTAATCACATCAAATGGAATTAGACTATACTTTGTCGAGCGCTATTGGCGTTCTTGTAACCGTGTTAAGGTGCCATAGAAATCGTCATTGTTAATAATAATAATAATTATTATTATTACATGTAGTCTAGATACGCTTCGACCTCGAGACTAAAAGTTAACATTGCTAATTAGTTATTACAAGCCTTAATTAAGTGTTTATTACGGCTTCTTTTAAGGAATTATTAGAACCTCGCAACCCCTTCTCTCTCTCCCCATCATCCATGGTAATTTACTCCCAATGAGATGACACTGGACATTTCAAAGTATGTTTAACTGCACAAAATAATTTGTTTTAGTTAAGTTCCAACAGTACTGTCTTAATTCACTTAAAATTTCCTTTTGTCTACTGTAACAGAGCTGCACGCTAAAAAAGGTGTTTACTATCAGCACATGTATAATTGTATAGCTATAATAATAATTATACTCCTTACTCCTTAGAAGTAGAATTGCATGTTCTTACACGAGTAGATGATACGAGATGGACTTCCAGTCCTTCGGTCGTTCCAGAAAGTTGTAGGTCTTCGCCTGGATCCGTCTGAACCTCGCGTCCCTCCGATGAGCACGGTAGTTGATCGGTTTCCCAAGTAGGGACCTTCGAGGTAGAAGGTTTGCCCTCGTCGTAGCCGTCGAGGCAACCGGTCCGTTGCGGTGCAGTCTGCCGCCAGTCGCTGACGGACCCTGTCCTCCTCGACCGATGATGGTCCTCGATTCAACGACGACGCTGCCGTCCCTTTGCGCTGGCTCCCCATCCTCGAAGCAGCTGCTCATGCCGACGAACTCGACGCGCTGGGTCCTCGCGATCTCCTGGGTCTCTGCTGCTGTTGTTGCTGCTGCTGCTGCTGTTGTTGTTGTAGTTGTCGTTGTTGTTGCGTTGTTAGGAGTGGCGTTCAGTGGCTGTCGTTCCTCCATCTCCTCCACGCTACAGTCCTCGAGGCGCAACCGGAAGCTGACCTCGGATACGGAGCACGATGACTTCTGTAGCGGCATGAGTGCTACCGAGTAGTTTGCGTCGCCCACCGTCGAAGACAGGTTTAACGCGCGTCTACCTGCCTATTGTGGCATGGAGAATCTATTGCTGGTTTCGGTCTAACACATATTATGAGGGTTACATTCGAATAGTCATGCTGCTGCTGCAAGAGGCACGTGTGCTGCTAGTTATCAAGTATAACGGAATATCATTGATTGAGGAATTGAGTGTGTGGTCGTGAGTGAATGGACTTCTAGGTCGATCGATCTATCGGTTGGTCGGTCGGTCGGTTGGTCGGTCGGTCGGTCGGTCGGTCGGTCGGTCGGTCGGTCAGTCAGTCAGTCAATCGGTCGGTCAGTCAGTCAGTCAGTCAGTCAGTCAGTCGGTCGGTCAGTCAGTCAGTCAGTCAGTCAGTCGGTCGGTCGGTCGGTCGGTCATCAATCAGTTTGACAGTCAGTCAGTCAGTCAATCGGTCGGTCGGTCAGTCAGTCAGTCAGTCAGTCGGTCGGTCGGTCGGTCGGTCATCAATCAGTTTGACAGTCAGTCAGTCAGTCAATCGGTCGGTCAGTCAGTCAGTCAGTCAGTCAGTTAGTCAGTCAGTCAGTCGGTCGGTCGGTCGGTCGGTCAGTCAGTCAGTCAGTCAGTCGGTCGGTCGTTCGGTCGGTCAGTCAGTCAGTCAGTCAATCGGTCGGTCAGTCAATCAGTCAGTCAATCGGTCGGTCAGTCAATTAGCCATTCAGCCGGTCAGTCATTCAGTCTGACAGTCAGTCGGTCGGTCATTCAGTCAGTCAGTCAATCGGTGGTCAGTCAATTAGTCATTCAGTCAGTCATTCATCAGGCACTCTTGCCATCCACCAGAGTTTACTGTGCACTTCATTCAGGTATAGGCCTTGTAGGAAATTCTGCGAGTCTTGTAGTCTTAACTCGTTTACCGATCAAGTCAGTCAGTCAGTCAGTCAGTCAGTCAGTCAGTCAGTCAGTCAGTCAGTCAGTCAGCCAGCCAGCCAGCCAGCCAACCAACCAACGAGTAATTATTCAGGCTGGTTTGTCGTTCAGTGAACGAACCACTCATAAGTATAATTACCAGTGATCCTGTGCAACCGTACATTTCAACGCATTTTTTACCACCAAATCGAGATGCAACATCAATTGACAAAGAAACGCTCAAAATTCCCTCACATCTTTTCGCAGAAACGACCACCATATAATACACGAGTCAAACTCAACTTACGTAGCGCCTTTACTACAGCAGACCCATCGCCGCATGCGACGGATCTACATCCAGGTTGTTTATATTTATCTGGATCCGGATATCCGCTATCGCTCACGAGAAATCGTCCCGCTCCAGTCGCTGGTGACTTCCGCTTTAGCGAGACTCACCGGGTCGTACTGCATAGACGCCTGCCGTTCTGTGCTGCATGGCGGTGATGGAGAAAAGACAAGAAGTAGTGCTACAACTGATGCCGCTGCTGCTGCTGCTGATGGTGCTGCTGCTGCTGCTGATGATGATGGTGCTGCTGCTGATGCTGATGCTGCTGATGATGGTGCTGCTGCTGATGATGATGCTGCTGATGATGATGGTGTTGCTGCTGCTGCTGTTGCTGATGATGATGATGATGATGGTGGTGCTGGTGGTGCTGCTGCTGATGGTGCGTAATTCAGACGACAGGTGGCGCCTGCAGTTTCAAAGAAGGATGTTGAATAGCGAAGCAACGAGAGGAGTGTACGAGAGACATAACGCATTGGGTGCTGACAGAATAAAGATGGAGTGCAGAATACCAATGAACGACGGTCTATTCAACGTATTGCATGGTGAATACTTGCTTGACTCGGTGCGGCTTTCCAGATGTGAATGCGCATCCTCATGCATATAAGCAGCACCTAAGTCGCCTTTTGACGAACGTTATGGACATTGTGCAGACGATACATGCATATTGGAGGCAGGCAGACAAACAGACAGACACAAACAAACAAACGGACAAACAGACAGACGGACAGAAACGGGCAGAGACAGACAGACAGACAAACAAAACAGACAGACAGACAAAAAGACATAGGCCTATAGACAGACGGAGAGAAACGGGCAGAGACAGACAGACGACAGACATACAGTTCAAAATTAATGAAAGCAGTGATGTATTGATAGGGCGCAAGCACTATAGACTTCCTTCTACGTTATGCCATGGGCACAAGCATAATAATTATAATATATTTTACAGTGTATACAGATCATATACAATTATACAACAATCCTATACACAATGATACATATATATGCATATTTACAGGGTGTCCAATAAGTTCGTGAACGATTTTGCTAGCTTGTTAAAAAAAATATACAGAACAAAAATCAATAATTATTGTACCATGCATTTAATAGGCAATAGTGTTGTCTTTGCTGGCTATAACAGCTTTCATTCGTCTGGGTAAAGATTCGATGAGGTTGTACAAAGTTTCAACCGATATCGAATTCCATGTTTTCGCAAACGACGTTTTAGCTGGGCAGGAGTATTTGGTTCAGGATCATTGTAGACACTTCCTGAGAGTATATACTCCAGAGATTTTCAATCGGTGAGAGATCAGGAGAGTTTGGAGACCAGTTTTGAATGTAGTTAGGAATATTTTCGTTCAGCCATGCTCGCGAAACAGCAGATGTATGTGCTCGCGAACAATAACCGTTTTTTCCTCTGAGCGTCTGTTAGCAATGGCGCTTTTCTGCGTTTCCAACTTCTCCACTTTAACTCCCCTTTCATGTAATTTCTGATTGTTTCTTTGTTGTCCTTAAGTCCACCTGTTTTGAGAGGTTTTTCTATCTGTCTCAATCCAGGTCCTCGTCTGTATTTCGCCTTTTTGATTATTTTAATAGCAGCTTGTGTCAAAATCTTTGGTCGACCGCATCGTGCATGATCGCCTGTAACTCGCCTGTGCTTCTTTCAACCCATTTTGCTACCCAACCTTTCGATCATCCTAATTTATCGCCTATGACGGAATATGAATATCCTTCTTCATCAAGAATAGCAGCTTTCGAACGTAACTCAACGTCTGCTATTTTTCCCATTTTCCCCAAGTTTGTTTACGAAAAACGATCGTGAACTGCATAAAATTCGCTAAAAATAGCCCTTCCGCATAAATTGATGACGTCATTTCCTCGTTGCAAAAAACTAACACTTTTTACACGTTTTGGTTTCGGGACATAAAGCTCTTTCAAATGACATAAGCATTATTAATGTTTGTTGCAAAGATTTTTTGCTATCTGCAAGCAAAATCGTTCACGAACTTATTGGACACCCTATATAATACAAGTATGTATACTTGTAGGCATAGGCGTACGGGAGGTTTCAGAAGTGGGGGGGGGGTTAAAGATTGAACTTCTGCCCGAAAAATTTATCCGGCCAAAAAGTTGACGACCTTTTTTGTCGTCCGGGATTATTTTGCCCGAAAAACCAGACTTGCCCCAAAATTGACGACCTTTTTTGTCGTTTGAGTCTGTGTTTGCCCGAAAAAACCACCAAACTTGCCCGAATTTGGGGGGGGGGCAATTGCCCCTCTGCACCCCCGCCTCGTACGCCTATGCTTGTAGGCCTATATATATATATATATATATATATATATATATATACAGGTTTTATCATGGTGTGTTTAGCAAAAACTGAATTCGATCATCAATCTGTCCAATCCTGATGAAATACTTGCATGGCGTGTGCACGGTGCACCATATATATATATATATATATAAGACATACGTCATCGCCATCATCAGTAATTTCCATTTTCCACTGCACAGAGACATAACTGTCTGCTGCATGCGCCGAACCTTTCCAGGATTACGACCAGACGCGGAAATGAACCAAACGATCTGGCCATGGTATTTACTGCGGACTTGATTTGATATAGCGCCGGATTTGTCACGCCGATGTGACTTTTGTGTGGTGCTGTCACGACGAGACATTTGCATGGGCGATTTATCTTAAATTACCTTTCAAGTTTAGTATGAAACTTTAACCTTATAACCAGCTTCTCACTGAAACGTAGCCTGCTATGTGGCTAATGAGAACTAATCCACTGGAGAAGAAATACCAAAGGTCAGGATCGACCTGTACGGTCATCTTCTAAGTCGAAGCTTAGTCCACTCGAAGCACGCTTCGAGCATTCTCCGAGCACGCTCGGAGCGGAACGTTACGTGCATTGAACCTGGTGAGTTGAGCTGCGTGCGAAGCGCCGAAGATTGTAGACGAGAAGTTCTAACAAGACTTAGTGACGTAGCGGAAATGAATAATAATCATCTGGAGGACACAATTAGGATGTCTTCGCTGTCAGGATTAACGGGACGGGTTTAGTGGCGTCAATGACGCGTTTAGTGATACTCGTGTGAGTCGTGTAGTTGGCGGAATGAAGGAGGGAAGACTAAAGTCTAAAGAGAGGAGGAGGCGATGGTGAAGGAGGAAGAGGAGGAGGAAGATGAAGGAGAGGAGGAGGACGAGGAGGAGAAGAAGGACGAGGAGGAGGAGAGGTGAAGGAGGAGAAAGAGGAGAGCAGGAGGAGCAGGAGAAGAAGAAGAATAAGAAGAAGAAGAAGGAGTAGGAGGAGCGGCAGCTGCAACAGTATATGCAAGAGGCGGAGGAAGAGGATGAGGAAATGATGGACAAGAGGGCGAGGGAATGGGGTATGATCAGGAATAGGCTTATAAAAGATAGCCACTGATCACTGACCACTCAACATTCGACCACTGACCTCTGACCTCTGACCAGTACGTCGTCTTTCGATTGCCTATTCCTTTCTTCCTTACGTAATTCATTCTCTCTTCAGTAACTGTTGCTGACGTCAGGGGCGGATCCAGGGGGTGGCCAATCCGGCCATGGCCCCCCCCATTGAAAACTGCCATGGGACGTGGCCCCCCATTTGGTCCGAAATTAGTAATACGAATATGGGTACAATGGATATTGGCCCCCCCTATTCGGAAAATTGTATGGGACGTGGCCCCCCGCTCGGTTTTGAAGTTGAGGACTAAAAAAAAGGTCATCAACTTTTTTGGCGGATGAAATTGTATTTTTCCCCGAAAATTTTGGCACACGACTAAAATTTCCGAAATTTTCTTGGTTTCTCCCAAGATTTTGGCACCCCCCCCCCTAAAAACAGTTCTGGATCCGCCACTGGCTGACGTCATCTTCTCGTTGCTCTTCTCGATGGTCTCTCCATTTGGAGAATGATGAGAATCGTCGACTTACTTACTCCTCTGATTCCCCCCCACACACTTATGCTACGGTCCGCCGTTCCTTCGCTCCCGTTGTACGATCAGGGTGAGAATTGCCGGGGGGTTGGGGGGGTTCAACCCCCCCAGTCTTTTTTGGAGCCCCATGTTAAAGTATGTTTTTCATACCCCAATTTCAAGTTTATCATAGGCCAACCCCCCCAGTTATTTTTCCACAATTCTCATACTGTGTACGATGCTTGGTTTCCGGCTCCCGCCTCAACCCCCCCCCCCCCCCCACCAAAGGCAGACTGAAGCACCCTCGCCGCGACAAGGTGCATGCAGGTAGGTCTAAAGAGAGCAGCCGAGAGGAGAGGCAGAGGGCAAATGTCCAGGGGTCCGGACTCCGGAGACGTTTAAAAGGCCTGGGCTTGGTGGTAATATAATAGAAAGGTTATTATAGGTCTGCATGCCCTATTAATTTAAATAGGCCTAGGCCTGTAATGCTGCAGATGAACCAGTTTCAACTTCAAACTATTAAACAACTTACTAAAATAAAATCTTTTTAAAAAAATTAAAAAAATTGTTTAAATAAAAAATAAATAAATAAAAAAATAAAATAAATAAAAACAACTTACTAAAATAAAATCTGAAACCGTTAGCCACCAATTTCCATACTCGTGCTCTGCAGCATATAATTATTTTCTTCGACCTCTCCTCACAAATTAAGGACCCTACAAAACACAATATCGCTGTTGAACCACAGTATAGATATCTATATTGTGGTTGAACTTAAGTCTCGGCTATAGCCTTCTCTACGTGCATCATCAAAAATAACCGATTTCACTTCGCCGGCTTAAAAACAACCTCGCGCAGGTTGTCTGCAACTTCTCATATTAATTCGTGATCATGATCATGATTATAATAGTCATCGTCACCATCATCATTATCATCGCAGCAGCGCTGCATCATCATCATCATCACCATCATCATCATCATCGTCGTCGTCGTCGTCTTCGTCTTCGTCGCCGCCGCCTCCGCCTCCGCCTCCGCCTCCCCCCACCACCACCACCACCACCACCAGTCACCACCACCACCCCCACAAGTCCACAACCACCACCAAAGTTAACGCTCATAATAGTATTAGGCTATGTTAGCTGTCAGCTAATTTAATCAGTGCACGCCGATTGTCGTACAGCGACGTAAGTAGGCCAGGTGCAAATTGCCGCGCGGCGTCTACACAGGTGATTGTCTGGACAGCACGTGACGTCTAGACGAGCGTACGTTAATTGTACAAGAAGGGAGTGGAAGTGAAGAAGGAGAGTTGCGTGTTGAGAGCCGTTGAGATAGGCTGTAATAGTTGTTGTTGAGTTGCGATAGAGTAGACTGATGAAGGTAGTAGTCGTGTAGTTGTTATGATAACGCAAGTGTAGTCATTGTTGTGTTGTTGCTGATCGTTTTACTTTATATCGGATTTTGGAGTATAATAAGAAGAGTTAAACACGTCGTCGTTGTTGGTTAACAAAACAGTGAAAGACTGTAGATTCTTTAACCTAGCCATTTAGCTAATGAAACAGTTATCTAGGGATAGGCCTACGCTACCACGAACTTATACGAAGAAGCTTCCGAAGAGACTGATAGGAGGTGAAGGTGATATCAAGGAGGTTATCACATTTGGTGTCGTTGCGGTGAGATAACGATCCAAGTTGCAGGAGAACGATCCTAGTTACGAACGGAGGGATTCTATCCAATCAACAGACGTTGCGGAGGAACGGACGCTGTGCATTTATCGAGGAGCCGAGCACACGGGAGAAGCAACGATACATCGAGCATCCGTACGTCAGTGAGAAACGACAACACAACGACTACAAGGTAGAAAAACTTGCTTGTCTATTGAAGTTTGCTTAAAGAATTGAAGTCAGTCAATTGCAAACATTTGAAGAGTAGCCTACTATTTATCGACTAGCATCAGTAAAGTAAAGAAGTAAGATGGAGAAACTTACAGAGCAAAAGCAAGCAACTATTAAAAAGATGGCATCGGAGAGAATAGTGAAATTATTAATCGAAGCAGGCCTTGACGCAGAAGAAGTCGGACAGATGTCGAGGGAACATTTGATGAGATCTTTGGCGGAGGTTTGGGCGAAAGACGCGGAAGAAGAAGGTGCGGTTGGTGGTGCTGAAGGAAAGCCAATTGAGAAGCCACAGGCACCGATGTCTATGGAGGCGTTGCTGCAATTCATGATGATGAGAGAGGAGCAACGAGCAGAGAAAGAAGAACAACGTAGACACGAGGAAAAGGAGAAGGAAGAGCAGCGCAGACAAGAGGAGAAAGAGCGTAAACAAGAGGAGAAAGAGAAAGAAGAGCAGCGCAGACAAGAGGAGAAAGAGCGTAAACAAGAGGAGAAAGAAAAAGCAGAAAAAGCAGATAGGCTGCGACAACAAGAGATAGACATGCAGAAGCAACAGTTCCAGCTTCAGTTAGAACAAATGAAAATAGATCGTGACGAAGCAGAACGACGAAGAATGGAGTTAATGATAGAATACGAAAAAGCAAGAAAAAGCGATGAAGAAATACGAAAACAGCAGATCGAAGACAAAAAGGCTCGCGAGGAAGAAAAGGAGAAGATGCGTTTACAAGAATTGGAGAGAGCAGAAGAAATTCGTCAGGAAGAATTGCAAGTTGAAAAAGACAATTTGGAAAAAGCAGAAAGAGAAAGAGAAGAACAGATGCAATTAGAACAAAAGAAACTTGCTATCAAGGAGGCTCAACTTAAAGAAATGGCCATTGAAAAAGAAGAACGCAGAAAGCAGTTAGAACTATTGCAGCAGAAGATTGAACAAGAAGAACTGCGGAGAATCGAAGATCAAGATCGACTGAAGAAGAGAGACGAAGAGGATCGTAAGAGCCGAGAAGTGTCAGAACAGATTAGGCTCAGAGAAAGTGAGACAATGGTGTCCAAGATTAAGAAGATAGGTGATGCAATGAAGCATGTGCTACCTACGATGCCATATGATATGATGGAAGTGCCATTATATTTTGAGACAGTGGAAAATGCATTCAATAGTTTTGCTGTGGAAAAGCAGTACTGGGTGAAATTGTTGTTGCCATTGATGACCCCGAGAGCGCGAACGGTATTGAATCGATTGTCATTTGAGAATTTAGATAAATACGATGCAGTGAAAGAGCACTTGTTGAAGGAATTCAAGTTAACAGCTCGTGAGTACAGGTCAAGGTTTGCAGATGCCAAGAAGACAGCCGAAGAAACGTATACGATGTTCACGGCTAGGCTGAAGAACCTGTTGAATTATTATGTCCGAAGTAGACGAGTGGACAAAGACTACGAGAAGCTGTTTGATTTGTTAGTGGCGGATAAGCTGAAAGAATGTTTACCACCAGGTCCACTGCAGTTTGTCTTAGCAAAAGAGGGCACAGAATGCTTGGAAGCTAGTAATGTTGCAGATCTCGCAGATATACATGTAAACAATCGGATTGGTGTGATGTTCCAAGACAAACCGAAATTTGAAGCATGGGACAATAGTCCAAAGCAACCCAAGTGGAACAAGGATAGCAAAGACACCGGAAGCCAAGCCAAGAGTAATGATGCAAAGAAAGATAATTATTCTGGAAAGCAGTATTGGCAAGATAAGAAAGAGTCAACGTGGGACAGACAAGCCTACAATCGAACTCCGCCGCTGGGACGCCCAACAGAAAGTAATGCATCATACACGCCGTACAACAAATGGGAGAACAATGAGCAAAGAAGTTTTATAAAGAAACGTTGCCACAACTGTCATTCTGACAAACACCTAATAAAACATTGCCAAGCACCAGGAGCGGCAAATCTGAGGAAGAACTTTAGCAGAAGTGCAGAAAATCTTCGAGTAAACCAGATACAAGTGATAAATGCACCTCCTGGTTGGGAAGAACAATGCAACCAAGAAACAGAAGTAAAGTCAGTGATGAAGTGTACGCCGCAGTTCACCATACTGAAAGAAGCGATAAAGACTACTTCCATTGCAGAAAATTGTCGAGAAACAAAAAGTAAAGAGGAGTGTCAACGCATAAAGAAAATATCGTTGCAGCATGTAAATGTGGAGATACGTGGGACTGATGGGCAGCCTGTGCAAGTCGAGGCGTTGATTGACTCGGGGACCGAGATACCAGTAATCAACGAGGAACTACTGAAAGGAACGACAGTAGAAGAAATCGGCAGAGTTCATTTGCAATGTGTAGCTGGAGAGCCGATTCCAGCTAAGTTGGTGAAAATCGAAGTGCGGATGAGCGGTCGTAACGAAGGAACAGCTACAGAGGACAGGACAATAAATATCGCGCCATATTTAACTTTAGTGTGTGCCAGCATTTCAGCAGAACTGTGTAAAGAAAATCCAGAAAAGTTCCTGCTACATCCAGAGATAATTGCAGAACTGAAAGAGGTTCCACCAATCAGTATATTGCAAGGAGAGCTACAAGCGAATGTGACTACAAGAGCACAAAGTCGGAGAGCAGAAGTCGAAGACGGAGAAGATGAAACGATAAACGAAAGTTCGCAAGAAGATGACACGGAAAGCGAAGATGAACTCAGCATCCAAGATGACGAAAGAACAACATCTGAGAACAATGAAACTGAAGAAGAGATGGCTGCATGTGAACGAAATGATAGTGAAGATTCCGGAAGCGACGCTGAACTGGAGACAATTATGAGGGACTTGTTCACAGAGAATTCGAACGATGAAAGACAGCTGGAAGATGCGAAGAAATTCGAGGAGCAGCAGAGAAATGACGAGTCACTGAAATCGTGGTGGAGGATCACTGAAGACCAAGGATCAGAGTTTAGCGTGGTGAATGGATTGCTGTATAAGAAGCATCAAATGCTGGATCAGCTTGTGTATCAGTTGGTGTTACCGAAAGAGAGAAGAATTCAAGTAATGGAATTAGCTCACGAGTCAGTATTTGGCGGACACTTGGGAGAAGAGAAGACACGAGAGAGAATCAAGTTGTCCTTTGTCTGGCCAAAGATGCGTCGAGACGTGGTGAAATTTTGTAAGTCCTGTGAGAAGTGTCAGCTGAAGGCACGAAGTTTGGTGATGGATCGAGTGCCGATTACACCAATTCCAAGGGAAGATGTTCCATTCCGACGGATGACTATGGACGTGGTAGGCCCAATAGAACCGAAGTCAGCAGCTGGGCATAAGTATTGCTTGTGCATAGTGGATTCATGTACAAGATGGCCGACAATCTTTTTGCTGAAGTCATTGACTGCTAAGGCTGTGTGCGAAGCTTTGATGAAGCTATTCATTGACGTGGGGGTGCCGTCTGTGATCACCAGCGACAGAGGCACAAATTTTACAGCCAGTCTCACAAGAGAATTTTTGAAATTGATGGGATGCTGTCCACGATTCGATTCACCAGGGCATCCTGAGGCAGCTGGATTAGTTGAGAGATGGAACCAGACGTTCAAGAAGATGGTGCATCATGTCATTGTGGAAAATCCAAGACAGTGGCATAAAATCATTCCGTTTACCGTATGGGCATTGAGAGAAGTTCCTAACGCAACGACAGGAGTGGCACCATATCTGCTGGTGTATGGAAAAATGCCAAGAGGACCATTAACTATCTTAAAGGAAAGCTGGACCAAAGAAATAAATCTACCGCCAAACATTGGAGTACAACCAGCAAAGTACCTGAAGAACTTAAGAGCAGACATGGAGAAAGCTTTGATATTTGCTGAAAATTGTGCAGAGGAAAAGCAAAAACAATACGCCAGTCAATACAACAAGAGGGCCAAGGATAAAGAATTCGAACCAGGAGAAAACGTCATCGTCCTGTATCCAACGTCAACCAATAAATTGATCTCACGATGGCATGGTCCATGTACAGTGCTACAAAGAAGATCCAAGTATTCGTATCTGGTGGACATGAATGAAAACGGCCGACGAATCGTCCATGCCAACAAAATGAGGAAGTTCATCGCAAGAACATTATCGTGTGGTCTCATCGTGGAAGAGGACGACGAATTCGGATCAGTGGTAGAGCTACCATTGAAAGAAGACCATGCAGAGACGACACAGAAATCGCTGCAATTGGACTATGAACAGATCGGACATCTTACGAGCGAGCAACAGAAACAGCTACTGGATGTACTGAACCGATATGCAGACAGATTTTCGGACAAACCTGGATTATGTACATTGGTAGAACACGAAGTGGTGCTGAGACCAGACTTTCGAGAGAAGGAGTTCACGGCTTATCGAATACCGTTGATATACCGCGCAGAAGTGGACAAACAAATACAAGAGATGCTGAAAGCAAACATCATTCAGCCGTCGTCGAGCAGAATGGCAAGTCCGCTGGTCATCGTCAAGAAGAAGGACGGATCCTTGAGACTCGCGTGCGACTACAGGTACGTGAATTCATATACTGAAAATTGTCGATACCCCATGCCGATCGTCAACGATGTGCTGAGCAAAGTCGGGAAATCCAAGTTTATTTCCGTCTTGGACTGTCGCAGTGCTTACTGGACTTGTCCGGTGAAGAAATCCGACCAATGGAAAACCGCATTCGTTACCCATAATGGACTGTACGAATTTACACGTGTCCCTTTTGGAATGATTAACTCTGGACGGACTTTTGTAAAAGCCATAAACATGATTTTGCAACCGATTAATGCATTTACTGAACCCTATGTTGATGACATTGCAGTCCATTCTGATGATTGGAACATTCATTTGAAACATTTAGAATTGTTTTTGAAACAAATAAGACTGCATAATGTAACTTTGAACTTGAAGAAATGTGTGTTTGGTAAGAGTGAGGTGAAATTCATCGGTCACCTCATTGGTTCAGGGAAGAAGATGATGAATCCAGATAGGATTGACAGTTTGATTAATTTAAAAACCCTGAAACGAAGAAGCAAGTGAAGCAAATGTTAGGATTCTTTGGTTTCTACAGACAATTTATTTGTAATTTTGCTGAGATTGCTAAACCATTGACAGATTTAACTAGCAAGCAGACACCTGAGAACATTATTTGGACTGAGGACCACCAGAAATCTTTTGATTGTCTTAAAGAAATTGTTTTATCGAATGTTGTTCTGTACATGTTCGAGGTTGGCAAACCATTTAATTTGTACTGTGATAGCAGTGATTTTGCTGTGGGGGCTGTGCTGTCACAAGTGGACGATGAGGGGATAGAACGTCCCGTTTCATTTATCAGCCAGAAGCTGACAGATACCCAGAGGAGATGGGCGACGATTGAGAAGGAAGCCTATGCAATCATATGGGCTTTAAACAAATTGAAAGAAATCATTATTGGTTCCAAGATTAATGTGTTCACTGATCATAATCCTTTAGTTTATTTGACTGAGTCAATGTCGAAGTCTGCTAAGTTAGTCAGATGGTCTTTATCATTGCAAAATTTTGACATTCTGTTGAACTATAAGAAAGGAAAGTTGAATGTAGTAGCAGACTGCTTATCGAGATTGTAGTATAAGGTATTTTGTGATTGCATTTAGTATAAGAATTGTTTGTATTTAGTTTAAGCATTATACGTTCGCTAATTTTTAAGATTAATTAGCTCTCTTCAAAAGAAAGGAAGGAGGTAATGTCAGCTAATTTAATCAGTGCACGCCGATTGTCGTACAGCGACGTAAGTAGGCCAGGTGCAAATTGCCGCGCGGCGTCTACACAGGTGATTGTCTGGACAGCACGTGACGTCTAGACGAGCGTACGTTAATTGTACAAGAAGGGAGTGGAAGTGAAGAAGGAGAGTTGCGTGTTGAGAGCCGTTGAGATAGGCTGTAATAGTTGTTGTTGAGTTGCGATAGAGTAGACTGATGAAGGTAGTAGTCGTGTAGTTGTTATGATAACGCAAGTGTAGTCATTGTTGTGTTGTTGCTGATCGTTTTACTTTATATCGGATTTTGGAGTATAATAAGAAGAGTTAAACACGTCGTCGTTGTTGGTTAACAAAACAGTGAAAGACTGTAGATTCTTTAACCTAGCCATTTAGCTAATGAAACAGTTATCTAGGGATAGGCCTACGCTACCACGAACTTATACGAAGAAGCTTCCGAAGAGACTGATAGGAGGTGAAGGTGATATCAAGGAGGTTATCACATTAGCCTACACAAACTCAGCCTGGCAACCGAAAACTTTAAAAAAGCGTTTCAAAGATAAATAGGCCTAATAAGTAGGCCCTAAACCAAATTTTGTGTAGTGCAACGAAAAGAAGCATCTATAATATCAGCCGCAAATCTTAGCCAATACAATAACTTCTATAGCGCCGATATTAGGCTACGACGCTTAAATTATTGTCAGTTGATAAAACTTGTCGCTTCAAGTGAAGTTGTAGGCCTAGTTCAAGTGTTCACAGAACTTTAATAGATATTGGAGCAATCAGGTAAAATCTCACATTTCAATAAGTACATCTATTTAATATAGAGAATGCTATGCAATTCCTTACAATTCTCTTCGAAATCCTTGTAGGCTATAATACATGAAAATTAGCTTGCAGAAGTTGATTCTTAACGTCAGTCGGTAGAGGGGCGGGTGGTTGTTATGCGTCGATTTATCGATACGTAATCTGTGGTCTGATTAAGGTTGGAATTGTCTTGGACGAACGTTTCATTTTACGGTAAATTAAATCTAATTTCCTATGCACATGCAAATTAAAATAACTTATGCTGAAAATTGTTTATATTAGCAAACTCTGAAACGGTTAAAATTGCCAGAAATGTTGAGACGAGCGTTGCGCCGTTGAAGTGGACGATATTAAGGTACCTTGTGTATAACGCAAAGTAAATAGATAAGTGATTAGGCAATCCTTGCACTGTCTACCATAATTAGAGAGTGTTTTGGAAAATATGAAGGCTAGGCGGTGATAGTTGTGAGCAGGACCGTGCAGTTCTTGACAAAATCTGCGGTTATAAATGGACTTGTGTAGTTGAAGACCAAGTGCTGCTGTGCAGTTAGAAATAGTAAAAAAGGTCATTGCCATCCGATTGGAAGTAATTTACCATGGAATATGGTAGGAAAAAGAAGAGGCTTTGCAGTTATAAAAATTCCTTAAAAAGCTCTGGTTGTGAGAATGGGATGAAGAGAGATTTCAGTTGGATACTCAATTATTATTAATCATCCAATAAGGTATTTATGTGGCGCCTTAAACAAACGACACAGACGTTTGAAATTACCTGTGAACTGAGGACTAATGTGAATTCGATAGGACGTGAACGGATTAGGTGATAACCTGTAGACGTGGTTCTTTTTCAGGAATTCCGAGTATGAATGAGGATGAGTCGGGTGCAGGCGGCGGATCAGTTTTTGTGGCAAGGGAGGACTTAGTGCAGGCATTGGTCAGCCTCGGAGTTACAAGAAATGCAGCATTACGCGTTAGTCAATTATGTTATTCAATTCTTCTACATTACATTACTGTAAAACTTTTGTAAAACTTTTTATAAACACTCTTGCTTTTTATTTATATGAGTTTTTCCTCTTTGAGACCGTTGTTAGAAGTAGGTTGGTGTTTCTTTGTATAACTTATTCTTTAGAAGCGACAGTGCTGTCAAATACTGCTTTTTTTTATCTAATTGCACTGCTAAGCTAGTATCGATTTTTTAAGCTTCATCTGCCATATTAATGTGAAATAAATAAACATGTACAGTGTTGACCATTGTCTTTACTAAAGGAGTTGTTGGTAAACGTGACCCAGCATGTATTCGTGACCAATGGTTTTTAGACTTTAGCGACGAGCATTATTACTAGAATAAATGGAAAGTAATTCCTTCTTGTCACTAAAAGGTTAAAAGAAGTTGGCATTTTTTTGCACAAATCATGTTTTGCTGGCTTGCCCTATCCAGTGGTATTTTCCCATTTTTGGTTCCAGTTTGTTGATCAGAAAGAAACAGGTTGCTCTGTGTTTTGTTTTTTAAAATTGCATTCACTTGTTAAAATAGATAAAGATATTGAATTTTGTTCTTATATATTAGGAATAAGAAACTGAGTTTTAACCTTCATTACAGTGTAGATAGACAAAAAATTTAGATGATTGCTTTCTGATCAAATAGCTACACGATTAACGAACTATGTAACTCAAGTATGTGCTTAACGCAGGACTCATGTTTAAGCAGGTGCCTTGCGCTTGGCTTTCGAGTGGCGCTTTAGAAGTCTGGTGATTACGATTAAACAAATACGAACTTAAAAAACAAACGAGTTGGTAAAATTCTTTCATTTTTCAATATTATTTCTTTTTTGAGTATCTGTCTGATTCTAATGTATTTGATTTGTTTTTGCAGTTATCTTTTAAAAAAGTAATTCAGTTTATTTCTAAATGTTGTAGGCTCTGTACTACACAGGGAACTACAATGCCGATCTGGCAGCAGCCTGGATCTTCGAAAACCAGGACAAAAATCTGGATGCCCCAATGACAGAGGTGATAAATGGAACTTTTTAATCTAACTAATTGTATAACTTTTTAAGTTTATTTATTGATTTTCACTGATTGTATTATAATTTGTCTTATTATCATTACTGCCAATGTTGTTTACTGTATTTTATATTTTAAAATTTAAATAAATTGTGCATTTTTATTTTTTACTTATTTAAATTTGTTTATGTTGAGTTGTTCAATATGCATCATTTTTCCTAGTAACACCTTAATACAGGGGTGTCAAACCTTTTTTAGTGGCGGGCCAGTGTGAACATTTTCTAGCAAGTAGCGGGCCAGGGTGTCGAAGCTCTTGAGCAAAATTGGGTAGTGATCTGAGAGGGAGCTCCGGGCTTGGTCAGCCAATCTCCAGAAAAGTCCAAATATTGCGAAAAGATCTTGATTCAATGTCCACTTTTCGCTTCTTATTAAATTTTGACAACATTTTAAATAATTTTTTGATCTTTAGGGAAGGCTCCGCGGGCCAGAAAAAAATCGTCGGTGGGCCAGAAATGGCCCGCGGGCCAGCTCTTTGACACCCCTGCCTTAAATGGTCAGAAACTGACATGTGCCAGGTTTTTGCACCCCTGTGTTACATTTGTTTATATTAAGACGAGATCTGGTTTAACATTCTCCCAGCAGCCTCTGGAGTTGGACGACAGCAGCTCGGACGAAGACGTCGTCGAGGAATTTCTCGGTTTGGGAACAGCGTGCAAGATGGTGTTTGTCGTCAACGGAGAACTCGCCATGGGGGTTGGCAAGACCGCAGGGCAGGTGGCCCATGCGGCGGTGGGGCTCTATCGAGTGATGATGGATAAACAACAGCAGTATGCAGATCTACTCATCAGCTGGGAGCAAATGGGGTAGGAAAAGGTTTATTTTCCTATTGCTGTTACCAGGGCCGGATTAAGGCATGTTCAACATGTTCGGCCGAACAGGGGCCCCCACACTTTAGGGGCCCCACAAAATGATGAAAAAAATTTATCAGGAGAAATTTTTATATTTCGAGCAAATTTCGCCAGACGACTAGAAAAAAGGTCATCAACTTTAATGGTGGATGAAATGGTATGATTTTCCCGAAAATTTTGCGAGATGACTAAAAAAATCTCGGGCAAAAATTTTCCGAACAGGGCCCACACATTGCTTAATTCGGCCCTGGCTGTTACATGTTATTATTATGCTACTTTCATTCCCATGTGATCATATTTCCTACATTGGCTTTACATTCAACCGACGCTGAGGGAGACATGTTAGATGGTCATTCTGCTGGTCTTCGTGTTTCTGCTTGACATCAACTTCCACTACACTGTGTGTTTCATTGCACGCTGTTTATCGTATGGTTGAACAGGGAAACGAAGATTGTTGTCAAGGGCCAAAACACAGCACATCTGACAGAACTTGCGTCGAAAGCGTCATCCCTGGGCCTACCGTTCTACACCGTTCATGATGCTGGTAAAACGCAGGTATGCTAGAAATGTGTTTCCAATAAAACAGAAGGGCACTGTGGCTGATTGGTTAGAGCAGTCGGCCTGTAATGTGGAGATTATGGGTTCGATCCTCATCCAGGGTAATTACTGTGTAGGAGGGACCTTGAGCAAGTCCTTCAATCACAATAATTGCCCTGGAAAATAATTGCAGATACGCCATTGAGGCGTGTGTGCACTCCAGAGCTTTGTAAGAAGGGCGATATCAAATTGCAGTTGTATTGCATTAATACAACTACAATATATTGAAACAGGTACAGGCTTGCCGTCCCTTATTTTTGTTTTTTGGTCATCATTGCATAGCTATTAGTTAACTCTTAACTGATTTAACATGTATGAATGGATTTGAGATTTTGATTTAATATCGCTTTTCAAGAACTGCTAAGAGATATAAAAGCTTTTTGGAAACTGTTACTTGCTAGTGTCTTGGAGCCCATTCCAGACCACAGGGCCAGCAACAGCCAGCTAAGGCATTAGATTAAGGTTAGACTGTTCTTAGATGAGTGTTGCCTAAGTGATGCTGTAAACACATTTCTGTCTTGTTTTTTCCAGGTTGCATCCGGGTCACTGACGGTGCTAGGCATCATGGGAAAAGTCGACCTCATCAACCAAGTAACCGGACAGCTGCAGTTGTTGTGACCTTTTGACCCCCGGCATATTTGTCGTCGCTCATTTCCTGTTCCTGGTCTTTTGATATAAATGTAGAGATACGTGTTCTCGATGGGCTGCGGTTATGTGATATATGTACAACGCTATTGTTGCTTGCTCTCCCCCGATTGGCACGTTGCTTTTTATCAGTTGACACTATTTGTTGCTTAAGGTCTTTGTTGAATGAAATTAGCGCGAACAAATAAGTTTTAAAGTTTTATTGCGAGTAAAGACAGAATACACATGGATAACTGGTTGTAACAAAGTTTTAATTTTGCTGTAGATTTTTTTTCTACATTGCTTTCAACTGTGCTACAATCCTTAACTAAATATCTCGGCTATTTTCTTGATCTGTGTCATATTTCCTTCATTTTTCACAAGCTTTAGGCCTACTCCTATCCTCAGGTCTTCATCCTCAGTCTTTTTGGCATCTTTCCTTCAATCGTTAGAATCTTTCTCATCCTTGATACAGAATGCACTTTTACAATTCTGGGCGGCTTTTATCCGGAAGCAAACTTTCTCGATCATGAGTTACTTATTGTCTTGATTGTCTTTGTGTTAATAAACTGTTCGTGATGTTACGTGTTATTTATTTTCACTATTCTGTGTTATTGATTCTGTACTTTATAGCGGTGCGCTGTAATAGTTAAATTATATTCTTCGTACATAACAATTTAGTGGTTATCACGCTGGACTGTCAACTGAGAGGCGGGACAGAGGGTTCAATGCCCTGCCAGAGTAGTAAATTTACCTTTGTAGCTAGAAGTTCAGTGGGTCACTGTACTGCAGCTTAACCTTTTACACCCTTCTCTCTTCATATTGCTATTGTTGTAGATTTGTATAAACTACATTAAGAATTATTGCCATAGTTGTCTAAAACTGCACAACAGCAAACTGCATACATTACATAAATAAATTAATGTTATGTAAAACTTATAATATTATGCATCTAAGCATCTTAAAATTTAGGCCTACATCTCTCCTCTAGGAACTTCCAAAAGGTGAACATATGAAACAATTTGTAAATTGAGACCAATGCACTTAAGATTGTCAGTTTGGAATTTGTCAAGCAATTGTTATGAAGTGTATGTGTTGACACATATCTGTAACATTAGTTGCAATAATTACACCTAATTTCAGCTACCATAATTATTGGGCCTAAACGCAGAAACTTCTTAGATCCTGTTAAGTCACCTATCGTCGTGACGAGTTTTCATTCGTCGACTATTCATGACCAGCCGTAAAGTAAACATACAGGTAAACTTTTACATAAAAACTAGATTGCACTGCTTAATATCTAGAATACTTACTTTGTACGTAATATTTATTTATTAGCTTCGCGTCCAGCGACGCACATAATTTGAAGAATATAATTATTATTAACCCTTTTTAGGCCTACATAACACCGGCAACGTATACAATTCAGCACACCCGCCTTAATAGCTGTTCCGCCCCTCTGGTCCTACGGTAACTCGACCTGGACCACCACGGACTACTCTCTCAGACAAACCTTCTGACTCAACGCAGCGCTCGTGAATAAGCTGGTGCCCCGCGCTTGGCTTTCGAGTGGCGCTTTAGAAAATTTGAGTTTACGATTACGAAGCAACGTTTTGTTAGTTCTAATCTCGTCCACGGACAAGATATTTTTAATTCATGGAATATTTATCCAAGCAAAAAATAGTTGTCATGCAGCTGCGAATTAAATATCGTGACCTTAGAATTACACGGTTCTATGTTCATAGGATTTCTTAAGGAGATAGAACCGTGTAATTCTAAGGTCACGATATCTGAATATTATATTATGTCGAGCACTAGTCGCACATTGAGGAGGGCACAGATACCGTGTGGGCGTGTGGCCAGGATTGGCGTAGGCACCTGATAATTTATTTTCATAATCTTGCAATCTACGTGTCGCACTGTGCCCCAATCATGCGACGATAGAGTGCTAAGAATGATAGAGTGAATCTGCGGACATCTGATAATAATACGGAATTTTTCTGGTCATGTGAAGCGAAATTTGACCTCGTATCGAGAGAGTCGAGACTGACCGAAAAACAGGTCGCCATTAGGGTCAACGATCACGTGTGTTCAAAGATAGGCAACCTTAGTGAAGAAGACGCAACAGTCATTTTCTCACTAATTTTGGAGCACCTTTCTCGCCTTCAGGTTCGATTTAATTAACTTTTGTATAACTAAAATTGAAATTTAACGAGATTCTGACTTATATTTTGCGAACGAAGAAGTAGGGCATTTGAAAGTTTACGTAGGTGCATTCATTCGTCTTGACAACGATTGTATTTGACAATAGGTTCTAGGCAGAATACTGATCTACGTTCGTTGACATTATTATGCTAGGCCTAGCCTACCGCGGAGAGGACCAATCTAATCTTAGAACCTCGGTAATTCCAGAAGGCGAGCCTAGACTAACCATAGTCTTTGACTCTTTGTACGATCGTATATAGCCTATGCTAATATAGGCCTATGTGTCTTTGTCTACTGTAAATTCAATTGTAGCCTACTAGAACGCGATGGAATGCCGAATGATACTTTGTAAGATTTTTGGTAGAATCTGATGTAGGCCATATCGGGTTCATTCGCTTTGACGATGTGTGTATGGCCTTTGTATCAGCACGCGTTAAACCGGTTTGCGTTGCTGTGATTTTATAGGCATAGGCCACTGCAGGACAGTAACAAGAGAGGACTAGTCTAGACCAACGATTTTCGGTAAGTTCATATTTATATAGCTCATTATCACTGTGACTGACCGACATTTATTTGTCGAGTCAGCGGGAAACGGGGGGCCGCTACTAGGGGGCGGTATACGGGGGCGGGGCTTAAGTGACGTAATCTATACCTGTAGTGATTACGCGGACTTGATATTAATGACTGTCAGCTGTCATCTCCATTAATTGGAACTCTGCTAGAACAGGTGCCTGCTTTCGAAGGCGGAAACTGGAACTGGAATATTGACAGGGTTGGACGTAATTATTTTTGTTATGATTTACAAATCAATATGGATCATAGACCTATAGATAATAAACGCCACCGCGTTCCGGAGAACTTTCGCTAACCAAGAAAACGACGA
Organism: Lumbricus rubellus; assembly: GCA_945859605.1. Lineage (NCBI taxonomy): Eukaryota > Metazoa > Annelida > Clitellata > Crassiclitellata > Lumbricidae > Lumbricus > Lumbricus rubellus. Next base: position 15,395,031 of record OX243818.1, read on the forward strand.
GTAGGGCCTAGGCCTAGGGTCATCTCCAGACTCCAGACAAATGTTAGGCGTACCAACCAGGGCTGTTTTAAGGAATTTTTAGAACTGCACAACCCTTTCTTTCCTTTCCCATCTTCTATGGTAAATTACTTCCAATAGGACGAAAATGACCTTTTTTGCTAGTTTTAACTGTGCAGCAGTGCTTCTACAACTGCACAAATCCATTTAGAACTGCACTCGTTTAAAAAAGCCCTATTATTATGATTTACAAATCAATAGGCCTGCCTATTGATAATATCATAATAAGCCTATTATAAATGCAATCGAGTTCCGAAGGACTTTCGCTAACCAAGAAAACGTCGAGTAGGGTCATTTCCAGACAAATGTTACCAACAGCTATAGAAGTTCCTGATGGATCATGTAGGCTATAACTCGGGGTGGAAAAATTGATCATATATATATATATATATCAATTTTCGTCGGAATCATCATTAGCCTTTTATAGCCTAATGTCTTTAAAATATCCTAGAGTTAAAAAATAAATAAAAGTAATAAATTTAATCTGATCAATGGTCGAATTCAGTCAGTTTTCGTACGTCGGACTTGAGATCGGTGATCCTAAAAAATAGGCCTAGGCCCATCACCTTTGACTCTGTTTCTGTTACAGTACGTGGTCTAATACCGACCATAGGCCGTATACATGCGCCAGACGTAGGCCTAATTGTTTTGCACATTTTATGTTTATCCAAGTAGAAAAGTAGTGAATTTTTGTAGGCTATTTATAGCCTAGCCGAAGCCAGTCTGGCGATTTTATCAGCGGATAATAGATTTGCAAGATTGACTTCAATTATAGCCTATTCAATATTCATACCCCAATTTCAAGTTTATCATAGGCCAACCCCCCAGTTATTTTTCCACAATTCTCATACTGCCTAATACACAGGATTATAAAATTATAGGCTCAAGAGTCATGGAGATTTCCGGCGCCTCTAGGCTACAGGATGAGAAAATTTACTTTAATCATTGGGCTGCATGATAAATCCACAAACAAGTTATTGTTAATTTCTAAAAGACGTAGGCTAATACTATAATTATGTTGATTCTTAGGGCGAAGAAAAATGAGACAATGTCTGAGAAGACAACAGAGAAAATCGTCGCTGAAGCGGAACTACGTCAGGGATTACATATAGCATCGGCCAATCCATTTGATGATCATCCATCTGTTGATCTCTGTGATAAAAATATTCCACCCGATGGGGAAAAAGTAAACGGCCGAATCAGCCCCGATTTGACCCTGGATGACCCAAAGGCATCGGCGTCACGGGTCGGTGACCAGAAGATGAATGGGTCACGGACGAGTGAGAAGGGAAAAGGAGGAGGAGAGGGAGGAGGAGATGTGAAAAAGTCGTCGTTGGATGATCCGTTCGAAGGGTACAAGAAGAAGTCATTTCTGAAGAGATACGGAGAGTCAATGAAGAAGTTCTTGCCTATTCGATGCGCAAAACCGTAAGACTACCTCTTATATCTCTGCTTGTCCGTATCTGTCTGTTTATTTCTGTCTCTGTCTGTCTCTGTGTGTCTCTGTATGTCTTTGTCTGCGTATGTCTGTCTATGTCTGTCTCTGCATGTCTGTTTATTTCTGTCTCTGTCTGTCTCTGTGTGTCTCTGTATGTCTTTGTCTGCGTATGTCTGTCTATGTCTGTCTGTGTTTGTTTATTTTCATTCACTGACTGTCTCTGTCTGTCTTTGTCTGCATATGTCTGTCTCTGTCTGTCTATGTCTGTCTATGTCTGTCTACTTCTGTTGTTGTCTGCCTCTGTCTGTCTATGTCTGTCTATATTCCGTCTCTTTCTGTTCATGTTTGTCTCTGTCTGTCTATCTATGCTTGTCTCTGTCTGTCTAGTGTATCTGTCTGTCTATTCTTTCCATCTCTGCCGGTGTGTGTTTGTTTCTGTCTGCTTTTGTCCGTCTCTGTCTTAGGTTGCATAAAGTAGCCTCATAGTTTTCTTTCCGATCAACTGATTGAACACTGAATATAAGACAATGATCTATCAAGTATAATATGCATGACTGATTTATTGCAAATTAGATCAACATCGATTGAATGATTAATTAAGCTAATGAACTATTGACAAATGACTGAACGAGTAAATCACTGAACAACTGATTGGAAAAATGAACGAATTATTGCTGAAGTACGAAATGAATCATCAGGCCTAATCAGTTAATGACTTGATTGATAATCATTTATTACTAATAATCTAATCTATTTTGAATGATTAATGACTTGATTGATTAATCATTGATCACTAATCATCTGATCGATTTGTTCCGTCATTAAGCTGAATCAATTAATGGCCTATTGATTTGATTATGGACATAATTATATCAATCATATGGATTGCTTAATTGATTGATTTGTCAATTTATGGATCCATGTATTATGTATACCAAACAATGCATTGATTGTTTGATTGTTGTTCTGTTCTTGAGGAAGGGGAAGGAGATGCCGATTCACAAGTCCGGAATGCTTTCCTTGTTCACTTTCCATTGGATCACGAAGTTTATGTGGAGCACGTTTCGCAAAGGTCGTCTTGATGAGGAGTCGATGTGGACCTGTCCCGCGGAAGAGTCGGCAGAAGTCAACGGACGAAGGTCGGATTAAGAGTAATAGTTTCACAAGTCTTAATCATCATCATCATCATCATCATCATCATCATAATTTCATTAGTCTTAATCATCATCATCATCATAGTTTCATAAGTCTTAATCATCATCATAGTTTCATTAGTCTTAATCATCGTCATCACAGTTTCATAAGTCTTAATCATCAGCATCATAGTTTTATAAGTCTTAATCAGCATCATCATTGTTTCATTAGTCTTAATCATCGTCATCATAGTTTCAAAAGTCTTGATCATCATCATCATCATCGTAG
>OX243818.1:15402947-15502146 GCA_945859605.1 Lumbricus rubellus
TATTAGTTCTTGGTTGGTTTGCATGTGTACCATTAAATATGATTTCATAAAGTACGTCCTGGTCAGCAATTCAGGACCATCTTGGGAAATAGGGTTAAACTGATATAGTGCTGAAAAGTCACCTTATTTAGGCTACTATTATATTCATGTCTGCATTTATTCATTAGAATAACTCAGAAACTGGAGAACTGAGCTGCTGAACTCGATACATAAAGATATTTTTTTTATTGTAATTCGTCGTCGTCGGTGCCTTATTCGTTCCGAACTTTGGCGGCACAAAGGACGAATTGTCTCCATGTAGATCTCTGCTGCGCTGATCGAATCGCCTGCTCCATTGTCATCCCGGTCCATTCTTTCACATCGTCGATCCACATCCTACGCGGTCTTCCACGTCTCCTCTTTCCCTCCGTTTCTCCCGTGATTATATCTTTCTCGAGACAGTTTTCCTTCCTCATGATGTGACCAAAGTAACTTAGCTTCCTCCCTACCACCTCTCCCCACAGCCGTTCGCCACCCACCTCCTGTAGCACCTCCTCATTCCTTCTCTTAGCCGTCCACGGTATTCTTAATACTCTTCTGTAAGATGTCGTTTCGAAAGCCTTTATTCTTCTCACTTCACTCTTCCTGTATGTCCACGACTCCGCTCCATATGTTGCAATTGGCCATATTAGCGTCCTCAGCAGTCGCAGTTTAGTTGGTATGGTGATGCCTCTGTTCTTCCATACCGTACTCATGCCTGACAATACTCTTTTCGCCATTCCCAGTCTTGCCCTTATATCCTCCTCACATCTTCCATCTACAGTTATTTGGGCTCCTAGATACTGCATCTTATCTACCTGTTGCAACACAACTCCCTCTACATAAATTTCGATCTCACTGCCATTTGTAGTCATCACTTTCGTTTTTCCTTTGTTAAATATCAATCCATAGTTCTTCCCTGCATCCACCATCCTCTGTATCAGTTCCTGAAGCTCCTCTGATGATGTGGCAACCAACACAATATAATCCGCATACCTGAGGTTTGACACCCTTCTTCCTCCTATCTTGAAACCGCCCTTATATTGTTCCAGAGCCTCTCGCATTGCCATTTCTGCCACCAAGTTAAATAGGTAGGGGGATTGTACACATCCCTGTCTTACCCCTCTACCAATTTTAAACCACTCTGATAGTACACCTGCTATTCTCACTGCTGCTCTCTGTCCTTTGTATAATCTGTTGATGATTTCAACCAGATGAGGTGGAAAGCCCATCTCCAGCATGGTTATCCAAAGCCGTCCATGTTTGATGCAATCAAAAACTTTGTGGAAATCCACAAAGCACATATATAGGGGCTGCTGATGTTGTTCCGCTTTTTGCATCACAATTCTCAAATTTGTAATCTGATCCCTTGTCCCTCTACCTGATCTAAACCCTGCTTGTTCCTCTGCTATTTCCTCCTCCACCTTTGTCTTGATTCTTCCCAGTAAAATCTTCAGAAGCACCTTACTTGCATGCGACACCAGTGCAATTGTCCGATAGTTAGAACATTCTTTCTTGTCTCCCTTTTTCGGTATAGTGATAAACACTGACTCTGTCCATTCCTGTGGCCATTTTCCCGTTCTCCACACCTCCATACAAATTTCGTGTAACCTATCCACTACATCCTCACCACTAACTTTCAGCAAGTCCACAGTTATTCCATCCGAACCAGTTTATTTATTGTAATTATAATAATATATATATTGAATCCTAAAACACTTTTTTATCAATACTGGATAATCTAATGGAGTTATTTTGCTAAAATGGCACCTTAAAAGGGTACCATTATAGTGTGGAAATAGCCCCACCCCAAATATTTGTTACGTGTTGCTTATATTTATTGAAGTCTTAGCCCACTCTTATAAGCACTGAAAAGACAGGTATTTTGTTAAGATGACACCCTAAAATGCTGCCATTGCAATGTGGAAATTCAAAAAGTTTCTGATGAGGCTCTGAAAAAGTAGAGGTATTTTGTTAAAAATGACACCTTAAAATGCTATCATTGCAATGTGGAAATTCAAAAAGTTTCTGACGAGGCTCTGAAAAAGTAGAGGTATTTTGTTAAGATGACACCTTAAAATGGTACCATTGCAATGTGGAAATTCAAAAAATTTCTGGTGAGGCTCTGAAAAGTAGAGGTATTTTGTTAAGATGACACCTTAAAATGGTACCATTGCAATGTGGAAATTCAAAAAACTTCTTATGAGGCTCTGAAAAAGTACAGGTATTTTGTTAAGATGACACCTTAAAATGCTGCCATTGCAATGTGGAAATTCAAAAAGTTTCTGATGAGGCTCTGAAAAAGTAGAGGTATTTTGTTAAAATGACACCTTAAAATGCTACCATTGCAATGTGGAAATTCAAAAAATTTCTTATGAGGCTCTGAAAAGTACAGGCATTTTGTTAAGATGACACCTTAAAATGGTACCATTGCAATGTGAAAATTCCAAAAGTTTCTTATGAGGCTCTGAAAAAGTACAGGTATTTTGTTAAGATGACACCTTAAAATAGTTCCATTGCAATGTGGAAATTCAAAAAATTACTGATGGGTCCCCCCAGAAACCTGATTCCCCCCCCCAAGCTGAGGGAGACTAGATTAAACACTGCTCTTTGGAGAAGTAGGTTTATAAACTTAGCCAGTTACATTATCATGATAATGATAATAACATTAATAATAATAAAATAATAATAAATTAATAATAATAATAAATAAGAAGAATAAGAATAATAATAATTAGGCCTTAGACTCAATAATGACCAATCTACCCGATGTAGGATGCTATTCTGATAAATATGTGCAGTTGAGAAATTTCCTTAAAATAACCCCTGCAGGTACCAACCAGTCTCGGCGATATTTGTGTACCTTTGTGAATATTCGTGTTTTATTTATGTGTATCTTCATGAATATAAATCATAATTTTCGTGTTTTATTTAGTTGTATATTCATAGATATTCATGTTTTATTTAAGTGTATTTTATTCAGGAATATTCTTTTTTTTATTTACATGTACTTTTTCAAGAATATTTTGTTTCATTTATATGTATTTTCTTCATGAATATTCATATTTTATTTATGTGTATCTTCATGAATATTGATATTTTATTTATGTGTATCTTCATGAATATTGATATTTTACTTATGTGTATATTCATGAATATTCATATTCTATTTACGTGTATCTTCATGAATATTCATATTCTATTTACGTGTATCTTCATGAATATTGATATTTTATTTATGTGTATCTTCATGAATACTCATGATTTAAAATATATTTATGGGTTTCGTGAGTTCTCACAGCTGTTGCTAATCTGGTTTCTCAGTATCCTAATCATGCTTCTTGAATTTTATTATCAGCAATAATAATAGTGACATTTAACGAATTAGGAAATTCTTATACAATATTCATGTGTTTCATGTTATTTGTAACTCAGAATACGGTCTGAAACTGTGGATTATGCTTGGAGTCTACATACTTAAACCTTATTTATTCTGTTCTAATAAATATTAACGATGTAGAATCTATTTTGCGTCTTTAGGACCTATTAAACTGAAGACATCACGAATGTTATTATTGTCTTGTTAATAATCCACAATTATTATTATCTTCACTGCAGGCATTGATCTCTAGGCTGACGACCTACGTGCGAAAGAACGCCATTGTTGTTACTGACAAACGGGTAATGAAGTCTCGATTTATCTCAAATCATTATTTAGTCATTTATCCTTTCGTTTATTTATTTATCATTAATTTGGATACATGTAATGCACCATGTAAGGATATAAGGATATCCTATGTGAATAATAAACTATAGGAGAAAACCTAAATGGCCTGTATCTGGAATACTCAGTGTATGCATGGACCATTGCATGCCTACCGCTACCCGGTAAGCGAACAGTGATTCTTCAGTATACGTCCTCCTCTATGACTGTTCTTGCACAAGAGAATAGCTTTGCCCCACAAAGTTACCAATCTTCGGCCTCCTATATAGTAGGCTAGTCCTCCATTCTATCTTCCCTTTACTTTCTCTGTTATATCTTCCCTTTACCATTCCTTTTATCTGCTTTTTAAACTTCCCTCTTATCTTTCCTTCTATCTTCACTTCCCGGTATAGAAAAATAACGCTGTTAAAATCGTAGAAAATGCCCTTGCACATGCAAGACACACATCATACATAGTCACAGTACAGGGTTACTCATTTTTTTGTTACTGGGGTATGATGAATGTCTTCTGCCCTCCTCTCCTCGAAATCTACTGACTACAGTTCAGCAATTGTTTAATTATCTATTATAGTAGCTTCTCCGCAAAATCTCATCATAAAATCACAAGACAATGTACATGTATGATGACAGAGAATAGCAAAGACCAGTAGAGATTTAGACATTTTTGTCTGATCCAGGGAGAGGAGTTCCCCTCCCAATCCCTAAGGTTATGACTGGCACTTATAATTAGTTCCGTTTATTGGATTTTTGTTGTTCTGGAAGGTTCGAATGATAAACGAGATTCTGACGTCAATTAAACTCATTAAACTCTACGCTTGGGAGAAATCCTTCGCCAGAGCAGTCGCCGGTATATTATATATAATTATATTCGTTCGTTCTTTCCTTCTGTCATTCGCTTATTCAATCGTTACTTCAAACAATCATCCATTCAGTTGTATATTCACGGTCAAGTTATTACGTCATCCATCCATTCATCCATTTTTCGTTCGTTCGTTCGTTCCCTCCCTCCATCCCTCCCTCCCTCCCTCGCTCGCTCGCTCGCTCACTCACTCACTCATTCACTCTCACTCACTCTCACTCGCTCACTCACTCACTCACTCACTTACTTCATGCATCTTCATCCATCCATCCATCCATCAATCCACCCATCAATCAATCCATCAATCCACCCATCAATCAATCCATCCATCCGTCCATCCATCAATCCACCCATCAATCCACCCATCAATCCATCCATCAATCCACCCATCAATCAATCCATCCATCCGTCCATCCATCCATTCATTCATTAATCGTTCGTTCGTTCCTTCCCTCTTTTCTTTCATCCATCCATCCATCCATCCACCCATCCATCCATCCATCCTTATTATGTCTCCTGTTGCTGCAGCTGTTCGTGCGAAAGAGAAACGTCTGCTACAATACGCTGCCTATCTTCAGACAATGAGCATCGCAGTTAATCCAATGGTTCCAGTCTTTGCGTCCGTCTGCACATTCATGGGACACATCCTCGCAGGAAATGATCTCAGCGCCTCTCAGGTCTCGTATCAAATCTATTCTAATCTAATCTAATCTAATCTAATCTAATCTAATCTAATCTATCTAATCTGTTATAATCTAATCTAATCTAATCTATACTAATCTAATTTGCTACATTCAAATCCAGATAGGTTAGTGTTACTGTCTGACCGCCTTGCTTGTGGCTGATGAGGCTGCTGTTCAGTGGCTGGACGCGTTCTGCAAAAGCTAAATATGTTGATGATGACGACGACGACGAAGACGATAAAGACGATGAAGATGATGAAGATGATGATGATCATGATCATGATGACGATGACGATGATGATGATGTGAGTGATGTGATGGTGGGCAGTGGTGATGGTTGTGGTAGTTAGTAGTTGTGGTGAAGATGACAACGACAACATTATGATGATGTTGTTGATGATGATGTTTTCTGTAGGCTTTTGTCATCGTTGCTGTTTATAATATCACGAAGATGAAAGTCGCCGTCATTCCTCGACTCGTCCGTCTGTCGTCCGAAGCGGTCGTTGGACTCCGACGAGCCAAGGTAAAACGACAGGACAACGACAGACAATCATAGACAACGACAAACAACCATGGACAACATGACGGACAGCAACAAGAACGGACAGTGACGAGACAACCATGGACAACATGGACAACGTCACATTATTGATAGCATTGCTTGCAACTTTTAGGTGATGACTTAAATTCTGATAAGTGCAATACATCAAAGGAAATTGGATCACATTTCAAGACACAACATTAAATTTAATTAATGAATAAAACACCCTTACTTAATATTTATTATCGCACCATTTCCGCATAACATAAGCTTACATAAAGACACTACATAAACGCATGCAATCACTTTGCATTTCACCACATTACCTTACATTACATTACCGAACATTACATTACGTTACCTTACATTACACTACCGAGCATTACATCACGTTACCTTACATTACACTACCGAGCATTACATTACGTTACCTTACATTACACTGCCGAGCATTACATTACGTTACCTTACATTACACTACCGAGAATTACACTACGTTACACTATATTACACCACCGAACATAACATTACGTTACCTTACATTACACTACCAGGCATTACATTACGCTACCTTACATTACACTACCGAGCTTACATTACGCTACCTTACATTACACTACCGAGCATTACATTACGTTGCATGGATGCAGGAGTTCCTGGCGATGGAGGAGATGGATACGGACCGCTTCCTTAAACATCCACATGATCCAACATGCGCCGTTGAACTGACCGCATCAACGTTCGCTTGGGACGTCGCTCTGGCGAAGGGAAAACACGAAAAGCGGAAGAAGGGAGGAGAACGAAAGCGAAACCGGAAGCGCACAAAGAACATCCGGAAGTCAGAGAACGGAGGCGGCGGCGGTGGGGGCGAACAGGAAATGGTTCCGATGAAAGAACTGGAACATAAACAAAATGGCGTCGTTGCCACTTCCGCTGGAAGTAAATTCGTTGACGTGCTGTATGACGTCAGTCTGAAAGTGCCAAAGGTCAGTGGGAATGGGGAAGTTTAGGTGATATATAAATTGGGGGAAACAGTCACTTATCAATTCATTGTGTGCATTCGTTCGTTCATTTGTTCATTCATTCATTAATTCTTTAATCATCCACATCCTTCCGTTCATCAAACTATCTTCTGACCATCCATTTATCTATCCATCCATCCATCAATGCATCCCCACATCCACTCATCTGTATACCCACCCATCCATTCAATACTTCATTCATCCATCTATGATAACCTGGTTCTACAATCCACATGTATATGTATAGTATATGAATATTGTTTCTTTTTCAATCCAGGGAAGCCTTTGTGGAATCTGTGGTCGGGTAGGAAGCGGAAAAAGCTCCCTTCTTTCCGCTCTCCTTGGCCAGGTGCGTTCGCTAAATTCGCATGTTATAATTTCGTGTTCTACGTAAATTCCTATATCTCATACCGGTATCTTACGGAAAGGAAGGCGAATATCAATCGATATATCCTCAAGTGGCACTCTATGAAGATCTAATTCAAAGATCATTATTGAATCTGGTCATTGTGAATTTCACTTCGTACTATTATAGCCACACAATATTCTTGATTGCCGCAGCATAATAAATGTCGCTATGCTATAAATTACTCTTTAAAAGACGCTATATAAACTTGCAGATGCATCAGAGCAGCGGAGGATTTGCTGCCGATGGTCGTTTCTGCTACGTTCCTCAGCAAGCGTGGATCCTCAACGCCACAGTCCGTGAAAACATCCTCTTCGGTCTTCCATACGATAAGGACAGGTACACGTCCATCCATTCATTTCACATCACAGCACGTAATTAAGGTGACTTCTGTAGCAGTGGCGTTAGCAGGAGTTTTCGTTGTGGGTGGGGTGGTTCGAGCTTTGAGAATTGTGAATCGTAATCGTAAACTGGAAATTTCTAAAGCGCTACTAGAAAGCAAGTGGTGAAAGCAAGGAAGCTGAACTACTTCGGACATATGATCCGAGCAGACAAGCTGCCGGCATTCATATGTCAGGGCTATGTGGATGGAAAAAGGGCCCGAGGAAGGCCGAGAAGAAGATGGATGGATGACGTGGAGGAGTGGACGGGGATGGCGATGGTGGACTGCGTGAGGACCGCGAGGAACAGAGAGCAATGGAGGAGGATGACGTCGTCGACTCTGATCCCTGATCCGCAGCAATGAGGATGGGCACGACGACGACGACGACTAGAAAGCCAAGCGCGGGGCACCAGCTTATTCACGAGCGCTGCGTTGAGTCAAAAGGGTTGTCCGTAAGAGTAGTCCGAGGTGGTCCGGGTCGAGTTACCATAGGATCAGAGGGGCGGAACAGTGAATGGGGTAGTGGTGCATGCTGAGGGGCTTTTAGTATATTTTAGGGCTTCAAATTGATCTAGCTGACGGAAGTTCGACGTAGTAGATTGTCGGCAAGGTCAAGTCGATCGTAGCGTAGGCGGATAGGCCTATAATTATACAAGCAATAGATTCGATCGTTCGCGAGTATGTATACACTCTCTGTAAAATGTCGACAAATACCTGGTATGGGGTATACCTTATTCTATACACATACATGGCTATAACAACTGATAAAATTACAGTAACTTACAACAGAACTGCGGTTAAACCAAAATGATAAAATAATTGACAACTTATTTTCCTACAGGCAAGCATCTTTCTATGGCACCCCGTCATAATAGCCCGGTCAAAACAGCCCCGTCAAAACAGCCCCGTCATAATCGCCCAACGACAAAACAGCCCCGTCAAAATCGCCCAGCGACAAAACAGCCCCGTCAAAATAGCCCCGTCAGAACAGCCCGGGGCTATTTTGTCGGGGACCGACAAAGTCGCGGAATAACACGATTTTCGTTTTAAAAAATAGACTGACGAAATTCACGTCTTTTTAAGGAAGCCGAATTGGTGAATATAATGCTTGTAAAGTTTAAGATGACTTCCGGAAATGATCGCGTTGGTAAACGAACATCGCGTTTTATCATACATCCAGCTTCTATCTAAGATCTATAAAACCTTCATCCAGCTTCGATTTCTCAAGCATTTGATCATCCATCCAGCTTCTATTTAAAATATAAATACCTTCATCCCGCTTCCATTTCTGAAGCGTTTTATCATTCATCCAGCTTCTATCTAAGATCTATAAAACCTTCATCCAGCTTCGATTTCTCAAGCATTTGATCATCCATCCAGCTTCTATTTAAAATATAAATACCTTCATCCCGCTTCCATTTCTGAAGCGTTTTATCATTCATCCAGCTTCTATTTAAGATCTATAAAACCTTCATCCATCTTCGATTTCTCAAGCGTTTGATCATCCATCCAGCTTCTATTTACAATATAAATACCTTCATCCAGCTTCGATTTCTCAAGCGTTTGATCATTTATCCAGCTTCTATTTAAAATATAAATACCTTCATCCCGCTTCCATTTCTTAAGCGTATTATCATTCATCCAGCTTCTATTTAGAATCTATAAAACCTTCATCCAGCTTCGATTTCTCAAGCGTTTGATCATCCACCCAGCTTCTATTTGAAATATAAATACCTTCATCTCGCTTCCATTTCCTATGCGTTTTAATAACGGTTTTATCATTCATCCAGCTTCTATTTAAGATCTATAAATTATAAAACCTTCAATCCTTCATCCAGCTTCGATTAATTATTAGATCTTAAAAACCGTGATCCAGATCAAACGCTTCAGAAATGGTAGCTGGATGAAGGTTTTATAGATCTTAAATAGAAGCTGGTTGAATGATAAAACGCTTAAGAAATGGAAGCTGGATGAATGTTTTGATATAGCCTATCTGAAATAGTTGTCCGTGTCGTCTATGACCGGACTGTTTTCGCGGAACTGTTTACACGGGCTGTTTTGACGGGGCTATTTTGACGGGGCTATTTTGTCGGGAACTGAAATTTTCTGGGCTGTTTTGTCCTTGGGCGATTATGACGGGGCTATTTTGTCGCTGGGCGATTATGACGGGGCTGTTTTGACGGGGCTGTTTTGACGGGGCTATTATGACGGGTCACCCTTTCTATAGTAGACCATTCTATTTTGTGTAATAATTCTTACTGACATATCTTTAATTCGACTTCTGGGCGTTGTAGATACGAAACTGTTTTGCGCCAGTGTCATCTGACCTATGACATGAAGTGGCTGCCATCTGGTGACAAGACTGAGGTAAGGAGTGGCAACTGTAAAAAATAGTCTATAATTTCACTCTGTAAATATACAATAAAGGCTGAGTTCCACTGTGCACAAAGAATGTTTTCCCATAAGTAGCCTATTATAGGTCTATGCAATGTGTCAAGATGTGTCTGTATGTGTTTTTGTATGAATGTCGAATTGTATGTTTCTATGTTTGGATGTATGCATAGCAACATCCATGTTTGTAATAACTAATAGCATGTATATCTGGGATTTTATATAGCGCCTCTCGGAATTGTAACCGTGCTGAATATTAAATATTTAGGCCATTCTGTGTATAACAGTTGTTATAACGAGCCGACTTCGTGACTGATTGACCGAAATACGAGTTGAAAGATTTTCTCTTCCTTTTCGTTTCTACTTTTTTGTTGGCAATGAGTAGTGGACTGACTTTTCTGTAATATACTATATGCGCTTTTAGCAGGACCCTTGACCTTGACCCAGTTACCTTGACCTAGTGATTTTCACCTGCAATGATAACTCATGTATTTATTGAGTGCAATAATTGTCTGTTAAACCCTAAGTTAGTCCATGCACTATTGCACGGTTTCTGTTAAAGATCGGTGAGCGTGGAATAAATCTGAGCGGGGGTCAGAAGCAGCGGGTGAGCCTGGCCCGTGCCATGTACAGCGACAGGGACATCTACCTCCTCGACGATCCCCTGTCAGCCGTTGACCCTCAGGTGGGCAGCCACCTGTTCGAGAACTGTCTTCTTGCATGCACTGCCAATCGTAAGACGGTCATCTTCGTCACACATCAACTGCAGGTAATTTATCTCATCTACAATGTACGCCTATCTAATTAGTATTGACCTATTTATGCTTTGTTTTCTTGTTTTATTTAATAGGGGCTCGATTATTTGTTTAGTTGTTTGCTCAAATGCTTCTGAGTACACTTACATACATGTAGTCTGTGGAGTGTGGATAGGCCCTATGTTCTTTTACAATCGTCGTCGTCGTCATCATCATCTTCATCATCAGTATCTATGGGCCAAAGGTCTGTTACAATAAGCCTCTATTATTGCCGCGACGAATTACAATAATCCTGTTTTACAATCATATTTGTGCCTGTTATTTAATTACTGTCTTATATAGAATAATATCACAAATCGTAATTTTTTCATTGGCTTTTTTCTGGTTGGTCAGTACCTCAGCAAATGTGATCAAATCATACTGATGAAAGACGGCCGCATCTTTGAACAAGGCACACATGAATCTCTCATGTCGACATCGAACGGCGAGTATGCTAGCCTCATCAACACCTACTACTCCGAACAGGAAAACGGTACTTAGAAACTATTATATTTAAACACCTTTTTTAATGAAGCATCAATTTAACTAAATTCAAATTGCTACTCAATTATTTATTAGCATCTTGTAGAGCGTTTTCGTAATTTAATAGCCTTGTGCTGCACTGTTACTGTAGTATGCATTTGTGCAGCAAAACCAATGTCAAAGTCTAAGTTGTGTTAGACCTAATAGGCTACATGGCCTAATGTAAACAATTTGTGGTTTTTCTGAGAATAATACTTGAAAAAAATCTGAAATTTCGGCAGATAGCCCACTTTCAAATTTTTTTATGTGCAGCTCTAATGCATACTTCATAATAGATATCCGCAAATTTTAAAGCCATTGGGAAAATTCCAGATTTCCGTAAATGTCAAATACGGATGCTTTCGGATTATAATTAGTTAATATTCCGGAAGGCTATGCTGTGAATTTTCTCAGAATGTTTTGTGGATTGTCGGTCTGCCTGTGTTTATTTGCAATTCAGCTGCTGCTGCTGCAGAAACAAAGTCTCCATTGTATACGCTATAAGACTATAATTGACAGAAAAAAGGACAAAGGAAACGGCAGAAGATTCAGGCGCCAAAGGGGATGCGAATTTTCGCGGATCGACATCAAGTGTTGACAGCGCGAAGAGCATCTACTCGAGACAGAATAGTCTTCTCGTCCAGTCAGAGGGTAGGCAAAATATATTTTTCGTATTAAAAGTTTTTTATGTATGCTAATAATTCATAGCATCATTTACACATTAATTAACTCCGATTCAGTGTTCTCGCTGTTGTCGGGAGCGCCTCTGAGTAGTATGCCTATTCTTGAAGGGGCGCTATAACAAGACATTCATTCATACATAAGTACAAACGGTGCCCTACAAAGGGTTGGGTCCGTTTTCCAGTATTCAGCTGCTTACATTACCAGGTCTCCGTTGTTTACTTTATATAAGCGTACTAATTAGTAATCCTGGGATTTTGTTCTGAGTTTAATCTAAATTCACGAAACTATTCGCGAAAATTTCTATCTGGCGTTCAGATTCCGACTGTAACTGATGAAACTGTGCATGTGATTTTGGGAGAATCTAACTGAGCCTATATGAAACTATTTTGTTGAATTCTATTCTGATTCAAATTTACGAAGCTATTAAGGTAAGCTGATGATCACCGGAAACATTAATTTTCTTAATCACCTGTTCAGGTAAACTCGTTGAGGCTGAGGTGAGGGAGAGGGGAGCCGTAACGTGGAACACTTACCGGACGTACTTCAAAGCGGCCGGCGGGTTCTGTATTTCCGGTCTGGCAATCTTGAGCTTCGTACTTCCGGTTCTGTGTTCATCGTTCTGCAACTGGTGGCTGTCCTTCTGGATCTCTCAGGGCAGCGGAAGCTACGACTCTGGCCTCGTATGTCTTCTACTCGCTATGTTGTTGTTGTCGTTGTTGATGATGATGATGTTGTTGTTGTTGTTGTTGTTGTCGTAGTCGCCGTCGACGACACTGACGACGTTGTTGATGATGATGATGATGACGACGGCGACGACGACGACGATGATGTTGCTGTTGATGACGATGATGATGATGATGATGATGATGACGATGACGACGACGACGACGATGAACAAAGTGACTATTCTAACAGTAACAGAAACGGAATGATTCAAAACATTAGATTTTTTCTTAGATAATGCTCTATTTTGTGAGTATAACTGATGAAATATAAATTATTTGCAAATGTTTTACGTTTCAGAATGAAACTTCTTTCGCCGACAACAACAGTACGAACGTAACGTGGGCGGAGGGGGAGCAGGAGGGTCCACCTCGCGGTCAGATTAGTGACAATCCGGATCTCAACAAGTATGTGATGATCTACGGATTGGGTGCCGTCGCTGTCGTCATCACTCTATGCATCCGTGGATTCTTATTCACTATGGTCAGTATAAGAACAATGACTGTTCATCAATGACGACTTGATTTATATTATGTATTGGTTGTATTCTGTTGTTCGATTCCGTTTTTTCTATAGACCAAATTCTATAGACCAAAGACATGGTCTCATGGTCAGTTCTGATCTGTCCTGTTCTGAAACTGTATAGTCTTCACTTGCTCTTACATTGAGGTTTTTAAAGTCTTTTGTCTTTCTGTAACTCTTTTAATTTGCTCGAGTGGACTAGTCAAGTCTAGAAGTCTAGAACAACGGAATAGAATGAAATAGAATGGGTTGGAATAGAGTGTATATGGAATGGAATAGAATATGCCAGTGCATAGAATGGAATAGACACTCCTGCAGTCATCATTCATTCTTGTATAGGTGACGCTGAGGGCGTCAAGCAGCATGCATGACATGGCGTTCAGTCGATTGCTTCGTAGTCCGATGGCCTACTTTGACGTCACACCTGTAGGCCGAATGCTCAACAGATTCTCGAAAGACTTGGATGACAGTAAGTTCACTGATTTCTCACCACAAACCCCATCTATCTGCCTCGAGAACGGCAGACATGGGAATTACATGTGACTCGTACAACCGCCTTACACATGCTGTTTTTTTTTCAATTTGTAACAACCGAATGCTGACAAGATATTGATGTCTATATTTCTTATCAAATGTTTGCCAGAGTTGACTAGTCAGAATTAGAGTAGGCTACAATGGAATAGAATAGAACAGAATGTAAGAGAACACAATAGAATGTAAGAGAATTTAATCGAATACAATAGGTGGAATACCGGTATAATGGACTATAAAATTTATTGCTATGCAGTCTCCATAATATTTGAAGTTCCACCATTGTGCCATTGACTGAAGATGCTGATATTAGAGTTCTCTTTGCATACTACAACGCAATCCTATAACCAATGGGTTTAAATAATCTCTTCTTATATAGGCCTATTCCTGTGGATATTTCCAATCTAGGCCCAGGGTTTATATAGGCCTAATTTGCGTTATCTACATGTAATTAGTTCTCACTTTGATTATTGCCTGATTAATTTGTGATACTTGTAACTTTTTCCTGCCCTATATCTTAGTGTGCTTGATACTTACGGACCAATAAAAAACTTTGATTGATATTAAAACCTAATATCATGTTTTCTTCATCATCAGTCGACGTTCGACTTCCGTTCAACGCAGAGGAGTTCATCCAGAACGCTTGTCTCGTGCTCGGTTCCATCATCATGGTCTGCTTCATCTTTCCGTGGTACCTCATCGCGGCCATACCTCTTGTCGCCATCTTCTGGTTCGTTCAGTCCATCGCCAGGGTCGTCGTTCGAGAGGTGAAGAGGGTCGACAACGTCACCCGATCGCCAATCTTCACCATCGTCGCCACTTCCGTTCAGGGTCTGCACACCATACATGCGTACAACAAGGAGAGCGAGTTTCTCGACAGGTATGTATACGCTGGGTTGGTGGTGGTGGTGGTGGTGGTGGTGGTGGTGGTGGTGGTGGTGGTGGTGGTGGTGGTGGTGGTGGTGGTGGTGGTGGAGGTGGTGGTGGTGATGGTGGTGCCATGGTATTGATTGTGTTGGTGGTGTTGATGGTATTGGTGATATTGGTGGTGGTGGTGGTCGTGGTATTGGTGGTGGTCGTGGTGGTGGTTGTGGTGGTGGTGGTGATAGTGGTGTTGGTATTGGTGATATTGTTGGTATTGGTAGTGGTATTGCTAACAGCAGTATAGGAGCTGCAGAGGCAGCTGTTGCAGTAGAAGCAGCTTTAGTAGCAGCAGTACCAAGAGCAACAACGGGAGCCACATCAGCAAAGAGAGCATACATTCTCTTCACAAGTGCCTACTTATTGTTTTAATTCATTTATTAATTGATTTATATAGCGCCCCTTCAAGAGAGAACTGCTAAGAAGCACTCCCAACTCCTGCACGGCCAAAAAGAAAAGGTTTCGGTCAAACAAGACTTCAATGCGCTCGTTTTTTGGCGCAGAATGTCTGCCGCTAAAAAGCATGACATCACCTATATTATACTAAAGCTTTCTTCGGAAGCTGATCATCTGGTTTAGGAGCAATGCTTTCTACATGCAATGCATCTTTCCATTTATGCAGTTCTGTGTGGGGCGCGTTGGTGTAGTGGTCGGGTCGTTGCCTTGGAGCCGGAAGGTTCGAGGTTCGAATTCACCTCGCCGCGTAAGGACCTTGGGCAAGTCCTTCACTCACAATTGCTCAGCGCTTTGGTGTGAAACTCCGATGCAGTGTCCGCTCTGCATTCGGGAGCGCTTCTGAGTAAAAAGAGCTTGAAGGGGCGCTATAACAAGTGCACATACAAACATACAAACATTCTGTGTGTCAAAGAGGCTCTATGACTACTAGGGTAGTCCCAAAATCACGGTCAAAAAGTGAAAAAATCACGGCCTACTTTTGCAAAAATCCAAAAATTCACGGCACCGTGATTCACGGTGCCGCGAAATTTTTTCACTCACAATTTCTGTATTAAGTCGATTTTTTTTTTGAAATTTAGCATAAACGAGTATTTATGAATGAATATTCACTTGTCAGCGACGTAATTCACTCCCCAAAACAGAAATTCATACATTAATTTAATGGTTCCGCACAGAAAATCTTAAATGAATTTAATGGTTTCGCGCTGTTTTTGGTCGTGGGCGCCATTTTTGACGTGTTTTTATTTTTAAAAAGTGCTGAAAATGTGAAAAATCACGGAAAATCACGGAAAAAGGCAAAATTCACGGAAACCACGGCAAACGGCGAAATTCACGGTTTCCGTGATTTCCGTGAATTCGTGATTTTGGGACTACCCTAATGACTACGTTTCTATTTTTGTTGCTCTAGATTCAAAGGCTTCCTGGACAGGAACACGGCCGCCATGTTGCATTACTTTTACGCCGGCAGATGGCTTGTTATCCGACTTGACCTTCTGACGATCTTCACGACAACGTTTACCGCTCTTTTGGTCGTCCTCACGAAGGGTATCCTCCCGCCGTCATACGCGGGTCTGGCGCTCGTCTACGCTGCCCAGGTAGGTGATAGAAGAGGAAGAAAGGAGACGGGGTCAGTGGCGTATAAAAAATTAAAAATTGGGGGTTGGCGGTTGGGAGGATAATCCTCCACGGTTGTCAGAGGTGGGAGGGTGATGTTTTGAACTTAAGCTGGGTTGTTGTTGCTGATTTGTGATGATGAAACAGCTTTCAATACAATTGACAGGAGAGGTTGTCCTCCATCATAGGGATACTGGGGAGTAGTATAGTGAGTACCGGTATTAGCTCAATCTAGACCATGCCTCATTAATATTCATAGCGCTGGCCAAAACAACCTGCAATACAGTTGAACAAAGTGGAAAGTTTGTTCTCCGTTTTAGGGGGACCTAGGGGTATGCGCCACTGGCTGGGAGTGGGGGGTAGGGTCAGTCAACGAGAGTGTGATGCCCATGATTGTTGATTGGCTGATTAGCTGATTTAAGTTTATTGGTTGATTGATTGATTATTTGATTGATAGTTTTTGGTAACTGCTTCATCTATTTATTGATTGATTGATTGAGATTAGTGAGTGACTGAGTGGCTCATTTATTGAGAATACTTAAAAACGGTTAAGTTCACAGAATGTTTTTTTTCTTTCCAGATGACTGGACTCTTCCAGTACACAATACGATTGATATCCGAGGTGGAATCACGTTTCACTTCCGTGGAAAGAATGCACTACTACCTCCAGGTAAGAAACACTAGACTAGAATTAAAATTAAATGAAAAAATATTTAATATTAGCTGTAAACAAGTAAGTTCTAAAGAATGTAAGACTTAAGCAGACGTGGAAATAAATAAATGAATGCATGGATGTAGGTCCTATGTATACGTATGGATAACTGGACGGACGCACTGATGTATGCACGAATAACAGACGGACAGATGTACGCACGAATAACAGACGGACAGAGGGAGAGACGGATGGATAGATGGATGGATAGATGGATGGATAGATGGATGGATGAATGGATAGATGGATAAATGGACGGATGGATGAATGGATAGATGGATGGTTGTATGTATGAATGGATAGACGGATGGATGGATGGATAGATGGATGGATAGATGAATAGATGGATAGATGGATGGTTGGATGGAATGGATAGACGGATGGATAGACCGATGGATAGATGAATGGATAGATGAATGGATAGATGGATGGTTGGATGAATGGATAGATGGATAGATGGATGGATTGATGGATAGATGGATGGAATGGTAATCATATTTACTGCTGCAAATGAATATATATATGAAGTTATATACGATTTTATCATTCTGTGAAACAATCAAACCGTCAAACAAACCAATCAACTAGTCAATCATTCTCAATCAACTAACCGACATTCACATCATGTTATCATTTACATTGTGGGACGCGGTGGTATAGTGGTGGCGTCGTTGCCTTGGAGCCGGAAGGTTCGAGGTTCGAATCCACCTCACCGCGTAAGGACCTTGGGCAAGTCCTTCGCTCACAATTGCTCAGCGCTTCAGCGTGAAATTCCGATGCAGTGTCCGCTCTGCATTCAGGAGCGCCTCTGAGGAGAGAGTGAGAGCTTGAAGGGGCGCTATAGCAAGTGCACATACAAACAAACAAAAACATATCCATTGTTTGCTAGTGTCTAACGTTGATATGCACTCCAGACGACATTGCTGTTCTCCGTGTTTACATAGGAAGTGATAGAAGAAGCCCCGTGGGTGATTCCCGATCACCGACCCGCTGCCACATGGCCACAGAATGGCGGTGTCACTTACGTCGAGTACTCTATGCGATATCGTCAGCGACTCCCGCTTGTCCTCCATGGAGTTTCCTGTCATATAAAACCAACGGAAAACGTCGGGATTGTAGGAAGAACGGGATCAGGTGATTTGATTAAGATCTGATTAAGATTGGGATCGTATTAAATTGGATTAGATTGATATTGGTTACAGTCTTATCTTATATTTATATTAGCACTTAGATTTAGTGGATAACTGTTGAGGCTAGTGTTATTTCAGGTTCCTTTAAATTTGATGATAATCAAATTAGGAATAGCTAAGGTAATGGTGTGTGAAGTAGGACTAGTAGTAAAGGTGATGGAAAGCAAAGTAACGCCATTAGTAAGGGTAATGGAATGTAAAGTAACACCAATAGTAAGGGTAATGGAATGTAAAGTAACACCAATAGTAAGCGTAAAGTAAAGTGAAGTCCATCCAGTTCCTTGTGGAACACAGGGAGGCGCTCATCTCCCTTTCAATAGCCTGAGCCAGCAATGGACGAATCCCAAGGTCCTGTATACGACAGTAAGGGTAATGGAATGTAAAGTAACATCAGTAGTAACGGATTGTAAAGTAAACCAGTTTTAAGGGAAGAGTTAGACTATAGCCTATAGGTTAGATCAGTGAATGCTGAGCGATCTTTCTTCCGTTTTCCTTTTCCATTTTCTCTTTTCCGAGATTGTCAGTCAACATGCATGGTTGTTCTGCTTCCAGGCAAGTCTTCCTTCGTCTCCGCTCTCTTCCGCTTGACTGAACCGGAAGCTGGACGAATCCTGATCGATGACGTGGACATCTCAACGATTGGACTCATCGATCTCAGATCGAAACTGTCGATCATTCCACAAGACCCACTGCTCTTCGTTGGCACCATCCGGTATATAATAGGCCGCTAATCAAACCACATGAGATCATTTTTTAATTTTATTTATATCTATTTACTTCTAGCATTTGCTATTGCGCCCCTTCAAGCTCGCTACTCAGAGGCGCTCCCGACTACAGCGCGGAAACTGCATCGGAATTTCACGCCGAAGCGCATGAGCAATTGCAAGTGAAGGACATGCTCAAGGTTCCTTACGCGGCAGCTTGAGACGGATTCGAACCTAGAACCCTCCGGCTCCAAGGCACCGAACCCACCACTACACCAACAAACATAAGTAGAAGAGAGTAGTGTTAAGGTTAGGTCTGAATGACAGAGGGAACTTGACTGTCAATTCCTATAGGTTTCCGACCGGCCACGGATATTTCTATTATACTTGAGAAGAGTCCATTATCAGAAGTTTACAAAGCACAACTGGATTAGGAGGGTTTCGTTGATCAAGTGCTATTGGTTGGCTGACTGATGAGACTAACTGACTGATCAACAGATTGATTCTTTCATTGGCTGATAGATTGACTGATTGATTGTTTCATTGATTGATTGATCAATTGTTTGATTGATTGATCAATTGTTTGATTGATTGATTGATTGATTGTTTTATTCATTTATTCATTGATTGATTGATTGGCACATTGATTGATTGATTGATTGATTGATTGATTGAAGGTACAACCTTGACCCATTTCAAGAGCGTGATGATGCCGACCTTTGGCAAGCACTTGACAAATGCTACATGAAATCCATGGTAAGTAAGTTTTGGATTGATCCTGGATTGATGAACTGATTAATTTATAATTCATTCGAGCCAGTGGCACAATAGAAGTTACTCATTTCTATTATTTGCGATCGATTTATTCAATCAGTTATCCATCCATCCATCTTCTTATCCACCCAAACAAATTAAATGATTAATTAATTAATTCACTCATTTGTTAATTAAACATTTAGCTCATTTTCTCTTACATATAAAAATGCTCGAATAAATTCAATTCAGTGAATGTTTGAATGACCCTGAGATGACCTCTCTGGATTTGTAGGTTGCCGGTCTTCCACGCTGTCTCGACTCCAACGTTGTTGAGAATGGAGAGAACTTCTCTGTCGGAGAGAGGCAACTTCTCTGCATGGCCAGAGCCATATTGCGCAACAGCAAGGTCTCTATTATATTTATAACCTCTCTAAACCATATTACATCGTACACTACCTTACTTTACATTACTTTGATTGTTTCGCAACAGCAAGGTCTCTATTATAACCTCTCTGAACCATAATATTGCATCGTACACTACCGTCTGCTACCTCACTTTACATTACCTTAATTGTTTTGTAAATTGTAATACAATACAGCAACATATTTTGTTATTACCCTCCTTTCAAAGCTCAGAAGTGCACATGATCTTACGGCAGAACATCGACGGCACTGTGTAATTGTAAGTGGAGGTTACTCAAGGCAATACAGTAGTTAATTGCTTGAGTGGAGTTTCGAACTCATACCCTCCACATAACAGGCCAGACACTCTTGCCAATCGGCCACCGTACAGCCCCATTTGCTGGTATTCCAGATCCTGGTCTTGGACGAAGCGACGGCTGCCGTGGACACGGAGATGGACGCTCGGATACAGAGAACGATCGTGGAAGCGTTCTCCGGATGCACGATTCTTACCATCGCTCATCGGCTCAACACCGTCCTACACTGCGACAGGGTCATGGTACTCGACAAGGGACGGGTGCGTTAACGGTTCGAAACCGGATTTAAATGAATGGCTGAAAATTTTTATTTTTATATTTTCTTTATTTCTATAGCACCCCATCAAACTCACTACTCAGAGGCGCTCCCGATTGCAGCGCGAACACTGCATCGGAGTTTCCCGAGCAATTGTGTGTGGAGGACTTGCTAAAGGTCCCTATGTGGCGGCTTGAGGTGTATTCGAACCTGGAACCCTCCGGCTCCAAGGCATCGACGCCGCCACGACTACGCCACCGCGCCCTCAAGCGTGGGTCACGTTTACAGCGCTGAACGGGAATGGTTGGCTTAGAGCAGTACCGTTTAATTGGCTGGCTTTTAAATGAACTGGGTCACGTAGACAGCGCTGATTGGTGTGATTGGTTGGCTTAGAAAAGTACCGTTTGATTGGCTGGCTTTTAAATGAACTGGGTCACGTTTACAGCGCTGAACGTGAATGGTTGGCTCTTTTTATTGGCTCGTTGTAAAAAAAATAGGGTCATAATATTATAGAAGAGGTTAGCCTTGTTTTGTTGGCCTTCAGTGACTCCATTCCTCCATTAACACGGATTATCTGTAAGGCCTGTTGTCGCAGAGCCAAACCACAACAAACTTAACGAATTTGAACTAATATTTGTGTGGGCCGTATTTTACAAAGTTACGTACCTTTAAACTACCCCGTGGTGACGCCACTGGCGTTAGGTTGAACAGGGTTGATGAAATCGATGTAGAAATCAAAAGGATCGAACAGGAAAAACCAACAATATCGTAAATTATCGCGCTTTTGAATTTTCTATTTCAGATTGTGGAATTCGACGATCCTCAAGTTCTTCTTCAGAATCCGAGCTCAAAGTTCTTCCAGATGGTTCGTCTTCATCCATAGCGATCGGATTTACCCCCCCCCTTCCAATCACCCCACCCCGCCCTAGGCCTTGTTACAGTCGTCAGCTACATATTGCCTCCTGCACTTTATTAGTCAAAACTGATGATATTATGAAACGCTGTAGTCAATATTTTGTTCCATTTAGCCTAAACTTCCCTAACGGGTATCTTCAAAAACTTTCTTGCCTGTTTACTAGGTAGAAACTAGGACTATGTTTATACTAGCCTACAGTTAAATGTTTACACATAGGCCCTAGATGGGTAAACTTAGGCACAGTTGATTATTATTTTATGAGCTTACTCGTTGTGCGCATTGTGTGAGAAAAATCTGATATTTTTAATGGAAAAGTCATGCAGACCAATTTACTTACATGTCTTTCTTGAAGAACTTTTGCAAGAGTTGCAGATATTGAGAGTGGGGTTAAATTACATGGTTGCCAATACTTGAATAGCCTACGTGTCCCAGTTACATATGCATGTAGTCTACTTGCATATGTACTACGTGGTAGGCCTAGATAGTTGCATTTTTATACATAGTCAATTTTCCGTTGCATATTATAGTAATTTTTTAATCTGACGAGGTTTCGCAGTATTTCCATACAATTTCATTTTGAGGTTGTGTGCCACTTTCGTTTGTGATCTTGTTTTTATCCGTTGTAAAAATTCTTGCTTATACGCGAATTATTGTTAATTTATCGTCAAATTAGGTAAATTTCGTTGCAATAGGCCAAGGTCTTAGTTTGACGATTTTAGAGCAATGAACGAAAATCAAGTTACTTTTTACATTTCAAAATCAGGTTTAAAACTGATTTTCCTCATATTTGAAAGGTGCATAAACGGTGTTTAAATACAGCCTACTTGCGGTGCCGTTTAGAAAATTGTTTGAAAATAATGTGTTTTACTATTAGGGCCTATAATAGTTGGTTGCCCGCTAAATGGTCACTGTTTGGCACTGTGATCTTGCAGATCTATGTATTGTATACAGACTATTCGTTATAGAAAATTCAATTGTCAATAAAAATATTTTCGTAGCCTAATCATTGTTCTGATTGTTGCAAACGTGTTTTGGTCACTAGCCAATAACAGAGGTAGGCATACAGAACCCTGAGGTGCTCAACAAAATCGAATTTAGAGTTGGTGCGGTAACGGTAATTGCAAATTATATGGCTCCTCTTGAAGTAGAATTCGATTTCCGGTGTTTCAGTCTAATCTTAAATTTAATAAATTTAAGTATGTGAGGCTTTATTGATTAAATTCGAATAATTAGCATAGTATTCAGATAAATTACTGGTCGTTCCGCGTTATGAGTGTTAGAAATCAATCATTATCAATTTTATCTAAGCATGAAACGTCTCCAAACATCGCACAGCTGAATAGTTCTGTCGTCGTTTGTGATCAGAATTTGTTGACGATCACTGGTACATCAGCCATTACTTTCTTGACAAACCCTACCACAAAACAAAAGCAACACAATAGTGATAGTAGCCTACTACTACTAATTATAGTCCTACTTATGCTAATTGTGATAAATACCATGGATAACAATTGATTATTGTGGATCACATCATGTCTGCATGACACTGCTGCTGCTGCTGTTAGTAATAGCCTACTACAAATTCTGCTGCTACTACTGCAACTATACCAATACTACTGGCTATTATTATTATTATTACCCATCATTATCATCATTTAATCATCATCATCATCATCATCACCCCATCCATCATCATCGTCATCATCATTATCATCATCATCATCATCGTTATCACCACCACCACCACCGCCGTCATCATCATTATGACGCAGCTAACAGGAACAACCGTAAATTTAGGGCAACAATTAGACTGTGTAGCGTGTAATGACAATAAATGAAATACACCTTACAATAATCTAACGCTTAGACAATAAACAATAATCCCCTACTGGTCTATGATAATTATATGCTAAGTATAGACAAAGCTGCGTTCAGCGATTCCCAATATTGCACTGCGCCAATGCGTTAATTAATGCCTGAGTATGGGAAGGCCTTGATGTATACATAATTATAGGGCGTACCTTCGAACTTGATGTTTCCATCTAAATCCTCTTCGGTACCAGTGAACTTGAAGATGCTCTCTACGTCCGCATCAGTTAACCTCTCTCCTGAAAAGAAAAACAAAAGAGGGCGATAAGTCCACTATACATGTAGACCTACAATGCAATGAAATAGTATCACAACTTTGCTGCTTATAATACTGTACCTGCACGAAGCCATTAATTAGGCCTAATTGTGTCGAGGCAAGGGCAGTTAGGCACTCATAGGCCTACATGTAATGTAATAGGCGGCATACAGTAACTGTAATCGAAATTTTTGTCATTTCCAAATACCTAAAGCGCTACTCCTGAAATAAGAGCAGGGCTGCAGAGCACCAGCTTATTCACAAGCTTATAAGAGGGTTGTCCATGCAAAGATGACACAGACAGAAAATTTGATCTTTTTGTTAATTGAGTTAATGGTGGACTGATCGTTCAACCGCCCAACGGATTGATTGACTGACTGACATGTATGAATTGTTACTTGATTGATTGATTGATTGATTGATTGATTGACTTATTGATTGATTGATTGATTGACTGACTGACTGACTGACACATGTCACTCCACGCAACAGTCATGCAGTCAACCACCAAGTCTTCCCATTGATTGACTTCCCATTGATTGACACATTAGCAAAAATAAGTGCAAAGAAACGAATAAGTGAAAGAGATAGACAGACAGACAGACAGACAGACAGACAGACAGACAGACAGACAGACAGACAGACAGACAGACAGACAGACAGACAGACAGACAGACAGACAGACAGACAGAGAAACAGATAGAGAGACAGAGAGAGAGACAGACAGACAGACAGACAGACATACAGACAAACAGACAGACAGACAGAGAGACAGAGAAACAGACAGACAGAGAGAGAGACATACAGACAGAGAGAGAGACATACAGACAGACAGAGAGTGAACGAACGAATGAATGAATGCAGTGTGTATACCAATGGACGTGAGTGCGTGTCGTATCTCGGCGCCTGCGACGTAACCCTGAGACTCGCGGTCGAAGGTTCGAAACGCTTCCATGAAGTCAGCATAAGTTCCGCTGTCCAGTTCGTCGCTGACTGCCTTGTAGATGGGAAGGATCTCCTCGAACTTGTAACCTTTCTCACCTTCAACACATGAAAGACCAGCGTTTTATCTAGACGACTCTGGGGGGAGTTCTCCCAGTAATGGATTTTACCTCTCCCCAGAAAAATCGCGAGGTATTGCATGCATGTAAATACGTGTCATTCCCGCAGAAAAGTCAATGTGAAAGAATTCTTTCCCCTCCCAGTTCAACCACGATGATACAAATTCAAATAGGTTTTATGGAGCCTGCATCCATGGAAAACTCTGATATGAAGAGTAGACCATATTATATAGACAACTTACAGACGCGTATCTTCAAATTTGCCAGACTTGCCAAGAATGGCACTCTGTCCAGCTAGTGATCTAGAAGGGTCACACAACCTTTGAGTTACCCAACCATTGAGTTAACTATCGATTAAGTTACTTAACGACTAAGTTACAAAACCATGGAGTTCCCTAACGATTAAGCTATACCTAACCCTTGAGTTACCTAACCATTGGGCTACATATTATTCTGCCGAGTTACCTAACGATTGAGTTACCTAACCATTGAGTTATCTAACCATTGAGTTGCCTAACCCTAAAGTTACCTTACCATTTAGTTATACCTAACCATTGGGTTACATATATACATATATCTGTCGAGTTACCTAGGTGTTTGGTTCCGCCGTGAGCCATAACAAGTGCGTTCGTTGGATTGAGTCCACAGCATCGAAGGAAGTCACCGACCTTCGCACCATCCACAAGACCATCTCTACCGTCCCAGAAATCGAAGAGGTCAAACACCTCACGCACCTCTGCAATGCATGGAATTACAGTGCATGAGGTAACTGCGTTCACCATGCATGGTCAGGTATACATACACCACATGCATTGCTAGTAAAGTCACGATAAGGTAGTGTACGGTATGCTATTATACATACAATATACGGAAGAAACTGCACGGGCTGCCTATGCGAAAACGCGTTGAATTTCAGATTCTAATGATCATGCGCATAATAAATTACATGTGCAGAAACTCACAGCACGTTTGTTTTTCTTTCTCTCTGCATGTCTGCCTCTGTCTCTGTATCTGCCTCTATTCATCTTTATCTAACTCCGCCTATCCATCTTCCATGATACATGTCTAAGCTTATATTTCGTGGGATACTTGCCATTATCCACCCATCCATCCATGACAATAGTTCAAAGCAGTTTGTACGGCAGTCATGAATTTCGTCTGACTTTCTCCTTTATTCTCACCTTCAGTCAAGGCTCAAGACTCAGGATGCCTCGAAGCAGGTGCAGCAGCCGAAATATACATGAATATAATATATTTATATGCATATACATGTAGGTCTACATATAATAAATAATGTATAATATATATATATATACATGTAACATATATGTGTATATTGTATATATATATATGAGTGAAGTCGACAAATTATATGCAATATTTACAATCTTATACACGCTTGGAACTCTGATGGATTGAAGAAAGGGAAAAAGATGCATGTGGAGCTGAATCATTCCGAAATTCATTGCCTCGTATAAATATTTCCCAAGGAATACAGACAGATAGGCGGATCGATTGAAGCTCGAATGGATGGGTGAATGGATGGATGAATGGATGGATGGATGAATGGATGGATGGATGAATGGATGAATGGATGGATGATTGGTCGGATGGGTGGATGGACGAATGGATGGATGTTGGACTGGATAAATTCCATCTGCATTTTTTCCATCCTTTCTCTCTCCCACCATCATTCACCCATGCTCTTCTCATTTTATTTATTTATCTAATTTATTTATTTATTTATCTATTTATTTGTTCAGCTTACCTTCGATCTCGTCTGGTGTAAGATTTGTCTGCATTGTACACAAAAGAAAATTCTAGACTTTAATTTAACAAAGATATCTCAAAAATCGGCAATAATTATTGTTATTGAAGAACGCTATACTGTACAATGTAGACGATCATAATGATAATATCAAAGGTATTTATTTTGAAGGCAAATTAAAAACTGTTTCAAATGTGATTCTAGAGTAGAATATTATTTAATAGGTTCACTGCATAGTTCAGTGTATACTTTCGACATGACATCTATATTTTTTGCTGTATTCTTCATCCAATCCCACATTTCCCCCTACCTGGCAGTAACTGAACTAACTTACAATTATTATCATTGATATCTCAGGAAGAAAGATCGCTTTAGTTAGGAAACGCGGTCATTGTGCATTGGGAAAAATTTCAAAAGATAATTTGCAAAATGCTGAAGAATTCACTTCAGATGTGGTATGGTCTCGAGACAGTGTCTCGGCCTCAGCACATCTCAAGACAGATTTAGGTCTCGGAATCTACTGTCTCGGTCTCGGTCTTGAGGTCACAGTCTCTTGTAAGCTGGTGGAAGTCCTGTTCTTTTGGAATCTGCGCCAGTATAATTATAGTTGCCGCGCAAACAGTACTGTCCTTAGTTCTGAACTATTGCGGTGCACAATTTTCGTGTGCCGGTGTGGTAAATAGAAAGCTAATAGACATGTAGGGCCTATGCAGCATTCTTATAGACTATAGTAGGTATATAAGTAGGCGGGTTTGGAAACTGGGAAACTAGTTCATGAATTGCGTTTATTGTTTATTGCTAAATGTGTCCTCCCTGTGAAATTAATACTGAAATCTTCAGTCCTGACTTTTGAACTGCATGTCTCAGACCAGTTTAGGACAATTATCCTGTTACCCTCAGACCTTGAGTGTAAGTCTCGGAGCATGGGCGTCCGCAGGAATTTTTCTAAGGGGGCGCAAACTTTTAAATAATTATAATTGTCACATGGTCTAAATTTAACGGGTGACAGTTTGAATTTCCATATTACCACGAGAGAATCCTATAGCCTACCTATACGTTAACGCTATGCGCCCGAAGAATGATAATTAGGTTCAACTTGTAGAACGAATCGATAATCACATTGACAATCGCGTTGTAACAATCACAAACAAATAATCTAAATTTATGTGCAACTATTATGCGAAAATCCAGAGGGGCGCAATTGCGCCCCCTTGCGCCCCGCTGCGGACGCCCATGTCTCGGAGGCAATTATAGTCTTCAAGTTGCTGTCGTGCATATAGCCTACAAGTCTGATTTACCGGGGTCAAATAGATAAACTCCTGAATACCATTGACAACTTATACAACACTATTAAAAACAGTTTTCCTTCAAAATCAATTAAATATAATTATTTACATTACATTTCAATTGCGATCTAGTCTTTCGACTCTCGAGTAATCGATAAAAACTCTGCACGATCGATAAACAATCTTGCGTGTTCGAATGTTGAGCCTATAAACCTACTATACGTGAAGACAGAAAACTTACCATGGCTCGAGATACCGCTGCTGCAGTGTCAAGACTTCTGCTATGGTCGAGAAACGACTGAAGCAAAAGACATCAGCAACTCTATCTGCGGTGCCAGAGCAATTGCAGAACTTTTTTAGGCCTGTACGTACATGTAAGCACACACGTAGAATGTGTGTATGCATGTAGGCCTACGTATGTATGTATGTATGTACGTACGTATGTATGTATGTATGTATGTATGTATGTATGTATGTATGTATGTATGTATGTATGTATGTATGTATGTATGTATGTATGTATGTATGTATGTATGTATGTATGTATGTATGTATGTATGTATGTATGTATGTATGTATGTATGTATGTATGTATGTATGTATGTATGTATGTATGTATGTATGTATGTATGTATGTATGTATGTATGTATGTATGTATGTATGTATGTATGTATGTATGTATGTATGTATGTATGTATGTATGTATGTATGTATGTATGTATGTATGTATGTATGTATGTATGTATGTATGTATGTATGTATGTATGTATGTATGTATGTATGTATGTATGTATGTATGTATGTATGTATGTAAGTATGTATGTATGTATGTATGTATGTATGTATGTATGTATGTATGTATGTATGTATGTATGTATGTATGTATGTATGTATGTATGTATGTATGTATGTATGTATGTATGTATGTATGTATGTATGTATGTATGTATGTATGTATGTATGTATGTATGTATGTATGTATGTATGTATGTATATATGTTGGTATGTATACATATGTGCAATGTTTGCTTGTATAATATTTGTCTTCCTCAACCTACTCCTACTAATCGTCTTCATCCTTATTCCTTTTCCTCGTTGTCTTTCCTTCCTGCTTCCTCCTCTTCCTTCTCTTCCGCCAATTCCAAAATACGGTACTCCTTATTTTCCTGTTTTCTCCATAGGCCTACTTCTTCTTCCTCCTTATGACCTCGTCCTCTCTTCAAATAATACACATACGTCTCCTTCTTACCCATCGTTCTTAAAATCTTAATCCTTTTCCTCTGCTCCCTTTCCTTTCTTCTCTCCTCTTCCTCTTCCCGTTTCCTCCACGCTCCTCTGCCTTCTAAATCATTCATTCTCAATCGTCGTCTTCCGCTCTTCCAAGCTGGCATCGAGCTATACCGGAATAGTGCACCGGACCCCGTCAGCGTTTTGTTTTGCAAGAAAACAGGGCTGTTTTTAAGAAAATTTGAGAACTGTTCA
This sequence comes from Lumbricus rubellus, assembly GCA_945859605.1. Lineage (NCBI taxonomy): Eukaryota > Metazoa > Annelida > Clitellata > Crassiclitellata > Lumbricidae > Lumbricus > Lumbricus rubellus. The sequence goes on from OX243818.1 coordinate 15,432,216, forward strand.
ACCCCCTTGTTTTCATTCCCATTCTCCATGGTAAATTACTGCCAATCGAAGGACAATGGCCTTCTTTGCTAGATTTAACTGTACAGGAGTGCTTCTACAACTGCACAAATCCATTTAGAACAGCTGCACATTTTGTGTACAACTGCACGTTAAAAAAGCCCTGCTAGAAAGGCTTTGGGCGAGCTTAAAATTTTGAATTCTCTTACACGATGGCTCAAATTTTTTCATATGACTGCAACTTGCGATATATGCAAAGAGCCATTCTATCTCTCAATAAGGAAACAGTTTAGCTTACGAAATTACACAGTTAGATTTAACTGACGCGGCGCAACTTTTCACTGTTGTCAATGGAATGCGGTTGCTTGTGTCGCAATAACGAGCATTTCTAAATTACCTACTCAGTTACTTATTGTGCTCAATTGTACACCTGCTTACATATTTGCATTGTTTCTCCCTGTGTTCAAATTGCACTCCGGTCTTTGAAAAAAAGTTGGTGAATACACGCACGAAACCAGAATGCTACGTATATTTAATACTGCCTTCCGGGGCTTCTTTCAAGAAATTTTTTAGAACTGCACAACCCCTTCTCTCCTTCCCCATCCTCCATGGTAAATTACTCCCAATCGGAGGAGAATGGCCTTTTTCAACTAGTTTTAACTGCACAGAAGTGCTTCTACAACAGCACAAATTCATTTAGAACTGCACGTTTTGTGTACAACTGCACGTTTTAAAAGCCCTGCATTGAGTTGCTGAAAATTAATGGTCAAAACTCTCGCTGCATGCAGCTATACGACATACGAAACCGGAATCTTACCCGATCCGGTGTCATCGTTTGATCGTCGCCCGGCCTCTGCCGCCACAAGCTCGACGAATGTGTTAGGGAGTGCGGCCGCGGTGGCCAGATGCTGCCTGGGTCCCGCCGGCTGAGGGGACGACGTCGCATGCTGCCCGCCTGCCTGGTCCGTCTCCGTCCTGCGGTTATCGGGCCTGGACTGACCGCTCGTTGCAGCGGTTTCTGGGCCGAGCCAGGAATGGGTCGATCGGTGATGGTAGTGGTGGTGGTGGCTGGGTGGTTGAGTGGCGTTCGAGGCTGGCAGAAGATCCGGGGTTCAAAGCCGGGATTCGTAATCGCTTTAGTCTGGAAAAGCTGCTAATCCGCACGTGCCTTCAGCATTCGGTGTGTATAATATGCATTCGGGATAATCTGCGTGCGGTCGGTCTCTTTTGAGGTTTGACGGATTGTTGCTGGAGCTAAATAAATTAGTGGGTTAGATGTTTTCTTGTGTACACAGGCGTTTGGAGCTACATAAATTAGCTGCGTTTTATAAACGGAAACGACGCCTCCTGTCGGCGGTCAAAAGAATAAGTTCGAATCTATTTTGATGGCTTTGATTAAATATTATTATTGATTAAGGCAACTTACATAACAGTACTGTAAAAATAAATCAAAAAATAAATTAATAAAACATGATAGTAGAAATAAAAGTTCTATTATTGTAACTATTGAATATATCTAACTCCACTATAACATTGGTCAATTTAAAAATAATTATTCAAGGGTGAGGAAATTGTCAAAGTCGATATCTTCTGACCTCTGCTGTCGGAATATTGTATGCGTGACAGACACTAACCTTGTAACTAGAGATTGCTTTGTATCCTTGACTCCCATTCAACTGATAAACGCATCGGACCATTATAGCTAGGTTGGGTTCATGAGAAATCCTCAAAAATAAGTTAGTGCCCTCAAAAGGCACGGTAATCATTATTATCTTTGACTATTATAATTGGCTGAGCGGGGATTAGCTTATGTTTGGAACCTTGCTTCTGATTTAGACTTATAATGGCATATAGTCTGCTAGAAGTTATCTTGACTTAGTAAACATCTCACACCGTTATTTTTGCTTGTAAGAAAAGGAGTTGTGCAAATTCTCGAAAAGCAAATTCATGTCATTGTTTAGCTGGACTATTAACAATTATTTTAAGTTAAAAAGTGTTTTGCTCATATTGGTCACGTCTGAAACCTTTGCATAGCCTATTATAGTCCAGGTTGCCAGAAATTGGCTGTAGCATACCAACGCAGTAATAGGTAGACTATAATAGTCTCAGTGCGTAACGACCCCTTATTCATGCCAAAGTCGTCCTCTTCTTTTCTCCAGGCTTGGGACTGGCACAATCAGAGTATGGGTGGGGTTAGCGTGTAAATTAAAGCCGTTATTTAGGTCTGCATGGGTAATGCTATAGGAGGGGCGGAGCAAAGCTCTGAAAGGCGGAGCAGACCCACTTAGTCTGTGTAAACTCGTCTTTTTGGTCAAAATGGTAGGCCCATGCAGGGCCGTAGCAAGAACGAACGTGGCCCCCTCCGAACATAATGTCTGAAATTTCTGACGACCTTTTTTCGTCAAATTTGTTTAGTCATCCGGCCAAAATGTCGGGAAAATTTCATCAATTCGCCGTCCGAAAAGTTGATGACTTTTTTGGGCCAAAATCTCGGGAAAATTTCATATTCGCCGTCCAAAAAATTTCATGACCTTTTAAAAATTTATTTTTAGTCATTTCATTCATTTTTTTGCACTTTTAGGGCTCCTTTCTTGCCGGGGGCCCCCTCAGGTCGGAGGGTACGGATGGCGGTCGCTACGCCTCTGGGTAGGCCTATACACTGATATATTCTATCTTTCTGGGCTTGATCTAATTTGATCTGAAAATGACTTGAACATGATGTTGCAAATTGGTTTTTACTACTTTTAGATGAAATCAATAATTATAGAGTTATTCAAGTTGGAGGTATTAAAGAAGAAAAAGCTTTACTCGTGGACGGCGCTTAAAGGAATGCAATAATACTTCAACCGCTTTGTTAATTGTAACGGCTTTGAATTCTAGGAGATTCAGAATCGAACGAACTTGTGAAACCTGGTCATATTCGAGGTGGGGCTGCTCCTCACCAACGCACAAGAACTTTCGTTCGATTTCGAAGTATTGGCATTCACAGACTACAGTTGGCGTAATATATAGTCAAACGAAAGAGAATGATGCCAGTGGCGCAGCGGACCATCTAGAGTTCTGCCCATATATTATGTCTCTGTCGCCGTGGGACTTATCGGGCAACATCGGCTTCGACCTCTCCACGTACCAGCCACGTCGACCCAGCTACGTCTTTGCCACAACGCAGGTCACCCGCCAGAGAAGCGGCAGCTACCAGCACGCCACCGAATCCCCGGACCACCCTTCGTCTCCCGAGCAACCCCCCGACTTCTGGCAGCTGAAGCGGAAGGGCAGCTACCGAGAGGCGACGGACGGTGAGGGTGACGACGAGGTAGAAGAGGACGAGGAGGATGATGAGCAGGACGATGACGAGGATGAAGGACCACAGCAGGACTTTCGGACTTCCTCCGACTGCAGGGCCACCTCCTCCGATGTCCAGATCACCGTTCCAAACCACGTCGATTCGATCCACCGCGTCGTCGTCAACGACCAGGATGACCTCGGTCAGGACCGACAGATGGATGAAGGTCTCGACTTCCGCTCCAGCTCGGAGACGAGCCCGCGTCGTCTGGGTCAGTCGCTGGAGACCGTCTACCCAGGGGGAGGCGGAGGCGGCGGTGGTGGTGGCGGCAGCTGCTCTGGGGGTGGCGCAGCCAAGGACCAGGACGTCGACGTCGATGAGCTGGGCAACACGCGATGGCGCTACATAAAGAACCTCGTCGTCCTATCGTTGAGTTTCATCCTCGTCTTCTCCGCTTTCCGTTCCATCCAGAACCTTCAGTCATCGCTGAACACAACGGGACGCCTCGGGGTCATCGCCATGTGCTGCGTCCACGGAACGATGTGCCTCAGCTGCCTCTTCTCGCCGGTCCTCACCACCCGCGTCTCACCGAAGTACACCATAGTCGTCGGCCTCGTCTTCTACCTGTTCTGGATCGCCGCAAACTTCTTCCCGCACTTCTACACCCTCGTGCCGACGTCGATCGCCGTCGGCTTCGGGCAGAGCCTCGCCTGGGGAGCGCAGGTCGCCTACATCGAGCGCCTTGCCACCGAGTACGCGCAGATGACGCGGGCGCTGACACGGCAGGAGGTCTACCGGTCGAACGGGATCTTCCTCGCCTGCTTCCAGACGTCGCACGTCTGGGGCAACCTCGTGTCATCTCTGATGCTGAGTGGGGATCTCCGAGGAGGAGGAGGAGGAGGAGGAGGAGGACTGCAGGAGGAGACGCTTGACAACGAGACGAGTGATCTGGGGATTGACTGGGATATCGGAGTGTACTGCGGCGTCTACGAGCGGTGCAAGGAACAGTCGCCCGTCGGGACGAGTTCCGGATCTGGTAAGAGCAATGTGAAATGTAGGTGATCAAGGTCTAAGGCCTTGAAGAGTCAGAGGTCAGATGAGAACAAGGTTAAATGTACACGTGGTTGATGTTTAAGGTCTTAAACAGTCCGGTATCCAGTACGCAGGATATAGGGCATAGGTGATAAAGGTCATAGGTCATTGACCTAATCGGAATTTCATTTGAGAATGCAATGTGCTGGCGACGAAGACCTCGAGCCGCTATCAGTTCTTACCCCCCCCCCCCCCCACCCCCACGTCCGGATAAACTTAAATAAACTCTAAGAATGCAGCTATAGTAAACACCTTGCAGAAAATTAGTTCATTTATCGATCAAATTTGGCTGTTTGTGGCCCAGAAGAAAAAGTGCCGCGAAGAGTCCTACTGTAAGTGTGACATAGATTAAATGGATCTGGTCAGGGCAATGGCGTATATACTAGAAGAAAGAAGACATTGAACAGGTTGTGATCAGTTAAGAGCATACATAGCTGTAGATCTGTCGTAAAATTTAGATGGCTGGATGTGCACGGTTGGTGATGTTTTGCTGTTCTTTCAGTGATGCTTGCCTCCAAGACCGTCATGAAAATGATGGGCTCCTACCTCGTCTTTGCCTTAACTGGGTTTCTTCTGATTCTCATCTTTCTTGAGAAACTCGGGACAAGCGCTGGACCAAAACCACCCTGCCTTAAGGTACATGTTATTTTTTGTCAACTTCCATTGTGGCAATGTCTTAGGTCCAAAGCAATAATAACCGATCGAGCATGGGCGGAAACCTGGGCGGAGACTTGGGGGGCGGGGGGACGAACGAGTGGCCGAAGGTAAGACGCGAGATTTTTTTAGTCATCTGGCCGAAAAGTCAATAAAATTTTCCATTTTGACCGCAAAAAAAGTTGATGACCTTTTTTAGTCATTTTGGCCGAAGAAAATCAAAAAAGCCAAGAAAAGTTTCTATTTTAATCGCGAAAAAAGTTGATGACCTTTTTTTTGTCTTGACGCTCAACGACTGGGGGGACAAATGCGTGGGCCGTCCCCCCAACACCTCCGTTGGGGGGACCGTCCTCCCAGTTCCCCTAGGTTTCCGCCCATTCGATCGAGCACCAAAGCTAGGCCCTAACCAGTGCGTGCAATCAAATGACTGAACACATGCTCAACTGATCTGAAAAATTAAGCATTCTTTTGTAGTTTTGAACACTTTAATCTTTGAATTGTATTCAGTTAAGGTATGGTGATTTAACTTAATTTCCGATAACGCAAAGAGAAGGCAGGACAAGAAAGAATAAAGTCAGGCTAGATGAGGCTAATGTCCAGCAGCTTCTGGTAATAGCATGTATAAGCATATACATCATAATAATACATGTATGGTTATGCATACATTTACATACATGTAGACTTGTCTATATTATACACACAGTCACACGGCCAGATAAAGAAATTTTTGAAGGGGGCCCAAAATTTGTGGTCTTGGGCCGAAAATCTGATTACATTTTTAATTTGTAGTCATGTGCCACTTTTTTCTCTCTCACCTTTTCCCGCTGCATTGATTGAAAGCTTGTTGAATCCTGATGGGGGAGGGAGGGGCGACGTGCAATGCAAATTTTTGAATGGGGGTATAACCGGATTGACCCCTGGATCCGCCTCTGCACAGACATACACGAATCATGTACATGTAGGCATACATGGGGCGCGGTGGTGTAGTGGTGGCGTCGTTGCTTTGGAGCCGGAAGGTTCGAGGTTCGAATCCACTTCGCCACGTAAGGACCTTGGGTAAGTCCTTCACTCACAATTGCTCAGCGCTTCGGCGTGAAACTCCGTTGCAGTGTCCGCTCTGCATTCGGGAGCGCCTCTGAGTAGGGAGAGCTTGAAGGGGCGCTCTAACAAGTGTACTGTACATACAAACAAAACATACAAACATATACAATTATTATACATATACATGTAGGTTACTTTGCGTTTGACTTCTACTGTAACAGGCGGTTGTGGTCAACTTACGGCATCTGGTTTCGAATCGCACATATCGCCTTCTCATTCCACTGCTTGTGTTCAATGGTTTCGAACAGGGATTTGTCTATTCCGATTACACGAAGGTAGGATTGTTTGATTGTTTGATTGATTGTTTGATTGATTGATTGATTGATTGATCGATCGATTGATTGATTGATTGATTGTTTGTTTGTTTCTTTGATTGAATAGATTAGTTAATTGATTGATTGATTGAATTGATCGACTGATGGACTGATGGACTGATGAGCTGATTGGATGGCTGAGATGGATAATGACGTCATTTCATTCATGTTTTAATTTTAAGCTAATTTAGGCTAGGCCTACATACCATAAACGGAGTACACTTCTGCAATTTATATGGAGCACAGAGACATTCGGTGGCATAGTTTTGCTCTTCAATTCCATGGTAAGTTGAGAGCAGTACATGTAAGTACAGTCTGTCCTGCAGTAATCGTTAGGATTGACATCAATTTAGATAGTCGTGCAGCTTGTACATGTACACTTGTATAGCGTAATGCGTTTGCAGGCGTTTCATTAAAGAAAATTATTATTATTATTATTATTATTATTTTAAATATATTTTTTATTATTATAACACCATCTTTTATTTCCGTTTCAAACAGTGCAAACACCAACTGGATGTGCCTGATATTATTATTATTATTTAGTTATTTTTATTAGTAGTATTATAGTTAAATGGTAGATCAGTCACGTCAGTTACGTAATTATGGTTAGGATAAATTTCTATAATAATTATTGTTTAACAGGGAGCGGTTCTAAAAATCAGTCATGTGTGCATACTTGTATGTATGATTGTATGTACATGTATGTGTGTAATATATGTATATATTATGCATAATTGCATATGTATGTATGTATCACTGGGCTATGCATTGACTCATTGCTAAAAGTGTAAGAAAAGAAGTGCCTAGACGCCCATTACCTTTCCAAAAGAAGTGCCAGGACGCCCTTGGGCCGACCTTTTCAGGTGTGCTGGCCAAATAATTAAGTGGCAGGACTGCATAGAGATTTGAAAATAAGTGCCAGGACACCGTCCATGACCGTCCTGCCACACTTTAAGTCCTGCATTGACTTATAGCTTGTGACTTTGCAGCACACAGTGGAGTACCATTAACAGTCCCTTGATCTCCCATGTATAAAGATGGTGCCATGTTAAGTGGTGAGCCTCAGGCAGGCAGCACATCACTTTAACTCCCGATGCTGTGCAGGGCATACTCACTGAACCGTACACACTGATTTTAGACAAAACATCCGCCCGTCAAATCAATTCACTGGCGAATGTCAGGAATGATTTGATGAGTATCAATCATTTCAGCAGCTTTGCCTCAGGATGGAAAGGCATTAGTGTAGAGCAATTATTTAAATAATTATGACTTTCTTCAGATCCTATTTCACCAACCATTGTCCATTATCTAGACAATAAGGAAACTTCAGAAATCTCCAAAAGATCATACATACATGTAGCTCGCATTATTATACATATCCTATGTGTGCATGTATGTATGTGTGTGTATGTATGTATGTGTGTATGTATGTATGTGTGTATGTATGTACATGTATGTATGTATGTATGTATGTATGTATGTATGTATGTATGTATGTATGTATGTATGTATGTATGTATGTATGTATGTATGTATGTATGTATGTATGTATGTATGTATGTACAGGGTGGTCCAGCATAAATGTCCCGACTTTGAACGCTTATAACGTCGCCAATTTTTAGAATTTGTTTATACTTTTTACGTCAAATAAAAGGTATTTCACTCTGGTATTTGCACTGAAAAAATGGAATTGGTACAAGTTTAGGTTTTAATTATATGCTTGGAACAGCGCTAGCTACCATATTTTGTTGTTTTCTATGACGCGATCTGGCGCCGTTGACAGACGGTGATTGCGTTTTGATCTTAATTTTCAGAACTGATAAGGGATTTAATTCGGTTGAAATGATTAACGAATTTTCTAACAGTGGATGGAATAAACAATGCCTTTATTGTCTGCTACGGAAAATTGATAAAACACGACTTTATAATCGTAAACCATGGGAATTACGGCGTTCATATCCGCTAACATTGCTCTTGTGTCCGAGTAAATTGGCCGTCAAGACAATGACCCGGGCAGGCCCTATAAACAAATCTCTCCAGGTCATTTGGCGCGATACAGGTAGTCCTAGAAACACCTTATCCTAAAAGATGATCTAAAGTTATTTGTCAACGTGATATCCAACAGCACTAAAACACTGACGCAATGAAACGGCTATAGCGAGACAGCCGTTTCTTTGCGTCTAAAGCAGCGCGTGGCAGTGCGCACGGCTGTTGATAAAATTGAAAGAAAATGGTTTAGCGAAAAAAGGGTATTCATGGGAGAGACTGCTACAAACACCTAGAATAATTGTGTCTATGCGCACGTTAGCAAAAAACCATTTGTGAATATCCCGGGGAAACGGCGCCATATTATGTCATAGAAAACAACAAAATATGGTAGCTAGCGCTGTTCCAAGCATATAATTGAAACCTAAACAAGCACCAGTTCGACCTATTCAGTGCACATACTAGAGTGAAATACCTTTAATTTGACCCATAAAGTATAAATAAATTCCAAAAATTGGAGAAGTTATACGCGTTCAAAGTCGGGACATTTATGCTGAACCACCCTGTATGTATGCATGCATGTATGTATGTATGTACTATGTATGTATGTATGTATGTATGTATGTGGTGACCCGTCATAATAGCCCCGTCAAAACAGCCCCGTCAAAACAGCCCCGTCATAATCGCCCAGCGACAAAATAGCCCCGTCATAATCGCCCAAGGACAAAACAGCCCAGAAAATTTCAGTTCCCGACAAAATAGCCCCGTCAAAATAGCCCCGTCAAAACAGCCCGTGTAAACAGTTCCGCGAAAACAGTCCGGTCATAGACGACACGGACAACTATTTCAGATAGGCTATATCAAAACATTCATCCAGCTTCCATTTCTTAAGCGTTTTATCATTCAACCAGCTTCTATTTAAGATCTATAAAACCTTCATCCAGCTACCATTTCTGAAGCGTTTGATCTGGATCACGGTTTTTAAGATCTAATAATTAATCGAAGCTGGATGAAGGATTGAAGGTTTTATAATTTATAGATCTTAAATAGAAGCTGGATGAATGATAAAACCGTTATTAAAACGCATAGGAAATGGAAGCGAGATGAAGGTATTTATATTTCAAATAGAAGCTGGGTGGATGATCAAACGCTTGAGAAATCGAAGCTGGATGAAGGTTTTATAGATTCTAAATAGAAGCTGGATGAATGATAATACGCTTAAGAAATGGAAGCGGGATGAAGGTATTTATATTTTAAATAGAAGCTGGATAAATGATTAAACGCTTGAGAAATCGAAGCTGGATGAAGGTATTTATATTGTAAATAGAAGCTGGATGGATGATCAAACGCTTGAGAAATCGAAGATGGATGAAGGTTTTATAGATCTTAAATAGAAGCTGGATGAATGATAAAACGCTTCAGAAATGGAAGCGGGATGAAGGTATTTATATTTTAAATAGAAGCTGGATGGATGATCAAATGCTTGAGAAATCGAAGCTGGATGAAGGTTTTATAGATCTTAGATAGAAGCTGGATGTATGATAAAACGCGATGTTCGTTTACCAACGCGATCATTTCCGGAAGTCATCTTAAACTTTACAAGCATTATATTCACCAATTCGGCTTCCTTAAAAAGACGTGAATTTCGTCAGTCTATTTTTTAAAACGAAAATCGTGTTATTCCGCGACTTTGTCGGTCCCCGACAAAATAGCCCCGGGCTGTTCTGACGGGGCTATTTTGACGGGGCTGTTTTGTCGCTGGGCGATTTTGACGGGGCTGTTTTGTCGTTGGGCGATTATGACGGGGCTGTTTTGACGGGGCTGTTTTGACCGGGCTATTATGACGGGGTGCCGTATGTATGTATGTATGTATGTATGTATGTATGTATGTATGTATGTATGTATGTGCATGTACGTATGTATGTATGTATGTATGTATGTATGTATGTATGCATGCATGCATGCATGCTTGTATGTATGTATGTATGTATGTATGTATGTATGTATGTATGTATGCATGTATGTGTGTATGTATGAATGAATGAATGTATGTATGTGTGCATAGCATACATACATGCAGGTACACATGCAAACACACACAAGTGTATGCATATATGGGCTAAACTCCTCTTCCTGTATACCTCTCTTCCTCCTCGTCCCATTCTCTTCATCCTTCTCCCAATTCTCTTCATCCTTCTCCCGTCCTCCAGCTTCCCCTAAAGACATGACATCAGTCACGTCAAGGCTTTTAACGGTCGACGTGACGTCATTAGGGGTCACGCGTTGACCTTGCATGCGCACATCATCGCTACAAAGTCCCCCTCCCCACTGCAGCGTTCCCTCGTCATTGGATGCGAAAACTGGTGGACATCTAGGCTGTCCTATATATAATAACCTTTTTATATAACATTTTCTCTCATAAGTAAATGCCATTGTAGCTATATGCATCATGCATGCATGTGCGCATAAATGTGTGTATATGTATACCGCTGGTATATATATATATATATAACTATATTATAACGAAAGTATATAAGTATATCAGCTGTGCGCCATGCTGCATTCGAGGAGCACCACTGCTGTGTATATAAATATAAACATACGGTGTTTTGTGTATTATACATGTACTTGTATACTACACAATCGTACATGATTTAACACTTTAATTCGTGTACATGTACTGTGCTTTTTTGTTCCAAAAGCAGTTGATATTAGAAAATTCAATAACTGAATAAATATATGTATATGTATATACATTGTGAAATGATGCTTGCATATGTATATATCTATTCATGTATCTATCAAGTCACTTCATGCAGATATAGATGTATTCCTTATATGCTATATGCGCTGCTTTTACCGCGTCGCTGTAGACAGGCCCGGCCTTAGGGCAAGGCGAGCGAGGCAGCCGCCTTGGGCCCCGCGCTTCCAGGGGCCCCGCGTTGCTGGCAATAATTTTTTTGAGTTTTGCTTGAGATTGCCTATGGCTACATGGTTTACACCGCATAACAACGCTGGCTACCAATTTGCAGCGTGAATGTGATAGAATAATTTTTGAAAGAACGCGACCACGCTGAAGCTATTGTTTTAAATATAAAACTTAAATGACTGTATTCGGATTAATTAGTCTATGAACCGTATGGGCCTATAACCTCGAGCCTGCTCCGTTTTTGATTAATTGATCGGGTAAGAGACTTCACCACCGCTGTCCGTTTGAATGGACTCCACACCGCTTAGGTACCTGTGTAAAAATGTAGGCCACATGGCGATTTAATTTGATCCAGAAAACCGCAAATAATATTGCTGAAAAATGAGTCATGATCCATTAGTTGGCTTTAACTTAATTAGGCCTGTGTTTTTCAGATGGTCGCTTCAATATTTTGCAAGGAAATTTATTCAAACTAGGCTATTGAATTAGATGTTAGGATATTCAACTAATTAAATTAAACATAATAAATTGCCTTCATAGTAAACTGCAAGACTAGTGTTAAGATCCTGATTTGCATTTTTCGTTCGTTAACCCATTTACTTCACCTTTGCACATGGGCGCCCAAGTAGCCTACATTTTTTACAGAAGAAGATAAAACACAATGGTCGCTGTGAAAATTTTAGCTAGAGCTTGAAAATGCAAAACATTAAATTAAGAACATATTTGATATTATTCACATAGGTGCCTAAATTAAATAAAGTCAATTTCTTCGTTTCACCTTTTGAATCATTCACATCATTTTTGGTGTTTTTGCCCCTCCCCCCAACGTAGTTGTTAGAACATCGGTACTAATTTTCTAGGGGCAAGAGCGGGTCCCATGATTTTGCATTACCTAAATAGCCTATGATTATATGGTAGGCCTAGTAGGCTACCAATACCGTATTGACAGGAAATCAATTCTGTTAATTTTGGCTTTTGAACCCGCTGCTGCCTTGGGCCCCGCAAATCCTAGGGCCGGGCCTGGCTGTAGATGATATAATTATATATATATATATATATATGTATATATTTATATATATTTATTCATAGATATATAAATGTGTATGTATATGTATAATATATATATATAATTATATATATATATGTGTGTGTGTGTGCACTGTGTGTATATTTATATATATTTATTCATAGATATATAAATGTGTATGTATATGTATAATATATATATAATTATATATATATATGTGTGTGTGTGCACTGTGTGTATATTTATATATATTTATTCATATATATATATATATGTGTATGTATAATTGTATATATAATATATATATATATATATATATATATATATATATATATATAGCAGAAAGAGGAAAATCAATAGTCAGTCGTTTTCTGTTGCTCGTCGTCGGACGCATGCGCAGTCACCTCTTTTTCCTCTTCCTCTGCCTTCTCCCCTCCTCCTCCACCTCCTCCATTCTGCCTCTTCCTCTCCCTTCTCTCCTTCTCCTCCTCCTCATCCTCTGTCCTCATTCTGCCTCTTCGTCTTCTTCCGCTATAACAACTCCTCTTCCTCCTCTACTTCGTCTCTTCCAAACCTTCACAGCAGCTGCATCCTTCTCTGTCCCCGCATCCTCCTCCGTACCCACGGCATCCTCCTCTGTACCCGAGCATCCTCCTCTGTACCCGCGGCATCCTCCTCGATCGCATCTTCGCTGCATGACTATAACTTAAGCATTCGTGACTCGCGTAAACCGGTCGGAACGAGATGTAACCAGCCTCGACCACCAGTATTAGTCCGGTTGATCACGTGGTCCATTCTCATACAGACACACAGACAGACAGACAGACAGGCATACAGACAGACAAACAGACAAACAGGCAGACAGACAGGCAGACAGACAGGCAGACAGACATGCAGACAGGCATACAGGCAGACAAATAGACAGACAGACAGACAGACAAACAGACAGACATACATACAGGCAGACAAACAGACAAACAGGCAGACAGACAGGCAGACAGACATGCAGACAGGAAGCCAGACAGACAGCAGACAGGCAGACATACAGACAAACAGACAAATTGACAAACAGACAAATTGACAAACAGACTTGTCTGGCTGAATAACTGGTGAGAAGAAATGGTGGAAATATCTTGTGATTATTTGTGGACTGCAGGCAGATGTGCTTGTTGATGATAATGATAATAAACGGCACCGAAAATGATGATGATAATGATGATGATGATGACGACGACGATGATGATGATGACTATGAATGATGATTATGATGATGATGACGACGACGACGACGGCGATGACTATGAATGATGATGATGCTGCTGCTGATGATGATTATGATGATGACGACGACGACGACGACGACGACGATGACGACGACGACGACGATGATGATTAATTCAGCCAAATATAGTTGCAAGAGAAGACTTGAAAACGATCACTAATCATCATCATTTTGTCGTTGTTGTTCTCTGTCCTTCTCCTCCTCATCATCATCACAGTCATACATCAGTTGTACGATCGGTGTACAATACGTCGGATACAACATGATAACACTTGGAATGACGAATTCAATCTTCTCCGTCCTTGTCGGGTTTGCCGCCAAACATGTCGCTCGTGAGGCGATTGTCGGCGTTGGTAGCGTGCTACATGTCGGCCTCGTCGTCTTCCTGCTCGTCTGGATCCCAGACCGAAACCTTGTCGCCATCTTCTTCGTCATATCAGCGCTGTGGGGAGTTTGCGACGCCATCTGGCAGACGCAATGCAATAGTCAGTCTCTCTTTGTAGCTCTGTCTGTGTGTCTGTCTGTCTATGTGTCTGTCTATGTGTTGCTCTGTCTGTCTGTGTGTCTGTGTGTCTGTGTGTTGCTCTGTCTGTCTGTGTGTCTGTCTGTGTGTTGCTCTGTCTGTGTGTCGGTCTGTCTATGGGTTGCTCTGTGTGTCTGTGTGTCTGTGTGTCTATCTGTGTGTGTGTCTGTGTGTTGCTCTGTCTGTGTGTCTGTGTGTCTGTCTGTGTGTCTGTCTGTGTGTCTGTGTGTCTGTGTGTTGCTCTGTCTGTGTGTCTGTCTGTCTGTCTATGTGTTGCTCTGTCTGTCTGTGTGTCTGTCTGTCTATGTGTTGCTCTGTCTGTCTGTGTGTCTGTGTGTCTGTGTGTCTGTATGTGTGTCTGTGTGTCTGTGTGTTGCTCTGTCTGTGTGTCTGTCTGTGTGTCTGTGTGTTGCTCTGTCTGTCTGTGTGTCTGTGTGTCTGTGTGTCTGTGTGTCTGTGTGTCTGTGTGTCTGTGTGTTGCTCTGTCTGTCTGTGTGTCTCTCTATGTGTTGCTCTGTCTTTATGTCTGTCTGTCTTTCTGTCTGTAGGCCTCTCTCTGTCTGTGTGTCTGTGTGTCTGTGTGTCTGTGTGTCTGTGTGTTGCTCTGTCTGTCTGTGTGTCTCTCTATGTGTTGCTCTGTCTTTATGTCTGTCTGTCTTTCTGTCTGTAGGCCTCTCTCTCACTCTGTCTATCTGTCTGTGCGTCTCTATCTGTCTCTGTTTGTGTCTGTATTTTATGTCTGTTTGCCTCTCTTAATCTGTCTGGGTGTCTCTCTCTGTGTATCTCACTGTTTCTGTCTGTGTCTCTGTCTGTGTCTGCCTGTCTGTATGTCTCTCTCTCTACATACATGTATATATACATGTATATATTAATATATATATCTTTCTCTTTCCCTCTGTCTGTCTGTCTGTCTCCCTTCTCTCTTTCTCTCTGTCTGCGTTCATGGATTTGTTGGGAATACTTTTTTGAAGTAGCAAACGCCACTAATTTTGAGGCAGTATTTCAGCATTAACCGATGCAGCATAATTATACGATCGCCTTTGCACAAGAAGCTTTGAGGCAGAGTCTTCTTGGAACTGATGCCAATAATTATGTTATTCTGCGAAGGTAGTCGGCGCAAACTGTGAGCTGCCTTAGGCCCAGAAAAATTTTACAAGTCGCTTACAAGTCACAATTAATTAATTACGGATCAGAGCGCGTTTTTTAAAGTTGGCGAAGCCCTTGAATTAATTTTGACATTTTACGTTAAGTTTAGCGTATAGTTAACTATAAGAGGAATTCTAAATCCATCGCAAAAATAATGCTGTAAACACGCTATTCTGTAGTAGTAGTAGTTGTTGTAGTAGTAGCATATAGTAGTGGCAGTAGCAGTAGCAGTAGCAGAGGGCGTGGTATACTACTTGTGGGTGGAAGCAGCAGTAGAAGCATCATGGAGCTGTAGCCTGTTACTGTTTGTAGCTTTGGTGAACCTAAGCTGTACGAACGGACACGAGGTCGCATTCCAGAACTTTCGGATGCTTCAGGGTTTCGGTGCGACGTTCGCCTTCTTCCTCAGCATCTTCACCTGCGTCTCCGTTAAGCTCTACATCCTCACGAGTCTCCTCAGCCTCTCAGTGCTCTTCTACGTCTTCGTCGAGTACCAGCTGCGGCGTCAGGAGACCGCGGATCCAGCTTCCGGTCTCGAGGTACCGACCCAGAACCGGTCGACGACATAACGATGCAGTCGAAGGATCGTTGTGCCTGACAGAACGTTCGTCATGCATGAATGCATGCATGCCGGCGTCATGCATGAATGCATGCATGCCGGCGTCACGCATGAATGCATGCATGCCGGCGTCATGCATGAATGCATGCATGCCGGCGTCACGCATGATAGAATTCGTAACAGACGCTGAACAGTTGTGGCATGCGTGGGCAGCAGAATGTGGGAAACCTGGAGGAGTTAACTAAATAGGAATTGCTTTGATGATGGAGTTTGAAAAGAGACGATTTATTTGAGAACTTAATATGATTATCGGAAACTCTATAGGAGAAAACCGTCGTATTATAATTATTATTGATGTAGTTATCGGTTATCAGCACAAGGTGACAAGGTGAGTTATCGGTTTAATGCGGCAGCGTTAATTGACGAGAATGTTTTGAAACGGAGTTGTTTTTCTTCCCCAATGAACTTGGGTTGAAAGAGGTATACCTCATAATACTTTTGTGGCAATCCCGATTTCGGATTTAAAAGGTGATATTCTAGATGTGGACGATGTCGTGTTACTGTATGTGTATGCTTGTTGTCGAAAGAACAGATCGTAGTGTGACTCTGCTATCATCTCAGTATGTACATTTGTACATGTAGTACCAGGGGCGGATACAGAAACTTTGGACGGGGGGGGACAAAAATTCTTGGCCTTGGGTGTGGAAACATTTTTTTTCGTATCCACCCAAAAGGTTAATGACCTTTTTTAGTCATCTGGATGAAATTTCGGGAAAAGTATAATATTATAATCTTGTTCGCCAAAAAAGTTGATGACCTTTTTTAATCACCCGGTTCAAATGTCCTCATACATTGTTCAAAAGCTTGTTGAAACCAAATGGGGGGGGGCACGATACATGAGCAGTTCTAAATGGAAGGGGCATGGCCGGATTGGCCCCCCTGGATCCGCCCTTGTGTAGTACATGTAGTAGTACCATTTGAAACACAACAACACTGGAACCACTGTTACTACTGTTGTTGCTATTGGAAATCCGTATATTATCAGTATTATAGGCCTGTAATAATATTGCTGACGATTTTTGTTGGGACGATTTTATCTGATGTTGCGACGGAGTTCCTGTGTAGCTGTGATGGCAATTTATTTCTGCTGTCATGGCAACTGAATTTTTACTCGGTATGGCAATTGATTTTATGCAATATCTACATTTAAATATATACATATTATATACATATATATACATATATATAAATATATTATATACATATATACATATATATATATTATATACATATATACATATATATAAATATAATATATACATATATACATATATATATACCTATCGCGCGTGGTTTATGCGGTCCAGGTTTCTTAACATTATTGACCGGTCCTGGATATACACGTCCTTGTGAGATGGGTTCGAATCCTACTCGATATATAGAACCCCTAAACTTCAGCTGGAATCGGATCTATATACATTCATTAAGATGTAGTGAAAAATAGAGAATTGCAATAAGGCGTAAAAAAATGTTGTGTTTCCGGTAACCCGACCGACCCATTTTTACGGCCGCGACTCAAATATTTTTGTAAAAAATTTTCTGAAATTTAAAAAAAAAAATTTTATTTAAATTTTTTATTAAAATTTTTATAACATTTGTATTGTATGTAACATAAAAGACGTCAACAAAATGAAATTAATAGATCTGTTTCTATAGCAGTTTTAGGTGCAGACAGTCGGGAAATAGGCAGTTTATACTTTATCTAATAAAATTTTGGAATCATATTCTTCGTCCAATTCTCTAAATATTTGGAAAATTTTAGCTTGATAAAAAAATGTTATCAGACATTAGAGATATATGAAAAATAATTTGGCTTACATTATTTTTAATCACGGAGTATAATATTCATTAAGGTGGAGTGGAAAAAACAGAATTGCAATAAGACCTGGTGCTGGAAAGTTGCATTATGATCTAAGCTACTGTATATCTATATATAATCACTCTTGACCGCGGGTGGTTTGTGCGGACCTTCGTTCTGGACCCCGTAAATCGTGTATATATAGCCACTCTTGCATGGGCGGAGACATAGGGGGGACAGGGGGGACGGTCCCCCCCCAAAGAATGTGGTGGGGGGGGACGGTCCATGTATTTGTCCCCCCCCAATCGTTAAGTGTCAGAACATGGACACTTGATGAACACACTGCAGGCGACTGACGACTTTACAATGTTATAAGGAGATTTTCGAACAAATTACTAAAAAATCTGTTCAATGCATAAGAGCAATGCTATAAAAGAACCGGGATACATCGTCCCTTTTTGAAAACAACTTACTTGGACACCCTTAAATTCTTTCTTCATAAAAGCTTTATAATTTTATTTATCTTGAAGCTTATAATAATTATACTTATGACCATAACTAATGAAAAAATTATGTAAGAAGTATTGCATGTGAATTATAATTTTAGTTGTATTTGTTTGCTTTTTTAGTGTGGTTTGTGTGTGTGTTTGTGGGTGTGTGTGTGCGTGTGTGCGTGTGTGCGTGTGTGTGTGTGTGTGTGTGTGTGTGTGTGTGTGTGTGAACTAATTCTGTAATAGATTAAATAGGCATTGAATCAAACGATTTTTGATATTATTGTTTAAGCTTATAGATGATGGCTGAATGATTTGTTTTTCATATTAATGTTGAATATCTAACCTATTTGATTATATATGTATTAATTAAAAATAAATAAAAATTAAATTCAGAAATGAATGTATATTTAAATATATGTATGTTTATGCATGTATGTTAAATGGTGACACTAAATAATGACAAATGTATCAAAGAGGA
Source organism: Lumbricus rubellus (assembly GCA_945859605.1). Classification (NCBI taxonomy): domain Eukaryota; kingdom Metazoa; phylum Annelida; class Clitellata; order Crassiclitellata; family Lumbricidae; genus Lumbricus; species Lumbricus rubellus. The sequence continues at coordinate 15,450,942 of OX243818.1, forward strand.
CCTACAGCAACCACCTTATGAACACTGTCGCCATGGAAATACAAATTCCAGAAGAAGAATAATGAAAAGAAAAAAAAGATAAACATTAAAGGCAGAAACTGCGGAACATTTAAACAACAGTGAACTGAAATACATTGATACTGTAACTTTAAAGACGTCAACAGCCTTTGTTGCTATAACATGTCGTTAAACTGTTGAATAATAAAAAAGAATTCAAATAATTTGATTTTACCCATCAACCAGGGTTACCAGGTCGTCGCGAAAAGCGCGAATTGGGCGACATTTTAAAGTGCTCGCAACAGAAAGTTTCGTTCTCACGACCTCGCGCTTTTTGGGCGACTTTTGACTTGTCTCGCGGTCGCGACGGCGACATTTTGAAATCTTGTAAGTACAGATCGCAGGACAAATCTTGATCTCACGCAAACGAATCAGTCTCAATGAGAAGATTGACAAAGAGAAGATTGACCATTAGGCGAACTTTAATTACTTTAGAAAGTAACATTCATATTATTTATGTGATTACTGTCTAAAATATTTGCACACCTCTTTTAAGAGATGTTCATCCTACAAGAATAGCGTCTCAAGCAATTACAATTACTTTAAAAATTAACATTCATGTAATTTTTTGTGAATACTGTTCATAATATTTGCACACCTCTTTTAAGAGATACTCTTTCTACAAGAAATGGCACCTGGATCAATTACAATTACTTTAGAAATAAACATTCATATAACTTTTGTGATTACTGTTCATGATATTTGCACACCTCTTTTAAGAGAAAATCATCCTACAAAATAGCGTCTCGAGCAATTACAATTACTTAAAAACTTTACATTCATTGCATTTTAGTGAAAACTGTTCATAGTATTTTCACAGGCATAACAATAGGAACAATTACAATTACTTTTAAATTTAACATTCATACAATTATTTGTGATTACTGTCCAAAATATTTGAACACCTCTTTTAAGAGATACTCATCACACAGGAATAGCACAGGAATAACACCCTAGAGCAATTATAATTACTTTAATAATTAATATTCATGTCTTTTTTGTAATTACTGTTCATAGCATTTGCACACCTATTTTAGAAGATACTCATCCTACAGGAATAACCTCTTGAGCAATTACAAATACTTTAAAAAATTACACTCATATTAGTATTTTGTGATACTGTTCATAGTATTTGTACACCTCTTTTAAGAGATACCCATCCTACAGGAATAACCTCTGGAACAATTACAATTACTTTAAAAAGTCAACTTTCATATCTTTTTGAGATTACTGTTCATAGTAATTTGCACACCTCTTTTAAGAGATACGCATCATACAGGAATAACACCTTCGAGAAATTATAATTACTTTAAAAATTTGTATTCATGTCTTATGTCTTTTAATGATTACAGTCCACGATATTTGCACACCTCTTTTAAGAGATACTCATCATACAGGAATAACACTCTCGAGCAAATACAATTACTTTAAAAATTAATATTCCTGACTTTTTGTGATTACTGTCCACAGTAATTTCACAATTCTTTTATGAGGCACTCATCCTACAAGAAAAGCGTCTCGAACAATTACAATCACTTTAAAAATTAACTTTCATGTCAATACTCTTCATAGTGCTTGCACACCTCTTTTAAAGATATAATCATTTTAGAAGAAAAATTCGCGATTTTCGCGACTTTTTCGTGATAATCTCGAGATTTACGCGACTTTTTCTCGTAATCTCGCGACAATTTTTTTCGAAATCTGGCACCTTGTTATAAAGTGCCTCTAATTAGTCGTCAAAATTTCTGGACACTTTTTTCAGTCGTCAAAAACACCTTTTTTAGGCTTCGCGCTTAACTAAGCGATCGTCCTTCGGCCGCTCGTCCGTCCCTCCGAAGTTCGGACCAGGTCTCCGCCTAAGCACTCTTGACCGCGGGTGGTTTGTGCGGACCTTCGTTCTGGACCACGTAAATCGTGTATGTACATAGCCACTCTTGACCGCGGGTGGTTTGTGCGGACCTTCGTTCTGGACGACGTAAATCGTGTATATATAGCCACTCTTGACCGCGGGTGGTTTGTGCGGACCTTCGATCTGGACCTCGTAAATCGTGTATGTAGGCCTACATAGCCACTCTTGACCGCGGGTGGTTTGTGCGGACCTTCGTTCTGGACGACGTAAATCGTGTATATATATAGCCACTCTTGACCGCGGGTGGTTTGTGCGGACCTTCCATCTGGACCTCGTAAATCGTGTATGTACATAGCCACTCTTGACCGCGGGTGATTTGTGCGGACCATCGTTCTGGACCACGTAAATCGTATATGTACATAGCCACTCTTGACCGCGGGTGGTTTGTGCGGACCTTCGTTCTGGACGACGTAAATCGTGTATGTACATAGCCACTCTTGACCGCGGGTGGTTTGTGCGGACCTTCGATCTGGACCTCGTAAATCGTGTATAATTATATAGCCACTCTTGACCGCGGGTGGTTTGTTACGGACCTTCGTTCTGGACCACGTAAACCAGTGTTTCTTAACCAGTGTTCGACCGAACCCATTGGGTTCGATGAGCCAGTGCCAGGGGTTCGGCAGAGGTCCTCTGAAATATATACATATTCAGGGTCAGTGAGTGAGTGAAAAATCATTTGCTATTTTATTGTTATTTTTCGACTTTTATTTAAGAACAAAGGACACATTAAGATGCAATTGGTAGTGTTGGTACTGTTAGTTAACTCTGTTAGTAGTTCATGTATTGAATGTTTTAATATTGTATCACATTTTGGCACAATTTGTAAAATTTCCTTTTGTAGTTAAAAAAATTACTGTTCAAACTTTAGGGGTTCGGTGAGTTGTCATGGATTTCTCTAGGGGTTCGGCTCCCTTGAAAAGGTTAAGAACCACTGACGTAAACCGTGTATAATTCGAAGGAGTTCATGTGAAAAAAAGTTTTTATTTATTCAATATTTAAGAGATGCCGAACCATATCATACAAATATTCATACAAGTAGACTCTGTCACCAATCTTTGTTTTATAATATAATAGCAACTGAATATTTAGTTGTCATTGGTTGTGACTGAACTAATGTCAAAACTGGTGCAGTTGGTGGGATCAAACTCTTTTGGAAATACTACTTGGTAAACCATTACATTATTCTCTTTGTATGTTGCGTGCCAACGAATAGACTCCGAGACATCTACTTTAAAAACTAAATGGTGGCACACAAAGTCCACCATTCTTTCCAGTGAACATAAACAAATCTCTAGGAAACTGTGATTAGTTAGACCTGCCTCTTGGACATGAATTAGAGAACTGTTCACATATTAACAGTGGCAGGGGTTCACCTAGTCCGACTGTGTATCCCAATAAATGCGCTAGGCCTTGCACTGGCTTCCTTTTCTGCAGCGCATATAATTTAGAATTGGATATTTGGTGCGGCGATGCTTGTCAGGCACCCTCTTATCTGTGTTAGCTTTGCCTCCCCCTTTCCACTTGCATAGGCCGCCGCGCACCGCGCTATGCTGTCCATGGTGACTTAGGCCTAATGGTTCCGTTCACTCGCTCTGCAACAATCGACATGCGTTCGTTCTCTGTCGTTTGTCCAACAACCTAAAATGGACTTCCGTTGTCAGAAACTGTTGAAGACTTTTTTTCCCGCTTGATCTCGGCCTGGAGCGCTTCTGAGTAGGTACCTTGAAGGGGCCATAGGCGGAAACCTGGTCCGAACTTTGGAAGGGACGGACGGGCGGCCGAAGGACGATCTCCTAATTAAGCGCGAAGCGCCGAGCAGGAGAGGAGTTTGGGCAGGGAGATGTGCCCCCCCCCATAAATGTCCAAAAAGGTGTATTTAGAAATTTTGACGACTAAAAAAGGTGCTCAGAAAATTCGACGACTAATGAGTCTTCAGAAATTTTGACATCTAAAAAAGAGTCTTCAGAAATTTTTACAACTAAAAAAGGTGCCTTTAGAAATTTTTTAGACTAATAAAAGGGATCTTCAGAAATTTAGACGGTTATAAAAAGGTGTCTACAGAAATGTTGACAGCTAAAACATGTGTCTTAAAAAACTTACCACTAAAAAAGGAATCAAGAAATTTTGACGATTAAAAAGTGTCTTCATAAATTTTGACGACTGAAAAAGATTGTCTTCAGAAATTTTGACGACCAAACAAATGTGTCTTCTGATATGTTGGCAGCTAAAAAAGGTGTCTTTTCTAAAATTTTGAAAACTAAAAAAGTGTCTTCAGAAATTTTGATGACTAATAAAAGGGATCTTCAGAAATTTGGACGGTTAACAAAAGGTGTCTACTGAAATGTTGACAGCTTAAACATGTGTCTTAAAAAAACTTACGACTAAAAAAGGTGTCTATAAATTTTCACTATTACAAAGTGTCTTCAGAAATTTTGACGACTAAAGAAAGGTGTCTTCTGATACGTTGACAGCTAAAGAGGTATTTTATGAAATTTTGAAATCTAAAAAAGTGTCTTCAAAAATATGTTGATTAAAAAAGGTGTATTTGGAAAATTTTACGGTTATAAAAAGGTGTCTACAGAAATGTTGACAGCAAAAACATGTGTCTTAAAAAACTTAAGACAAAAAAAGGCGTCGAGAAACTTAAACGATTAAAAAAGTGTCTTCATAAATTTTGACGACTTAAAAAGATTGTCTTCAGAAATTATGACGACTAAACAAAGGTGTCTTCTGATATGTTGACAGTTAAAAAAGGTGTCTTATGAAATTTTGAAATTTAAAAAAATGTTTTCAGAAACTTGGTGACTAAAAAAGGTGTATTTATAAATTTTGACGGTTATAAAAAGGTGTCTACAGAAATGTTGACAGCTAAAACATGTGTCTTAAGAACTTAAGACTAAAAAGGTGTCTAGAAATTTTGACCATGAAAAAAGTGCCTTCAGAAATTTTGACGACTGAAAAAGATTATCTTTAGACTAAACAAAGGTGTCTTCTGATATGTTGACAGCTAAAAAAGGTGTATTAACAAATTTTGAAATCTGAAAAAGTGTCTTCAGAAATTTGGTGACTAAAAAAGGCGTATTTATAAATTTTGACGGTTATAAAAAAGGTGTCTACAGAAATGTTGACAGCTAAAGCATGTGTCTTAAAACCTTAATAGTAAAAAAGGTGTCTAGAATTTTTGACGATTAAAAAAGTGCCTTCAGAAATTTTGACGACTAAAAAAGACTGTCTTTAGACTAAACAAAGGTGTCTTCTGATAAGTTGACAGCTAAAAAAGGTGTCTTATAAAATTTTGAAAATTAAAAAAGGGTGTTCAGAATATTTAATGACTAATAAAAAGGATCTTCAGAAATTTTGACGGTTATAAAAAGGTGTCAACGGAAATGTTGACAGTTAAACATGTGTCCTAAAAAAACTTACAACTAAAAAAGTCTAGAAATTTTAACGACTAAAAAGATGTCTTCAGAATTTTTGACGACAAAAAATGGTGAAAAGGTGTCTTCAGAAATTGTGACAACTAAAAAAAAGTTTCTTTTAAATTTGGACCTACAAAATGGTAGTCAGAAATTCTACGCCGAAGAATCCCCCACCCCCTCTCAAATCAAATCCTGGCTACGGCCTTGTGGGGATGGACATGATATGAAGGATTTGATGAAAATGGGTGGGCGAATCGAAAATTAGATGGTTTAAATTATTATGATATCAATTGGTTGTGATTGAATTATGGATCTGAATGAAACCAATCTTATCTTGTCGAATCTACACTTTTTAAGTTGAAATTAAACTCAATTCATGATTAGATCGACAGATTCGTTCGAAGATTAGTTCAGTGCTTTCTAAAAATTTGATGGGTAAAATCAAATTATTTGAATTGGATGGATGGATCCAGATTTGACGAGGGCCTAAGACAACAGAGGCCGTTGCCCTCGACAGAAATTTGTTTGGCATATTACAGCACTTTTTAAAAATTATTTGAATTCTGTAAGTTTACTACATTTATATAGCTTTATGAAAAAAATTAAGGGTGTCCAACTAAGGTTCTTTCTCAAATGCACCATATATCCCGGTTCTTTTGTGGCATCGCTCTTATTTCGTTGAACAGGTTTTTTAGTAATTTGTTCGAAAATCTCTTCTTATAAAATTGTAACGTCGTCAGTCGCCTGCAGTGTGTTCATCAAGTGTCCATGTCCTGACACTTAACGATTGGGGGGGGGGCAAATACATGTACCGTCCCCCACCACTTTCTTTGAGGGGACCGTCCCCCCTGTCCCTCCTAGGTTTCCGCCAATGGAAAGGGCGCTATATAAATATTGATTGATTGATTGATTGATTGATTGATTGATTGACCTATCTCTTTGGTTTATGTGGGTCAGGTTTCTTAACGTCATTGACCAATCCTCTAAGTTATATACACGTCCTCGTGAGAGCGGTTCGAATCCTACTCATTAAGGGTCCCAAAACTTCTGCTCGAATCTGTTCCATACATTGTGTATTTCATGTCTTCACCTATAGTCTACTATTCTATTTATTCTTTATGGGTTCAGTGCCCAAAACGGCATTTAATTTCCAATCAATATGATATATACTTGGGAGTCGTTTGTCCATTTTTAAAGCGCCCCTTCAAGCGATCTACTCAAAGGCGCTCCCGACTACAGCGCGGACACTGCATCGGAGTTTCACGCCCAAGCAATATTGTGAGTGAAGGACTTGCTCATAGTCCCTACGCTGCGACTTTAGGTGGATTCGAACCTGGAACCTTCCGGCAGGGCTTTTTTAAAGAAATTTTTAGAACTGCACAACTTCCCTAGCCTTGCCAACTGCACAAATCCATTTAGAACTGCACAATTTTGCCAAAATTTCTGAAGATAGCCAGGATTTGATTGGGGTGTTTCTTCGGCGGAGAATTTCTGACGACATTTTTAGTTGTAAAAATTTCTAAAAAACACTTTTTTAGTCGTAAAAACGTCTGAAGACATCTTTTTTAGTTGTCCAAATTTCTGAATACACCTTTTTTATTTGTCAAATTTTTTTAAAGACACCTTATTTTAGTCGTCAAAAATTCTGAATACATCTTTTTTAGTTGTCAAAATTTCTGAAGACACCATTTTTTGGTCGTCACAATTTCTGAAGACACCTTTTTTATTTGTCAAAATTTCTGAAAACATCTTTTTTAGTTGTCAAAATTTCTGTAGACACCTTTTTTTGTCGTCATAATTTCTGAAGACACCTTTCTTAGTTGTCAAAAATTTATGAAAACATCTTTTTTAGTTGTCAAAATTTCTGAAGACCCCTTTGTTAGTTCTCAAAATTTATGAAAAACATTTTTTTGTGTGTCAAAATTTTTAAAGACACCTTTTTTTAGTTGTCAAAATTTTTGAAGACACCTGTTTTTAGTTGTCAGAATTTCTAAAGACACCATTTTAGTCGTCAAAATTTCTAGACACCTTATTTTAGTCGTCAAAATTCCTGAAGACATCTTTTTTAGTTGCCAGAATTTCTGAAGACACCTTTTAGTAAAGACTGTTTCAATTTCTTTATCGGTAGTCTAACTCCGCTACACATACCCGGTAATTATTGACAAGTCTTTAACAAAGAATATTTGTCATATTGTGTCATCTGAAACTTTATATTAGTTTTCAAAGTTTATAGCTGCACACTTCAATCACAAAACTTTCAATACGCCTGCAATAAGCTTATCTGAATCTTTTATTATTCCAAATCGGAAGACATCGAACTTTTAAAAATATTTTCTAACTGCACATAATTGCTTTTACAACTGCACAAATTCATTTAGAACTGCACATTTTGTGTAGAACTGCACGTTAAAAAAGCCCTGCCTTCCGGCTTAAAGGCAACGACGCCACCACTCTATACCACCGTGCCCCATAATTATTATTATTATTATTTTTTATTCAAAAATTTTTTTTTATTACAAGGGCTGAGTCCACGGGGACCTAAATAAACCTAAGACCATGCCATTCTGTTATCATGAAGTACAACAATCTGAAACTATCATAACGACCACATCACTGACAGTTGAACACAGTGAATTTAATTATCTACCTTCTGGTTCTGCACGCTATGTTCTATTGCAGCTTGTTTTGTTGGGTCTATTCAACCAAAATGCAAAAATTTTAAATCTTTCTCTCTTACTATTTAAATAAAAATAACAAGAAACAATGGACATTTGCTACAATGCATTTTTTCCTGTGAAAAAAATTCAACATAAAGTCATTCTATGATTTAGTGCACCACAAAAATTAACAAGAAACAATTTACATTTGCTTCATTGAATTTCCTTCCTGTGAAAAAATCTCAACATAAAGTCCTAGTCCTTTGCTTCTGTGATCTAGTGCACCATAAAAATTAACAAGAAAAAATGTACATTTTGCTTCAATGTATTTCCTTCATGTGAAAAAAATTCAACATACAGTCCAAGACTTCCAAGTCCTGTGCTTCTGTTATTTAGTGCATCATAAATGTTCAAGTAAACTTTTATTTTAGGCTCTACACACTCAAATCAAAACCGTAGCTAGGGGGGTGTTTTGGGTGTTTGAACACCCCCGAAATGAAAAATGTAAAAAACTAATATAATGCATTTACTAGCATATGATGTAAAAACTATTAAATGAAACCATGAAAACACCCCCCCCCCCCCTTCAATGAAAAATGTAACAAATAATGGCACATAATGAAAAAAACAATGAAATTATGTGGTAAGAAAGCCGTTTCCGATGACTACAAAATGATCGTCAGAAATAATCCGCCTAAGAAACATCCTCCCGAAATTAAATTCTGGCTACGGCCTTGACTCAAGTGCACATTAGGCGTAAGCTTAAGTCGGTGTAATATCCAAAAGACGCACTAGGCCAATTTAACTGAAAATGAGACATAAAAACCTAATTTAAAAAATCCTCATTAAAGCTAAGAAACCATACAGTGGCTGCGCGAGGATTTCAGTTTTGGGGGCTGAAGTTGGTCCAGAAATTGTCCGTCTTTTATTCGCCCCCAAACATGTGACAAACTTTTTTTGTCAATTGGTCTGAAACTCCATTTTTCCCCTAAAAAAATCTGATGACCTTTTTTTAGTCGTCCGATGGTTTTGAACTAAATTTTCCCGATTTTGCTCTTTCACAGGTCTGCATACGCCAATTACCCATGGTTGTACACATTTCCAGCATTTTTCTTGGGGTGGGGGGGCTGGCGCCATTTAAGGGGGCTTAGCCCCCTTAAATGCTCCCCTAGCGCCGCCACTGAAACCATAGTGTTCAAAATAATAATTGAAATCAATAATCTTTAATTACATGGCCGTCAGCCATCTTACATTTTTATGTCTACATGTTCTGGACAATTCTATTACAGAAATATTAAAAGGTTTGTTTTGTAAATAACGGCAGTAACTGGTTGATTTTTTCAAACAAGCTACATCATTTGAATGGAAGATCCACTTCGTAAGCATTTTCAAGTAAAACTTTGAAAAATTAATAACAGTTCATTTTCTTAGCTTCAGAAATTTGGGGTGTACTTTTCAATGTTACGTCAGTGACAAATATTAACACTTTTTAAAATATAACCAAAAGTAGCAAAGCAAAAAATTCAGGAAATTTTAAACTTCTGAAGAAATATAATTATTAGGAAGATTTGTTTTAATTTAAGTGAATGTATAAACTGTGTCACTGAAGTGATTTCCATGTTGTCTCTGACTTAACAATATATGATGGTTATGTCAGTGACAGCAAGAAACTTGTTAAAGTCGGTATATACTACTAAAAATGTACTTCTAAATCCAGTATTTGACATCCTGGCTTCGATTTGAAGTAAGCCCTCATTATAATCATCATCATCATCATCATCATCATCATCATCATCATCATCATCATCATCATCAATTTTTCATTATCACAGTAAACCAAACTTATCATTTGCTTTTGTGCACATGGTGAGACACGTCACAAAAACTGGAACTGAGCTAACATGAATGTGTCACATGAAGAAGTGGCGAGAGCAAGTTAGCCATCGTGCAGAAGAATGCTGAGTAGCAACAATAATGGAAACTAGTGGGACAAAAACATAAAGAAATCTACAAAATATACAATGCACAACCTTCGTCAAACGTTTAGAATGTCGTCACTCCAACTGAATCAGATCATGCAGCAACTTTAAGAGTTTATCTGCTCAGCGATGTACAAAAAGCAGCTAATCCACCCAATATAGTCTTTTAACAGTACTCCAAAGAAAGATGCTCTCATGAACTTCTTAACAACAATAGTCAATGACAAATATTAATATATTTTATAGAATATAACCAAAAGTAGCAAAGCAAAAATCATGAAAATTTGTAATTTTCAGAAGAAATATATTAGGAAAAAAACTAAATAGTTGAAAATTTGTTTTAATTTAAGTAAATGTATAAACTGTGTCACTGACGTAACTTCCATGTTGTCACAGACTGAACAATATATGACATCACCGTCAGCCATATTACATTTGACAGCAAGAAATCTGTTTAAAGTCGTTATATACTACTGAAAATGTACTTCTAAATCCAGTATTTAACATCCTAGTTTCGATTTGAAGTAAGCCCTCATTATAATCATCATCATCATCATCGACATCAATTTTCCGTTATCACAATGAGTTGCCGCGCCAGGATTTCAGTTTTGGGGGGCCTGAAATCCGGGAAAAATTTCCATTTTCACCGCCAAAATTATTCTAAAGAAAAGAAACCAGTTGTACTTATGTGAGACTGTGACACCACTTTGCACAGCTTTCATACAGGGTTGCCAAATTTCGAAAAAATTTTGTCGCGAGATTTCGAACAAAAGTCGCGAAAATCGCGAGCTCATCGAACTTTTCTATTTCGGTCGCAAAAATTTCTTCTGACGACTAAAAAAAAAGGTCGTCAAAAATTTTGACGACCGTTTTTTTGCATTTCGTTCGAAATCTCGTAAAAAATCCCCCTTTTTTCGCTCCAAAAACAAAAAAAGTCGCCCCAAAAAAGTCGCCGTCGCGACCGCGAGGCAATTCAAAAGTAGCCCAAAAAAGCGCGAGTCGCGAGGACGAAATTTTCAGTCACGAGGAATTTCAAAAGTCGCCCAATTCGCGCTTTTCGCGACAACACTTTTTAAGAAAGAAACCAATTTGCACAATTATAAAATCAGTTTTACAGCAGCGAAACGATTTTGTATCAGGCATCATTTTAAAGATGCAAAACTTGTTTGTACTGAGAAACCAGTTTGCACAGATATAAGACATTATTTGCAAATAAAGCAAAAAATTACACAGTTGTAAAACCAGTTTGTACATGTGTCAGGCATTACTCTAGATAAGAAACCAGTCTGCACAGCTGCGAAACCTGTTTGTTTGGCTATATCAGACATTATTTAAAATGAAATGAAATCAGTTGGTATTGGTACAGCTGTGGAACCAGTTTGCACAATAATTTTCATTATAAACTTTTGGTATGTATGAAGCCAGTTCTTGCAGCCTAGAAACCAGTTTGTAAAGCGGCTAAACCATATTACAGCTAATAGACACAATTATAGAAGACAATTTTGTGCAGCATAAAAACAGTTAATGCACAGCTATCAGGAATCATTTTGAAATATATGAAACCAGTTTGTAAGCTCTCAGACAACATTTTAAAAGATACGAATCCTTTTTCCACGACTATAAAACCAGCTTGTACAGCAACGAAATCAGTTTGAACAGCTATCAGACATTATTTGTAAAGATACAAAACCTTTTGTACAGCTGTTAAACTTGTATGTACAGCTAGCTATCAGATATTATTTCAAACGATATGAAACCTGTTTTTACTGTTTCGAAACAGTTTACACAGTACTCATATAACATTTAAAGAGACACAAAACAAGTTTACACAGTCCCCTCCAACGTTTGTGGTGTGGGGGCCAGAGGTGCTTATACCCCCGCCCATAATATTTCATAAATATCATAATACATTTCTACACTCTTATCCACTGTTTATCCATAACGAGAAATTGTATTAAATGACAGCTTAAAATGTTGACATTACAGTTTACAAATTTAAAATATTTTAAACAATGGGAGTGGGCTTACATGTATATTGAAGTCTTAAACCATGTCACTGAGCGCTTAAATCACTAGTAATTTTGAAAAGATGACAGCTTAAAAAGCTACGGCCACATGTGGAAATTCAAAACTGTGTGAACACTTGTGATGCGACAATCTTAAGTCTTAAAACCACTATTCAGCATTGAAAACTGGGTGTACGGACCATTGCTCATAGGCTGATTGCTCATAGGCTGATTGCTCATAGGCTGATTGCTCACAGGCTTATTGCTCATATGGCTCATTGCTCATAGGGGCTATTGCTCATAGGTCTTTTTGCTCATATGGCTCATTGCTCATAGGCTCTATTGCTCATAGGTCTATTTGCTCATATGGCTCATAGGTTCTTTTGATCCTAGGTCTTTTTGTTCATATGGCTCATTGGTCATAGGGTGTATTGGTCATAATAAAATAGGCTACAAGTTAAATTAGTCGAATGAAGGTACAGAAAAGAAAACACTGTTTGAAAATATAAACATTTACTAGGTCATGTAATTGTTCAAATTTGAGAAAAAAGTTGAACTGTTCAAGTAAAAGCTTGATAACTAACCACTTGAGGTGAAATTGTTCAATTATAAAAAAACCCGTTACACTTGTTAACAAATAGATTGTTCACTACTTCACATGTCAAACAGCAGGTTTGTTCACTGTCTTATATGTCCACTTCCACATAGTTGACTACTTAAAAGATAAGTACAACACAGCACGAAGATAGGCGAGGGTGTCGGTTTATCCGCATGTTGCTAAGGCGTGAAGACAGTCACCCATATCGCCAATGGTTTATTTGTTTTAAACATAGGCCAAAGTTCATTGATTTTAGGCATATGACGGATGAGCATATGAGCAATAGACCCTATGAGCAATGAGCCATATGAGCAATAAGCCTATGAGCAATCAGCCTATGAGCAATGGTCCTAGAGCCGAAAACTGAGCAATTTTATTCAGATGGCGGCTGTTTTATAATTACAATATGGAAATTAAAACAAAATAATCTAAACAATGTGGATATGACATTCATTAAAGTGTCAAGCCATGTCTTTAAGCAATGAAATTTTGAGAAATAAATTATTTTTATCATATCACATTAAAAAAAATTTCCATTACAGTGTAGACATTTTTTTTATTTGAAAAAATTTTGAGGAGGAAACTTTGAAGTGTTAAATTAGGACTATTAGCACTGAAATTATGAGCAATACATTTTAGTTGCAATGACAGCCTAAAATGCTACATTTGCAGTATGGAGATTTTAAAAAAAAGTTTGACACGGAGGACACTTTGAAGTCTTAGACCAAGGCTATTAGCACCGAAATTGTGAGCAACTTCGATAAAAATGACAGCCTAAAATGCTACTATTGCAATGTGGAAAGTTCGCCTGGGTGATCGTTTTTCCACCGCTCGTCCGTACTCCCACAATGCTCGGACCAAGTATCCGCCTATGAGTAGAAGGCAAAGCTCACACATATAAAATAGGCGCAAGCTTACGTGAGTGTAATATTTATAGATACATGTTCTCTAATACATGCAGTTCTATTTTATTGTTTCTTTATAAGGTCCAATGCTCTAGGTTTAATCTGTGGAACAGTGCGTTTTTTCAGAGCCGGAAATTTGTCCATGACTCTTTCAATCTCGGCATTGTTTGGCACTGTTTTTGATGTAAAGAACACAGCCAGTTCTCTGCGAATAATGCCAATTTCATCGGCAGTCCACTTTACTCGCATTCCTGAAAGTAGAATTAGATATCGTAGGCTTGTATGCAGAATTGTAATCACAGTATCATACTATTAAGGACGCACTAAAAATGATAAGCAAGTGATTGAATATTCAATATAAGCAAATGCCAAGCAGCACTCTTATGAACAAGAATATCACAATATAAACTTCACATAAGACATCAAAAACAAGCAGGAGTAAGCAAACCAATTAGTAGGCCTATAATAACAGATATAGCTTAAACACAAAACATCAAAAGTTCTTAATTATTTTCATGTCTTACTATCAATACAATTCTATTATAAACTTACGTACTAGATGGCACAAGAAGTAAAGTAGTGGAATTATAAACATGCTCACACATTATATTCTACAAGTGAACTTTTCTTTACAGTCTCGACAACGCAAGGTCGCATCTGAGTTTTAAAAATTATTCACAAAATGCGTATGCATCAGTAATGGGAGTCTTGACAAACTTTGACATTTTTCAATAAAAAGACATTGACAGAAAAATTGATATACCTGCTTTCCTGTGTTTGAACAGAGGTAGTGTGGTTTCGTCATGATGAGATGGCATCACGCTGTCATTGTCATCGGATGAAACTAGGGTATATAAGAAATTGGTTACAGTGTTATGTGTAACACAATGATAGACGATAAGTTTAACGTGGCAACACTTTCATGTCATATTGAAGCAGAGACAGACATGCAGAGTTTTTTTTTTTTTTTTTTTTTTTTTTAACATAACATTTTTACATAACATTTTTTATTCGGCAACCAACACAAACTTTAAAGATACTGTAATTCTACATCATATATGTCTTATGTCGGATCGCACAGGAGACCCAAAAGGGGCCAAAGGTCCCGCTAGCCAGGGCCACCTGAGAGAATTGGTTTAGAAAAATTCAGCACGGCCGATTGGAAAAATAAAGCAGCTTTATGAACAAAATATCTTAACTAGCATACTAATACAAAACAAAAGGTGAGTTAGAAAAGTGGAATAAAGTCAGTGCAGTCATATACACGAAAAACAAGTGCACACTCCCGTATGAAGGTGAATTAACAGTATTTCCCCAGATTGGTAGAGGTCTACATTCCTTGTTGGATGAAGGTAGAAAGCTCCCGTTTAAAGAGACGAAGAGACGGCAGGGAGCGAATATCAAGAGGAATACTATTCCATGTTCTTGGTCCAATACATTTAATAGATGCAAGCCTTGTATTAGTGCGGGCAAAGGGAATATAGAAAGGGTTAGTATTTCTCAAGCCACGCTCTTGAATATCAATTCTGAATTTGAAGTAATCTTTATAGGTAGCTGGTAGTTGATTATGGATATATCGATACATAAATATTCCAATTTGTAATTGCCTTATTTGATCTGGTTGCAGTATTTTTAGACCTAAAAATTCTGCTTTCGTGTGGGCTCGATAAGGGATTTTTGCAACAAATCGTATTGCCCTTTTTTGGAGGACAAGAATTTTCGAGAGGTTTGACTTATATGCAGAAGCCCAAACAATGTTACAGTAAGATATGTATGGATGTATGAGTGTATAATAGAGTGAGGTTCTGGTCTGTGGTGGGAGAATTCTGGATATGCGTGATAAAATTCCTAGATTTTTTGCTATTTTTGTTGCGATATTCGACACGTGTTCGTTCCAGGACAGGTGTTGGTCTACGTAAACTCCTAAAAATTTCGATGATTGCACTAAAGTGATAGGTGTACCGAAAATACATAAATTAGGATAAGACGTTGGAAGTGCTTTTTTATGTGACCTAAAGATGATGTAATTAGTTTTATCGAGATTGAGAGTTAACTTATTAGAGCGAAACCATTCTGCTATATTTTCTAGGTCGGAGTTAGTATGATTAATTAATGCTTCAAGTGAGGAATGAGAGTTAAAAATATTAGTGTCGTCTGCAAACAATAGAAAAAATAGATCAGGAGCTACACTAGGCAGGTCGTTTATGTATAAGATAAACAGCAGTGGGCCAAGGATAGAGCCTTGTGGGACTCCGTAATTAATTTCTTTTAAAGGTGATTTACTACCATTGCAGCTAACTAGCTGCATTCTGTTTTCTAAATAACTTTCAAACCATTTTAGCTGGGTGTTTCGAATGCCATAGATGGACAGCTTTTTTAGCAGTATGCCATGGTTGATGGTATCAAAGGCTTTAGCCAAGTCTAGAAAAATTCCTATGGAGAATTGATTTTTATCCATAGCATCAGAAATTTTGTCTTGCATATTTATTAAGGGCATGAATGTTGAATGGCCAGCTTGAAAGCCATGTTGAGAGGAGAAGAGAATGTTGGTCTTTGAAATATACTTATTGAGGCGCTCATGCATGACCTTTTCAAAAAATTTTGAGAAAAATGGAAGAACAGATATAGGGCGATAATTGCAGGCTTCGTCTCTTGGCCCTTTTTTGAAAATTGGAACTACCTTAGCTAATTTCAGAGATTGTGGGTATATTCCAGTTTTAAAGGAACAGTTTATAATTTCTACTAGTGGATGAACGATATTGGGTAGGCTTGGCAGAGCTATAGCAGGATCTATGTCATCGACTCCTTTGGCATGAGATGGATGAATAGTATGGCTTAGTAGGATCAGCTCCTCCTTTGAGACTTCTGTGAGTCCAAAGGAGTCCATTTTTGAGGGAATCATATATTGCTCAAAAGTAGAGTTGGAATTTGGAATATTTTTAGCCAAGGAATGTGCAATGCCTGTAAAGTAATTATTGAGTTCCGTCGCAATTTTTATCGGGTCTGTAGTAGAGATGTTATTTACTTTTAGCGATAAAATATCTCTGTCTCCCCCATTTGTGGTCCCTATCAAATGTTTTAAGATTTTCCAGGTTTCTTTGAGGTTATTGCTATATCTACAAAATTCAGCTGCGTAAAAATTTGATTCAGCCTGTATACGGATTGATTTAAACTTGTTCCTATAGGATACAAATGCGTTTTTGTTTTGCGGGGTTGGGTTTTTGATAAATTTTCGATACAGTCTGGATTTCTTTTTACACGAGTTAAGTAGACCTTGTGACATCCATGGGTTTTTGGGAGAATTTCTTCTGGTAGTTTTACTTTGAGATATTGGAAATGCCTTGTCGTATTCCTGTTTAAACTCATTGAGGAAAGTATCATAAGCCTTATTCGTATCCAGATTTCGACAGGCAACTAAAACTGGCGACCAGTTGATTTTTGCTACTGAGTCCTGGAAAGCGGTTAAGGATTCCTGGGTAATCAACCTGTGGGTTCGAGTTTGGGGCTTGTTTGGGAGTTTTAGTTCATATTCGAACTGAGCCAAAATAGGAAGATGGTCGGATATGTCGCTAATTACAATTGAGCAACAAGATAATTTACGCCATGCATTGGTATAAATATTGTCAATTATAGTGGCGGAATGATCCGTAATTCTGGTTGGTTTGGTTATTATTGGGAGGAAATGGTGCGATAACATACAGTTATACAGGCCTTCAGTGGGTTTGTGGACATTGACTTTTAATAGGTCTGCATTGAAGTCTCCGACGATGAACAAATCCTTAGATTTTTTAGATATTTTACTTATGACAGGTTCTATCTCAGTGGTAAAGTCATCTAAGTTTTGATCAGGAGGTCTGTATATTGCGCCTATTACACACACACACACACACACACACACACACACACACACACACACACACAAAAACACAGAGAGAGAGACAGAAACAGAGGGAGAGAGACATAGACATAGGCAGAATCAGATACAGAGAGACAAAAGAGACAGACTTAGATAGCCAAACATACAGACACAGTCAGAAAAACAAAGTGAAACAAATACATAGAGGCAGACAGACACAGACAGACGAAGGACAGACAAACAAAGCGAGATAGACAGACATACAGACAGACAGAGACATATATGGGAAACTACAGAGATACAGACATACAGATAGACCCACAGAGAGAGAGAGACAGAGAGAGAGTGTGAGAGAGAGACAGAGACAGATAGACAGAGGCAGAATCAGAGGCAGAGAGGCAGCTGGAGAGGGATAGGGATGGAGAAGGAGACGGAGTGGAAGAGCGAGACTAACCACTCTCTACGGCAAACAAAGCTATAGTGTGAAGTGCAATTTTTTTCTAATAGGCTATCATGCATATTAAGTATTAGCCTATAAAAAATTTTTAGTTCGGTGAAGCAGAATTTACTGTCACCAAAAAACCCAATCTTTTGTTTAATTTGCCTCACCTGAAACAACCAACAGCTACCAGAGATTGTGAGTATCAAGACAATGCATTAACTAGTAGTGTGTGTGTGTGTGTGTGTGTGTGTGTGTGTGTGTGTGTGTGTGTGTGTGTGTGTGTGTGTGTGTGTGTGCCTTTTGCCAAAAGCAAATACGATGTTTTTCACTGGGGAGGGTATAAGCTGTCTGCAATGGGCACTAACTTTGCATATGACAACCCACTAAAAAGCGACATTTTCTTGCAGTATGACATAGCGTATCAAAAGACTTGGGCCTAATGCCATGAAATTCAAGTAACTTTGAATATAATGCCAATGAGGTAAATTACCTTGTGATTGTCCTCTGGAAATGTTGTACTGGGTGAGGACGTACTTCAATCCCATATTCGACACACCTTGGCAAAGAACACAACATTCAAAGCACATCAATTATGTAGTTTATGCCATTGCAACGGAACTTCAGCATATCAACGTCTGCACTCTTATTCCTAAAGTGTTCCTCCAGTGGAAGAGTTTACCCATTAGCCATAACATTCACAAAACGCATGTGTAGCAGTAATGGGAGTTTTTAAACACCTCGATGAAAATAGCAGGCCTAGTGCTGCATAGAGGAATTATTTCGAACGTTGAAATGATAGGTTACCCACATTTTAAATCTGCAAATTTCGACCTGACATAATTATATGATTTAAAATCAGTCATTCCAGTAACAAGCGGACATTTTGACAGTTCGATAACAAGTGCAAACAAATAGATTAAGAACGACCTGTTGTTGTGACATGAAACAATTACAGGCTACGAAATGATAATGCCGTACACACGGTATAGTGTTGAATACGCAACTTCACCTATTATCGCTCACCGATCAAAATAAATTAAAATCAAATCAAATATCAATTTTCCAGCGTGGGTTGACTCCCAGTCCTCTTCTACATCATATTAGGTATACTTACACAAAATATCAACTTCTCTTCCGGATTTGCGCGATTTTTGAGCTTATCGATCGGACTAAAATATAAACAACAACCTTAGACACGAAGTGAAGCGACATTCATCGTTTTTTATAGGAAGACAAGAGGCACACGAAGTAGTAAGTAAGCAATTTGGGCCGAAAGGGTGTTTCATTTTTAAATAATACGCAAACTACCTTAGGTGGCCAGGTTTAGCTGGGTGGCCAGGTTTATACTAATTCACCGTATACTTTGTTAAGCATACATGCACAATTGAATTGTTTGGATCAATAAAAACATATCTATGTCTACATGTATGTCTAAGCATTGAGGTTGGTCTCGATCAGAGGAATCATCAGCTGTGGTGATTAGACCTGGGAGTCGACCCCAATAAGTCGACCCCAGTCGACTTGGTCATCCCAAGTCGGGTCGGGTCGTTTCTGGTCACCGCAACTGACCCCAAGTCGAAATGTGTAGAGAGAAGTCACTTGAAGTTGTTTTTACCACAAGTCGACTTAATTAACCGACTTGAGACAGGATCGAACGTAGTTAGGCTAAATTTGTCACTTCAAACCAATGATCGTGAGACCAGGACAACATTAATTTTAAGCAGGTTTTGTAGTGTGTTTACAAGAATGAACGAGACCTTGGCTAAACAAAGACTTAGCCTACTGATTATTTTACCTGTAGGCTATCGTGGAGACTGCCGTCTGCGATTTATTCAAATAATTTGTTATTCTATGCTAAAACATCACGCTTTATTAAAATGATGAAACAAAATGTTACTAAAATATTAGCACGCGTGCTTATCAAGACATGAACATGAGCAAATCAGTTAACTTCTAGCCTAGTGGTCAATGAAATCGGCGCAAAGAAAGGTGGATCTACAACAGAGGTTCTCAACCTTTTTTCGCACGCGACACACCTAAACTTTGAAAAAAAATTCGCGACACACCATGCAACGGTCATGAGAATTTTGTTAAAAAATTTAAATAATCTGAAGCCAGCTTAGCCTATGGATCTATATTTGAAATTTTCACGCATTTTAATTAATGAAATGTTGACACTGAATGCGCTGGTGCCCGCGCTTGGCTTTCAAGTAATTTCTTTAGAAATTTCGAGTTTACAATTATAATTACGATTCTAGTTTTTAATTATTCTAAAATTCCAAATTCTGATAATCTTAGGCCTAATTTACGATTCCATGTCGTTTTGTGACGACTATGCGTTAGGCCTAATTGTTTGTCCTAACAGTTAGCCTAATGGGATTTTTGCTCCTGGATTTTCTTTGGATCATAGTAATAAGAGGATCCACAGGCTTTGTGAGTGCGACACCTAGCCTACAATTGCGCAGCAACCTAGCAAGATATGTTCCTAAAGACTTTAACCTTAAGTTCTTAACCGTTAACGAAACTATCGAATGAAAATAGCCAAACAGGAGTTATATAAAGCTATTTTAGATAACTATTTTTTGTTTTAAAAAAGAGCATGAAATATTATAAATAATTATCCATAGTCCAAGTCACTCTAATAGCTCAAGGCAAAAGAAGAATACATGGGATAAAGGTATAGGCCTACCTAAACACTAGCCTACCGAAACTAAACGCCGTTCAAAACGTCGAATTATTGTAAAGAAAAACTTGAGAACGTAGGCTATGCTTTCAGGTAATTTTTTTAGTTAAAAAACCAGCGATTGAGACTTTTGGGTTCCTGGACTTTTTACACTTTATTTATATGGTAAACTGTCACGCTCTGCTTGTGCAAACAGCTAAGATCGAGGCCTATAGGCTAGCACATTCAACCATTCCACGTACATCATCAATTTTAGAATTGCAAAATATCTGCTTCTTTTGTAATAATTTTTCTTATTATCTTCGATGATTACAGCATTGGGTAAAATTTTAATTCGCGACACACCAATTCTTCGCGACACACCAGCGACACACCATTTTACGCGACACACCGCCTGTCGCTTCGCGACACACTAGTGTGTCGCGACACACCGGTTGAGAACCTCTGATCTACAAGGCCTATGATAAATCGATAGTTTTGCGGCGCGCTTGGCGCTACTTTGGTAGGCCTATATATGCTTATAATACTGCAGTTGTATGCAGCCGAAAAAACTACTGCAGGCCTATAGGCCCGCGGGCACATTGGACAATGAAAGACTTTACTGCCAGTGAGTAGGCCTAGGCTGCTATTATATTATGTAGTAGCCTACTGCTGGATGCTGCGCCTGCAACGCTATTTTGCTAAGTTGCGGAATGATGCTAGTGGCCGAATAATTGTGAAAACAAATCACAAATTAGGCCTATCATATCACGCCATTCAGTGCAACCAGTCCGCAGTCCACCATTTTATCTTAGACCTTGCGCGTTTTACAAATTTATTTCCTATTAATATTAAATGAGTGTAATCTGAATAATCACAGACAATGGACAAGCTAAAATTCATAGGCATAACAATTAATTTTGCCGTCGCATTGTCTAAGCTACTGAATGGTCCAAAGCATCACAATACTATTCAAACTGAAACACAAACAGACTGAAATGGGCGTAATAAAACTTTAAGAAACTCGTGCATTAAGTAAGTGTTTAGGCCTCATTACTCATTGATCGGCCTATGTGAAATTAATGCTTGCCAGGAAAATTGGCTTGACTTCTTGTATCAGTAGGCCTAGCCGTGCGAAACTAATGGCTATTACCATGTCAGAAGTCGACTTCAAGTCGGAAGTCGGTTGTTTTTCTGTCAAGCCGGGTCAAGTCGTTTTGACTCCAAAAAGTCGACTTCAAGTCGACCTCAAGTCACTTTAGGGTCAAGTGGGGTCTGATTAACTGACTAAAGTCACTCCCAGGTCTAGTGGCGATCTCCATCTTGTTCAAAGGATGTCCGAGTACACTTAGGACTATAACTGTGGTTTTTAGGACAGAAGCTGGCAAGTATGCCATTTTCTGCCAGTGTGCCCTCGAACGCGCGCTTCAGAATGGAGCACGAGAACGTCGGCCATCACGTATGGAGATCTTGTCGATCCTACTCCGCAATCCTTATCATCATTCGCAGCCGATTAGCATTCCTGTGCACTTTGTCAATGGCTCTTACCAGGTAAATAGGACACCATGCAGTGCATTGGATGAATAATGCTGGTGTGTACTTGCTGGTGTGTACTTGCTGGTGTGTACTTGCTGGTGTGTACTTGCTGGTGTGTACTTGCTGGACATGCTGCATGGAATGGTCTTTCTGCACTTGTCTTACTTTCTCTCCATCACTTTTGCTGTTTTGAACATCCATTCTACATCTGTTAAATAGTACCAGAGTCGTAATTTAAGATTTGCTTTAGAAACCTTTTGTACTGCATGTTATGGCAACCGTATGTAGGGCACATATGTATTTGGTCTTGGATGCATTTCTCTCCTTTGACTATCAAAATTTCGATATTTGATAAGGTCCTTTATTTAGTATGGTGGAATCTCATAGATAAATCTGTGTAATTTTGTTGTACTTTACTAACGCTTACTTTTCATTATGTTTTGACTGGTTGGTTTTGAGATTCGCACAATCACAGTGAAAGTGAGTTAACTAAATTCACACAGCTTGTCAAGGCAAAATAGTTTAAATTATTATGTTTCTGCTAATTTTAGAAAATCCAATGAAATTATGCATTCGAATATGAAATGCTATTTCAGGTGATTAGTTTTGATGGATCGACGACCGTGCAAGAGTTCCTTCTTTCACTCAACAAAGCGATCAACATGAGGGACTGCACTCTCTCGGGATTTGCTCTCTTCACCGACGACCCAAACAATTCAGAACTAGAGCATTGTCTGAAGATGCACTTTAAGGTCTTTATGCCTCAGAAAATGCTTGATTTAAATAATGATATTGTTGATGATATTGCTGTTGAATTCCTGTCATCGTGCTGTTGAGCTCCTTCAAACTCTGACATCGCACTCAGTGGCGTCTACCAATGGGGGGGTTGGGAGAACGTTCTCCCACGGCTTCTGAAAGTGGGGGGGTTTGACGTTTTTTGGTGTAAATTGGGGGGGTTTGACGTTTTTTGGTGTAAATTGGGGGATTGCTGAATTCCTATTAAATAAAGGCCATGCTGCCTCGAACTAACGAACCCACGGTTCGCTTGAAGTCACATATTTGCTAAGAAGTACGAACACTCATAGACATTAGTGTCAGTCAGGTCTATGGCATACAAGAGGGGAATCACAGTCATTCGGAATTGACCTCTTATCAGTCGTGTCATGCTTACTGACAGAGGTAAGGCGAAACCCACGCCACGGCAGCTGTGATGAAGGGAACAAAATTAATGATGCGACGGTCGCTCAGCAAGTCAAACGATCCGTGAGACACTTGCTGTGCAAGTGCATCTTGCCTCAGTCTTCTGATACGACGGACAGTGGTCCCTTCTGTGAAAGTAGCCTAAGCCTAATTAAGCTAATAACAGATGTTTCCTATTAGATTCCCAGCCAGCAGATCGCTGAAATGGATAAGAGCAGGTTTGATGTATGCTTACTTGTAAACAGAGTCTTTCCATGCTAGAGATGCAGCCGTAAAGTGCTAGAAGCGAGATGATAGTCATTATACTACAGACAACCGAATTTGACTGCTTCTGTGTTAAGTTTTTCTTATTTCGCGAAGAGTTGAATCGACATCAGCAGGACTTCTCAACAGCTAAAGGTATGCCTACACAGAGAATTTCTGTGGAGAATTCGAATTATTAATTTCGAGCTTCTAAGCGTATGGACAGCAACTTAAGTGGTGGTGGGGTGGGGGGGGGGGTGGAGATGCTTATATCGTCCCAATGTTTAAGAACTGTTTCATAAATATTCTAATTTACTATGTAGGGCCTACAGTGTTATCTACTATTTATCTATAATGAGAATTTGCATAAAGTTGCAGCTTAAAAGCTACCATAACATTTTACAACAACAAAATTAAACAATGGGACATTTATTCAAGTCCTAAAGCACATCTATGAGCACTGAAATCATGACAGCTTAAACGGCTACGGCTACAATGTGCAAATCCAAAAATTGTATAGCCTACAATTGGAAGTCAACACTCTATAGCCTTAAGGCTTAAACCATGGCTATAGGTTATCAGCATTGAAAAATGAAAAATCTTACCATGACACTATGGAAATTCAAATAAGCTTAAGTTAAAAGAAAACTAGGAGTAGACGATGTCTTCATTGAAGTCTTAAACCATCTCTTTCAATTTAATGAAATTACGATACATTTTTGACATGACTGCTTCAAGTGTTGTTAGCCTACCATTACAGTGTGGAAATTTAAAAAAAATAAAATAATTGAAGGGGACAGTTTTGAAGTCTCAAGCCACCACTATCAGCACTGAAATGATGAACAGTTTCGTTAAACTGACAGCCTAACAGGGCTCAAAGTGTGACAGGACGGTCATGGACCGCGTCCTTGCACTTATTTTTGAGGCAGGGCGCCGTCCTATGACTTAATTTTAATTAGGCCTATTTGGCCAGCACTTCCAGGACGGTCGTCCATGACTGCATGGACGGCGTCCATGCAGTTACTGACGACCGGCCATGACTGCCTAAAAATGGCTCCGTTTGAGGTCGAAACAGCCTAAAATTCGCTGGTCACTGGGGCTCCGCCCCAGACCCGCTGGGGAGCTTACGGTAAAGACAAAACCTTTCTCTTTCACAATAAAATTTTTATTTCTTTAATGTTATCCTGTTAGCTTGCGACAATGAAAAACGACTTGTCCTTGAAGTTTTCGCAACTTTATCGTTCACGAATAGCTGGCAAACAAGAACTTAAAAATGGCTCCATTTGAGGTCGACACAGCCAAAAATGCGCTGGTCGCTGGGGCTCTGCCCCAGACCCCGCTGGGGGAGCTTCCGACGCTCCCCCAGACCCCCTAGTCGGAACGAGCTTCGTGCCTTCGGCACTCGCAACTTCGCGCCTATACGTAATATAAGAAGAGATTCTCCTAAAAAATTTAAGTCGGCAAAAATGGGGGGTTTGTTCTCCCACTCCAAGTGGGGGGGTTAGACGCCACTGATCGCACTTGCTTGTCTATTTTGCAGAGAGATATGTGTTTACATTGTCACTGGCTATTTATTGTTGTGCTTTGAAACTTTCCTTTCGCTCGCTTTTATTAATATTGTCTACCTATAAATAATCATTTATCAATCTTTATGCAACAGGTTGCCACCAATTACCTCTGTGGTAACCAGTTATAAATTGATTTTTTTAGTTTTCAGACATCTGGTAATTGTTTTGAAGTAAGTTGAATGAGGAAATGCTCTAATTAGGAGTTTGAAGATGCACACTCCATATTACCAGTGATTAACAATTGCAATATTATTTATTGCTGCAGCTCTGTGACGTCATATCGAAATGGGAGCAGACGCTTCCGATAACAGTTGACAGAAGTCGTTTCGACGTCATTCGAACGATTAAACTCACCTATAAAAACAGGTATTCAAGTTGTACACAGTCTAAACTAATATTGAATTATTAACCCTTGACCGGCCGAGGGTATAGGATTCCATACCATTTGCTGCACTTTGGTCGATAAAGGGTTAACAGTTAAACTTACCTATAAAAACAGGTTTGCACGTTGTACACGGTCTAAGCTAATATTGAATTATTAACCCTTCACCGGCCGATGGTATAGGATTCCCATACCATTTGCTACACTTTGGTCGGTAAAGGGTTAAGAGTAATAATGGTGGATGAATGATGATGATTGTGAATGTGACAATGATCATCTGCGTGTGGACGTTGCTTTCTCCTCGTAGGTTGTATTACAAGAGTATGACTCGGATGGAGACAGAGAGAGAGAGACTGCTACTCGCTTATCAGGCCAACGAGGAAATCATCGCCGGAAGATTTCCGCTGAGCCGTGAATTGGCCGTTGAACTGATGGCACTTATGGCGCAGGTGAAATTCTTCTTCAAGGATATTGAAGCTTTGATTAAATGTGCCGATGGTGAAGATGAAAGCTGTTCATATACTAATATTATCATTCCCATTATCTGTATCCGTATCCAGATGTGTCATGTCGCATGGTTTTGTCATTAAACAAGAATACATGCACATGTATATATATAATATACACTGTGTCCACGATAAAGTAGAACTCAAAATAAAGTGCCATAACTCGGTCAAAACTTGTAGGATTTGTCTGAAATTTTACACACAACAACGGTGGCCATATATACACGAGTTCCTAAAGCCGATTTGAAATAATCGTGAGTTTGCCACATTTATGAGCGTTTGAGATAGAGCACCGAAAAATGCAACTTTCCAACATGCAAACGTTAAAGTAGAACCCTAAACTTTGTAAAATATCTTGGTTAATTGCAGTATTATAGGTACCAAATTTGGAGCACATAATCTGCAGTCTTTTCCATCCATACCCTGCAAATTGTATTACATTTTATTGAACGGTTACGAAGATATACCCTTTTGAAATTGGGTGGTTCAGAAACCAAGTTACCGAACAGTAAAACGCATAGCATAACGTCATTTTTCTGGTTAGCGCAGCATTGGCTGTTGTTTATAAGCGACATTTGCGGAAACAGACACACTACGAGACCTTTTTTACGTAACAGTAGCTAGCTGGTTGTAAAAAATGTCCTCTGCGCTGAAAACCATTTTTTTATAATACTGCAATTAACCAATAATTACAAATAATTATAATATTTAATAATTATAATATAATTATTATAATTAATAATTATAATATAATTATAATAATTACAAAGAGGGCAAGTGCGATACGGAAATAAAACGTAGGGTGGCAATAGGAAAAACTGCAATGAATGGATTGGAAAAAATATGGAAGGATAGGCATGTGAGTACAGATACGAAAAAAAGACTGGTGAGAGCTTTGATAATACCAACAGTACTATATGGATGTGAGACATGGACAATGACCAAGATAATGAATAAAAAGATTAACGCATGTCAGATGTGGATTTGGAGGAAGATGCAGAGAATATCTTGGAAAGAAAAAAGAACAAATGAGTGGGTGCACACAGAAATTGGTATAGATATGGATGAGTCGTTACAACAAACAGTGCTAAGAAGAAAGTTGGTTTTCTTTGGTCATGTTATGCGTTCAAATGGTTTGGAGAAAGATATGATGCTGGCATGCGGTGAAGGAAGGAGAAAACAAGGGCGACCAAGGAAAAGGTGGTTGGACGATGTTCAAGAAACAACAGGAATGAATCTGGAACAACTAAGAGAAGCGACATCAGAAAGAAAGCAATGGAGAAGGCTGGCCTTAACGATCGCTAGAGTTCAACGAACTGACAGCACAAGGTGTGCAATTAACCAAGATATTTCACAAAGTTTAGGGTTCTACTTTAACGTTTGCATGTTGGAAAGTTGCATTTTTCGGTGCTCTATCTCAAACGCTCATAAATTTGGCAAACTCACGAATATTTCAAATCGGCTTTAGGTTCTCGTGTATATATGGCCACCGTTGTTGTGTGTAAAATTTCAGACAAATCCTACAAGTTTTGACCGAGATTATGGCACTTTATTTTGGGTTCTACTTTATCGTGGACACAGTGTATATATATTTTACCTATATATATGCATGTTTATATCTTATATATATATATATAAACGTTTTCTAACATCTAGAGCTTATCATTAATCTAGCAAAGCTAATATGATGCAAGGTGAATAGCTGGTAGACAAGTGTTTAATTAAGTTTCTGTGATTGTGTTTTCACATACTTTCAGATTGAGTATGGTGATATTAAGCCGCTCAGTGAAATGGCGTTGGTGCCAACTGGGAGGCTTTTCTCAGAGAAGTCTTCTCCGCAGCATTCGCCACAGTTGCTTTTACTTGCTCAGATTCTTGAGAGATTCTTTCCAAGTCATTATCGTTGCTCAACAGATGACAGCACTAGGTATGGAAGCAATTTGAAAGTTTGATCAGATATGGAAGCAGTATAATCTAGTAGATATCAGGTATGATTATGAAGCCATAATAAGTGCCAACATGAGTACAATAGTAGTACAATGTTGGGGTGAGGTTGCGTCATACTTGAAATCATTTTCAAATGCGGAATTAAATTTGACAGCCGCAGATTCAAACATGTTCTGTCAGATTGTGAGTTTTTATGAAGAATCTTGTAAGTGATTATCCTCTACAGTCCCTACCCGGCTGTTTGTTTGCAGGAAACTGATACAGAGGTGCTGAACACATTTCTGCAGACATTGCATTCATTACAAACATTGTTTCTTCTAAGTTGTGGGCATGAATGCACATCTGCAATATATTTCGGTTGTTTGAATTTCTACAAATTGACTTGTTTTCCTTAGGTCTCTTGAGCAGAAGTTGATTGAGAAATGGACAAATCTGAAGGGGAAGTTGGTCCAGGAGACCAGGACTGCATCCGTGTCTATCTGGCGGTCACTCGCAAATGGCCGTTCTTTGGTTCAAAACTATTTTCCGCAAAGGTCATCACAAGTTATCTTCTCTCAGAGTTATAGAGATTAATAAGTCTGGACATTTCTATTGCGATGTTTAAGAGCTTTTGAAGATGTTTCTGGCTAGCCTAAATAATGTTGAAGTTTTGTTAAGAAAAACTATTTTGCAACGGTGAATGAAAATTTAGTAGCTTTCCAGTACTGACATGCATATAAATTGTAAAACCTGAACAATAGATATGCATTGACGCATAGGTTTTATCCATGTTTTCGCTGAAGTTTTTATGATCTGCTATGCTGAGAATTTGAATTCTCCAGTTCAGTGCTTTGCTAGGTAGAAATGGTAGTCAAGCCATGCAGTTTTATTGGAAAGCCCGGCAGTGAAAGTAATTTTTTTTAATTTGAGACTGCTTTTCAGCTTTTTAGGCAGTTATTCTGAAGCAGTGTAACCTGTTGTAATCTCGGGCTATCAGTTAAACTTAGTTATGATTTTAAATGTGGTATTTTATCATGCGCAATAGATGAAAGGCCAGATTACGAATTCAGGCGAAGTCTGGCATGTTGTTAATGACGACGGCGTGGCTATTCTCGACTATATCTCTCTGGTAAATCCTTGCATTAAATCGGTTGCTTACTTTTGTTAACCTTTCATGCAGTTCGCACATGCCTACACCTCTATGTTTCACGGCGTGGCTATTCTCGACTATATCTCTCTGGTAAATCCTTGCATTAAATCGGTTGCTTACTTTTGTTAACCTTTCATGCAGTTCGCACATGCCTACACCTCTATGTTTCACGTACTTATGTATGTGTGGGTGTGTCTATGTACATTGTACAATTATAAATACATACGTATGTACATGCATGTGTATTATATATCTGGATATTTTTTATGATGATGATGGTGACGACGATGATGATGATAATCCTCGTGCGCGAAGGCAGGTCTGTTACGTTTTATGCCACCCAAGGATGAAATGAGTGAGATGTTTTCCCCTTACTTTCATCAAAGACATTAGTCGCGGATTAGCAACTTGTCCATGCTTGATATGCAGTCGGTTGAAGTAGATTCGAACCTACAACTCTCCAGCTACAAAGCATGGAACGTACTGCTACACTACCACGCCCCTGGATATTTGTACGGCACTTCTTTATCATCTGAGAGATAATGAACATGGCTATCCAAAAGATGTATTATGAGATATTATGCAGAAGCTATGTAAATGATAGTTTTTAGTGTCTTACGATGCAATTGCATTTCTGTTGGATTTTTCTTTAAGACGCTGATAAAATCCTTCGTTTATTCGTCGATCGTGACGTTCGGTGGATGTCGAGACGACTTCATGTTAGTCATCGATGAAAAGAAGAAGTCAGTGAACATCGACTCCAAGTCTCAACGTCTTCTCTTCATCATGTCGAAACCTAAGGTTTGCTTACTTATTGAAAATCATTCTATGCATCTACACCAAGGGAATGGAATCAATTTCTGCTTGTGCTCTCAGATTCACTTCCTTCCTTAAAAAAGTGGCTCAAACTCGCCGTTTCATCTTCGCTTTCAAGCACGTGTATATTTTTTGTGCATCTTCCTCTGGTGACTGACTTTTTTCAGACCTCAGATTCGCACATTGTGAAAAAGTGATTTACTACTAATACTACTAATAATAGTATCTATGTTCAGGCAGCAAACTGGTTAATGATGTGTCCAATGTCCATTGTGTTGTGATGTACTGGTAATGTATAATTTAATTGTCTACCACGTGCTGAAAAATGTGACTTGATGGGGATTACAGTCAGTGTTGTGACAGTCAATGGTATTGGTGGTGGTGGTGGTGGTGGTGGGTGGTGGTGGTGGTGGTGGTGGTGGTGGTGGGTGGTGGTGGTGGTGGTGGTGGTGGTGGCAGTTGCAGTGGTGGCAGTGGGCGTATTGTTGGTTGTCATTGTTGTAGTCTTTGTTGTCAGGGTGGCAGTAGCATCGATGATTTTGGTAATTGCTCTTTTGTTTCAAGGTGCTAGAGGCTACGCTTCTAATAGCCACGTACATTAACAGTAAAAGTCAACAGATGCCAGCACCAGACCGTTGTCCGCAACCGGTTGATCACGCTGCATCTCGGATTATCACCATACAACACCATGCAGCGGTCGTCGTGGATCACCAGAAATGAATATGGTGCTAGCAGAATTCACGATGTCTCTCCTTCATCGATCTTTGAATGCTGCTTGCAGAATCCAAAGGACGTTTGACATCGCAAGCATTGACAAGCAACTTTGGCAGAAATCTTCATGGGCCATGGCACATTTGAAACAGTCGTGCACAAGAGGAAAGCTCTTCTTGTGTAATTTGCTTGTGGTCAACAATCTGCCTTCAACTAAGCATGGGTATTTTGGCTGAGCCCCGATGTTGGGCTGATATTAACTTGTCTCATAGATGTTGATGTGATCTCAGAAAAGTTTTGACAGTAATAAAATTGTGGCTGTGAAAAGACATATATGATGCTATTTCAACTGCAGTTATTCACCGTTGCACAGTGTTACAGAACATCAGTTTCAAATGTGCTGTGTTACTCAACAGTGGCATGACATAACTCAAAAGTACAGCAAGCGGTGCTTAGGGTAATGTCAAATTGTATTGCTTCTCCCTACACTCCCAAATGTGCACTCAACCTTCCATTCAGCAGATGGCGTTTGTAAATTGAGCTGTGGAACGCAATGACACCTTGCATGTCTGCCGACTCCTATAATAACGTGTGATATGAATTGTAGTCTACTGCGTTGTGTCAATTTGAAATTAAACGAAGATTATTATTAAGAAGTACTGAGTCAATTAAACAAGACCGAATACATTTCTGTGTAATTACAGATCCGAAGATGCTTAAGATGTATGTTGATAGCAATTGAACTGTAATGAGAATCGTGCATTTTATAGAGCATCAATTGAGAGAAACCCAAATGTGATGTCAACAGGACAGCATAAAACATGGGTAAACAAAATATGTTTGACCTCTGAAGGAATAAATGCAGGAATGGTTATAGGCTGTTTGTCACAGGGCAGCATATTTCAGGACTAATGTACAGAACAAAGGTAATACTAGGTGATAAACAGGTAATCGTGAACTGTTAAACGAACGGGTATTTTTATACAACCGAGTCATGTATGCGTGTTTTAAATCTTGCTGTATATGCGCAGAATTGATTTACTTTGAGTCTTGTGAAAATGAATCATTTTCTACTCTGAGATCTCTTACGATATTAGACATTGTTTTACGTCAAAAGACAATAAGACAGCTGGTTGACCCAACCCTTCTCTGCTGACTTGTTGACTACTGCAATGTATATATAGCTACTTCAAGCATGCTGTGTTTCTTTGTTGTTATGTGGTATGTCAATAAACGATTGGCAATTGTGTATTGTATAGACTGCATAACTCCTTATTAGTTACTACCCTATGCCTGAAGTTAACGAAGCCCACACGTAAGAACGACAAGTTTCTAGTTTCTGAGTTAGAAAGGGAATCCTTCATTGGTTGTTTTGCTAGCTGTTCCTTCGCGGCACTAAAATCCATCTTGCTTGAAGTCTAACTTTGACATGGCATTGGAAAAATATTTTTCAAAGCACAGGGACTACTTTCAGTGGCGTTGCGAGGGGGAGGAGGTTTGGGGTGGTTTGAACCACCCACTTGGAAAAATATGACCCACACAATTTCTTCAAATCCATCGAGTTTCGTTTCGGGTAGGCCTATAGTTAGGAGGGGGACAAGTAATAGAAACCTAGACTCCTGCTCATTAAAAATTTCATAACCACCTACTTTTTAAGGGCTGGCTACGCCTCTGACTACTTTCATAGTGTGTATCTCATATTCTTTGCAGATGAGTTTCGATATCCAGCACAAGCTAACATGGATTGTAGTTTGGAACAGTTTTATACGGTACATTGATACAAACATTGAAGATTGCTATTTTTATTGCGGTAGTATTTTAGTGGCGATAAGAAAAAAAATTTCTGACAAGCTTCATTCTTTAAATAGAGCTTTAAAATTGATCAAAATTTTGCAAGTTTGCCATTGAAACAAAATAGAAACCTTTAGTGGTGAACAGGTTAAAGCCTACATGGTAAGAGATTCAATGCATGCTCTGCATTTAATTTACGTGGTCAGTCTTTTCCTGCTTCATAATAATAATCCTGTAATTTGCAGTCCGGTTGTGGTTAATTTCTGCTGTGTACAGGAGATTGTAACGTTGCAGATAACAACTGCTCAGTATTTGATATTAAATTATTGTTTTTCTAACATGAGATTTTATGGAGCAACTCTATTAACCTAGCAGCCTTATTGCAATATGGGTAATCAATGTTGAATCCATTTTGCGTAGCAAGATATTTTTCTGAAGTCGAGCCGTAACAAATTGATACAGATGAGGCTTTCAGTGATATGTGTAGTTTAACTTTACATTTTTCTAAACGTCGATGACCTTCATACACCTTTAAGGTTTCTCTTTTAATATGGACATTATAAATATTATGTGTTTAGTAATAATAGTATTTCAAATACAGAGTTAAGTTGAAATTATACTTCAGACAATTTATTTTTACATGTTTATAAAACCTCTATTCAAAGTGATAAATGATGATATTAAATTGATATTGAGATAATTACAATATTATTATATATATATATTGTAAGGGAATTGAGAGCGTGCAATTACGATATTATTGTATTGCTGTAAAGTGCCGTTTTCGCGCCTGCGTGTCGTCACACGGGTAGGGTCGCCATAGCAACCAATCTGGACTCGGCCGATCGGCGGTCACGTGGCCTTTTAAGTTCGCCGCCTGGCCAGCGGAGGGGTTGCCCACTGCAGTCCAACCTTCCTTTCAAGTTGAGCCGCCGCTTAGCGCGCCCTCTCTGATGACGTAGGTACACCTCTGGCTGGAGCTGTCGTGTATTGGTGCGTATGTGCGCGTGTATTGGTGCGTATATGTGCGTGTTTGTGTGAGTGGCGCTGGCGCATGTTTAACATGGGGTTTGCACTGGCGTGAACTAAGTACATCTGTCCCTTTCTTCCTCTCGGTCTGCCCGCTTGTCAGTCTGCATGTCTAAGAGCCGGCACGTAGCGATCTATTTGATCCCTTTCATGTAGTAGAATTGCCTTTGCGGTGTTACTTTATTGATGTGTGCATATAAATAGAGGCCCGTTGCCTAAGCGTTTTAGTTAAGATTTACGTTGGTATAGAGAAGGCTGTTCAGTGTGAGTTAAGAATTTGGCAGTATTCTACGCACTGCGTGCGTGTAATTAAGACTGTTTTCCATCGATGAAACATTTAATAAGAAGATTAAAACGATATCCAGCGTGTTTCCTGCTTGACTATTATAATCGGTCGTAGTCGTAGAAATCCTATGCCCGACGGGAAAGGTGACACCCACAGCGCGGACAGAAAGACGGAAGGATCCAACTCGACATCCTGGGTACCTGAAGAGAGAGAGAGAGAGGGATCCGACCGGAAGTGAACCAGGGCTGACAGAAAACCCGACTCAGCGGTTTCTTCACAATTGGTACCAGAAGTGGGGTTGAAGATAAGACGGCCGCTGGTTTCTTCACAATTGGTACCAGAAGTGGGGTAGAAATTGAAAATCGACAGCCGATTGACGTTGGAGCAGAAACAACCGGAAACTGAAATCGACTTCCGGTCGCTGACGACGATTTCCGATGGGAGACGAAGACGACGTTATTTTCAGCACGCAGTTGATCGGTGACAACAGGCTGACCGGTGGTTATTCGCCCGTAGTGAAAAGACGGACGACGGAACCGGATGTAGATCGCCTGTTGGAGAGCGGCGGGTCTGACGACCGAAGGCCGATATCGCCAGTTCAGAGACGACGAACGATGGAGACGGAGCCGGACCACGACCGAAGCCGCCGGCTGGAAACCAGCAACTTCTACGAGCCGAGGTCGAGAATTTCGAGAGGACGAGAAAACGCTGATGAATCGACGACGTTTCCGATGTTGGTGGAAAACATCGGTGGCATGCTGAGGGATCGACCGATGCAGATGAAACCCGGCCGATTCGATGGAACGGGATCGCTGGAATCGTTCTTAGCCCAGTTCGAGGTATGTGCGAGACACAACAAGTGGACAGCCTTGGACAAAGTCGACTTCCTGCGCTGCTCGCTGGAAAAAGCGGCCACGCAGTTGCTGTGGGACTTCGGAGCGCAACCGGATGTGAGCTACGAGGAATTGGTCGAACGATTGAGGCAACGCTATGGGACGGAAGGTCAAGCCGAGACCTTCCGAGCACAACTCTACTTCCGACGCCAGCGAGCCGATGAAAACCTGAGCGACCTGCTGCATGAGATTCGCCGATTGGTCGTCCTCGCCTACCCATGCCCGTCCAACGAAACTACTGAGATCATCGCTAGAGACGCTTTCCTGCAAGCGATGAAAGACAGCGAACTCTCGCTCAAGGTACGTGAGCGGGAGCCGAAATCGCTTGATGAAGCCTACCGGACAGCGCTGCGTCTGGAGGCCTACCAGAGGACGACGGATGCCGACGACCGGAGAAGACCGACGAACCGGGTAAGAGCGACCCATGAAACCGACGTGAGCGCTCTACTCCAGTCGCAGATGGAGCGCTTCCTGTCGACTCAACGTGAAGAGCAACGAAGATGGCAGCAGGAGATGGAGAACAAAATGGATCAGCATTTCCGGGAGATGCGGGGCCGATCTTCGATGAACGACGATCCGGGTCGAGACTTTCGACCCGGAAACAGCAACCAGAACGGCCAAGCAAGTTCGAGACGGGATGTGACTTGCTATAACTGCTCCAGAGCCGGTCATATCGCCCGCCAGTGTCGCCAGCCTCGCCGATTCCGCAATCGGCCGAATGAACCTTCGACAACGGAGAACGACGCATCGACGCCGGCCATGCCTATGGCCGTCAATCACACTATGCGAGATCGACAGACGAACCGCGCAACCAACAACGCCGTGTACATCCGAGGAACGATCAACGAACGCCCGCAACTCTGCCTGATCGACACGGGGTCCGAAGTGAGTCTGGTGCCGCAGTCTACCGCCGAAGGGGTGAGCATAAGTCCGTGTAATCGATTCTTGATGGCTGCTAATGGGTCTGAAATTAGGGTATTGGGACAAGTATCACTTCCTGTTAAAGTCCGCCCGGGTCTTGAAATTCCTAGTTTATTTCTGGTGTCCGATCAAATTTCAGAGCCAATGCTGGGAATGGATTGGTTAAGAGAACACCGATGCCGCTTAAGTTTTGGGTCCAGCGCTTTATTTTTGGGGCGCAAACGCATTTCTCTTGTGAAGGGTAACGGTTCCACGTGGTGTCGGCGAGTGATTGTTGCCGAAGAGGTTACGGTTCTCCCTAAGAGTCAGTATGATGTACCCGTTAGAACTCTCTACGGTGATTTATCTACTGTAGCGCCAGCCTGGATGACGGAGGCTAAAGAAATTCAGCCCGGTGTTCACCTTGCACGAGTTGTAGTTGACGGTAAAGCCGATACGACTCAAGTTAGGATTGTGAATTTGAACGAAGACCCAGTAAGGTTTGCTAAGGATTTGTCGTTAGCACAATTGCATCCTGTCGAAGTAGACCAGAGTTTATATAGCGCAACGAAGGAAGCGATCGATGGACAAACGTCCCCTGCAGACGTACTCATGGCTGATTTACCTGAAGAAGTACCATCCGATGCTCGAGTGCAATTAAGAGAATTGTTACTAGAGTACCGTGATGTATTCTCCGAGAAGGAAGGAGATTTAGGACGAACTTCTATTAGCACACACAAAATCGACACGGGCGACGCTCGTCCCGCGCGACAGCCGTTAAGACGACAACCGCTCCCGCACCGAGCCGCTGTGGATGAACAGTTAGATAGGATGCTAGCTGATGGCATTATCGAGCCAGCTGTAAGTGAATGGGCTGCTAATGTGGTGCTGGCACGAAAGAAAGATGGCACCCTTAGGTTTTGCATAGACTATCGACAGCTGAATGAAAAGACTAGGAAGGATTCTTACCCGCTCCCTAGAATTGACGAATGCCTAGACGCACTTTCTAGTGGGGGTTGGTTCAGCACTTTAGACTTGAGAAGTGGCTACCATCAGGTAGCCATGGATCCAAAGGACGCAGACAAGACGGCCTTTGTGACGCGACGAGGTATCTTTCGATGGAAGGTTATGCCCTTCGGGCTCTGTAATGCCCCTGCGACTTTCCAGAGACTAATGGACATTGTGCTTTCCGGTCTGAACTTTGAGATCTGCTTAGTTTATCTTGACGACGTAATCATTTTCGGGAACACCCCCGAGCAGCATTTAGATAGACTTAAGCAAGTGTTCCAACGCTTACGCGAAGCCAATCTCAAACTGAAAGCAAGTAAATGTAAGTTACTCCAGAGGACTGTAGGCTTCTTAGGACATGTGGTAAACCCATCTGGAGTAGCGGTAGACCCGTCCAAGATCCAAGACGTAGTGGACTGGCCCATTCCTGAGAGACTGAAGGACGTACGCTCCTTTTTGGGTTTGTGTTCCTATTATCGACGATTCATACGCAGCTTTTCGACTTTAGCTTCCCCATTGTTCGCTCTTACAAAGAAGGGACGAGCGTTTATTTGGGACGAGACTTGTCAGAGCGCTTTTGACCATTTAAAGACAGTTTTGACTAGTGCACCGATTTTAGCGTTACCTCAGACTGAGGGCGTTTACATATTGGACACGGACGCTTGCGACGTAGGGATAGGAGCTGTCTTGTCTCAGCGCATTGAAGGTGAGGAAAAGGTAATTGCTTATGGCAGCCGCTTACTGTCCACCGCCGAGCGCAATTACTGTGTCACGCGCAAAGAGCTTTTAGCCGTCGTGTATTTCACGAAACTGTACCGACAGTATCTGTTAGGACATCAGTTTGTTTTGCGTACCGACCACGCCGCATTACAATGGCTGCAACGCACCCCGGAACCGATTGGACAACAGGGACGTTGGCTTGAGCGTTTAGCTGAATTCGATTTCCAGATTATACACCGACCAGGGCTAAGGCACGGGAATGCAGACGCGCTTTCGCGCAGACCATGCCGCCAATGTGGATTGGAGGAATGGAGCACTGTAGCTGCAGTCACAGCGGTAGCCGAAGGAAATCCTTTGAGAGCGGTGGATGGATCGCAAGAACGCGTTTTGGAAGCTCAGCGCGAAGACCCCGACTTAGCAATCGTGCGATCATGGTTAGAAGAGGACGCACAAGCCCCAGATTTAGTCAGCATTCTGTACGAGAATGAGCGCGTGAAGACCTATTGGCATCAGCGCGATAGTTTGTATCTTCGCGAAGGCGTCATATATAGGAAGAAGCCAGGTGGAACAGAACAGGTGTTAATGCCTAAGTCTCTGCGTGAAGAGTTTTTGAGACTCACCCATACGGGAGTGACAGGAGGTCATTTAGGAGTTAGGCGAACTCGGTGGCAGGTAAGGCGCCGAGCGTATTGGGTTGGTTGGTCAGGTGAGGTAAAGCGGTTTGGTAAGTGCTGCCCGGAGTGTAACCAGTACCACCGTGGTAAACCTCCTCGGCAGGGACCGTTACAACCGTTACCCTGTGGGGAACCCTGGGAACGCCTGGGGGTGGACATAACGGGGCCACATCCACGAAGCAGAAAAGGAAATGTCTATATCTTAACGGTCATGGACTATTTCACTAAATTTGTTGAAGCCATCCCCATGGCTAATCAAGAAGCCACCACTGTCGCTAAGGCGTTAGTTGAAAATGTAATTGTGCGTTATGGGGCCCCTTTGCAAATTTTAACCGATCAAGGGACTAATTTCGATGGGAATGTGTTCAAGGAGCTTTGTAGGCTGTTGGGAATTGACAAAATTCGGACGTCTAGTTACCGACCAAGCACAAATGGCTTAATTGAGCGTTTTCATAGAACCCTGAATTCCATGCTGGGGAAATTAGTGAGCAGCCATCAGAGGGATTGGGACGAGATGTTGCCCCTGGTCCTTGGTGCCTACCGTTCGTCACTGCATGACACCACTGGGTTTTCCCCCAACATGTTGTTCTTCGGCCGAGAATTGCGAGCCCCAGTGGATCTTGTCTACGGGAGGCCACCTGACCCCGTCGACCCCTCTGCCACCTATCCGAGCTACGTCGGTGATCTTGGAGACCGTATGGAAGCTGCGTACCAGCTGGTACGCGAGCATCTGCAAGTAGCCGCGCAACGAAGAAAACGCACGTACGACATGCGTGTGAGACCGGCGGAATTTAAGAAAGGAGACCGCGTCTGGTATTACACGCCTCGCAGATATCAAGGAAGGACCCCTAAATGGCAGCGTTTCTTCACGGGGCCATTTTATGTGGTTGGACGCTGTGGAACGGTTAATTACCGTATTCGGAAGACATTGAACTCACAGCCATTTGTGGTGCACGTAGACAAACTACGCGCGTGCCACGATCCAAATTTGACAGCGGAAAACGGGACAACGGCCGACCAATCACAAGACGACGAGGAGGTCAGCCAACGGCCTAGACGCGCCACGCGTCGGCCGGTTCGATTCCAATAGGCGTATGGAGCCGAGGGGGCGGGGCCTAAGCGACCAATCAGCGCGCAGGCCAGCCGCCGCATGTGCGGCGACATCAAAGAGCGCCGACTTCAAAAGATGATCGCCTATAAAAGGGGAAGCGTGCAGAGCAGTTTGCGTCATTTTGCAGTTTAAGTGTTGAGAGTAATAGACAGTACGACGAACATGGCAAGCGTGATGAACTTTTGCTGCGTCTGTTGTGGACCAGAGACGGATGTCGAAATGTCAGAGGGAGACCGAGCGAGTCCTTCGGGAGACAACGAGCCTCTGTTGGCACCTCCTCCATCCCCTGCGAGCGGTGACACCAGTGATTCTGCCAGCGATCCAGACGGTGGTCATCTCTTGGTTCCTCCTCCGTCGCCTATGGGTAGCCAGTCCAGCAGCGAACCAGCCGACGAGGACAGTGAGGATTCCGGTGTCGCGCCAACGGCTTCCGGG
The DNA here is from genome assembly GCA_945859605.1 of Lumbricus rubellus. Classification (NCBI taxonomy): domain Eukaryota; kingdom Metazoa; phylum Annelida; class Clitellata; order Crassiclitellata; family Lumbricidae; genus Lumbricus; species Lumbricus rubellus. The sequence goes on from OX243818.1 coordinate 15,490,317, forward strand.
ATCGGTCTTGGTGGAATGGGAAAGCTGGATGAAAGCACCTTTCGTTGGTCCTACCCGACGCACAAGGTCTTGGGTCGGGGCGGTTTCGGAGTTGTCTGCGCGGGGGTCTCACGGAAGGACGGGCGGCCGATCGCTGTGAAGAACTCTGAGAAGTCTGGAGTCAAAGAATGGGTGGTGGACGAGGGACAGCTGGTCCCCATGGAACTGTACATGCTGAGAAAGTTGGGCCACATCGATGGCGTGGTCCGGCTTGTGGATTTCCGTCTGCGGGCGTACAGTTTTGACCTGGTAGTGGAGCGGCCAGATCCAGGGACAGACCTCTACGAGCACATCACACGCAACGGGGCTCTTCCGGAATCCGAGGCACGAAACTTCTTCCGGCAGACGATGCACACGGTTGTCGAGGTTCACCGAGCTGGATTCGTGCACTGTGACCTGAAAAGTGAAAACCTGCTGATAGACACTCAGGCGAAGAAAGTTACGTTGATCGACTTCGGAGCTGGGTCCTTCCTCCAGGACGCGCCCCTCAAGGAATTCCGTGGTACCCGCGTCTATGCACCGCCCGAGTGGATCCGAGACAGGGTCTATCCAAGTGTTCCAGCGACGGTTTGGTCTCTCGGTATCCTGCTGTACGACATGGTGTGCGGCAACGTCCCCTTTAGTCGCGACGATCAAATTCTAGCCGCCAGACCGGCATTTCCGAGTTCTCTGTCCATTGACGTCAAGGACCTCATCCGCAGCTGTCTTTCTGCCTCGTATCAGGATCGACCGATGCTGGAAGACATTCTTCAGCATCCTTGGGTGACTGGTGCCTGTGTGGCATCATCCCCCGCTTCTCCCTTCGAGAGCGACGCCGAGTAAGGTACAGTGGTCTTGTGAGCATTAATTTTGGGTAATTTTAAGTATATAGACGATTGCCCTTGACAATAACGAATCTAACAATTGTTTTATAGTCAATAGTGACTTAATTCTTGCAATTGAATTGTGACCTTTGTTTTGCAATCTAACTAGTCGTTTATTTAGTTTATAATTGAAAATTCCATAAAAGAAAAGATGGAAACGATTCCATTGTGATTTAACTGCGATTTATTTCACTGATTGAATTAACTTTCAGGTTTTACTTGAGTGTATGACTGTTTTAATCGTGGTTAAGTTTAATTAATTAATGTCCGTAAACAAGACGGATTTATTTCTGTGATTTTTATTTGATGATGGACCTTTTGAATAGTGCTTTAATTATGTAGCTCAACGATAAGTGAGCTGTGATAAGCTAATTTCTTAACTGTGTGATTTAGTGGTAATTGAAGCCCGAAAAAAAGGGGGCTGTGATAGTTCTTATTGCAAGATGCCGAATTAAAGTTTGGTTTCTTTTATATTGAATAACATTTGAAATTTGCAGTATTAATCGACTATGGACTAGTGTAGCTTATTACCAGCTATTGCATTACGTTCGATGCATGTTAGGGTAATTAAATTTGGTAGGATTAACTGTTGAACTACATTTATTCACAGTACACACTTTGCGCAAGAAATGCGAGTTTTTAGTTTATAATTTAGATTTTAATGTGGCCAGGTTAATTATAGACTAACAACATTCATTCTGAACGCTAGATTAAAAGTTACTCTGAATGCTTGCGTTGATTAGCGATGAACTGTTGAACTGTTGAATATTATCTATGACGTACATTAGGCATCAATGAATGAACATGGATTCTGTAGGAATCTAGAACATTAATTATGGCCAGTCGTTTTGCATTAGGTATTACATGTAGATTAGTTTAAACTGAGAATTTTTAATGTAGGTTTAACTGAGTAACATGAACGATTTGCTTTTAACTAGATTATAATTTAATTCGTTCTTTACATTTATATTAACTGCATTGCTTGACTTAGAGATGGGGACATCTCTTTTTGCAGTGAGGGGAGAATTGTAAGGGAATTGAGAGCGTGCAATTACGATATTATTGTATTGCTGTAAAGTGCCGTTTTCGCGCCTGCGTGTCGTCACACGGGTAGGGTCGCCATAGCAACCAATCTGGACTCGGCCGATCGGCGGTCACGTGGCCTTTTAAGTTCGCCGCCTGGCCAGCGGAGGGGTTGCCCACTGCAGTCCAACCTTCCTTTCAAGTTGAGCCGCCGCTTAGCGCGCCCTCTCTGATGACGTAGGTACACCTCTGGCTGGAGCTGTCGTGTATTGGTGCGTATGTGCGCGTGTATTGGTGCGTATATGTGCGTGTTTGTGTGAGTGGCGCTGGCGCATGTTTAACATGGGGTTTGCACTGGCGTGAACTAAGTACATCTGTCCCTTTCTTCCTCTCGGTCTGCCCGCTTGTCAGTCTGCATGTCTAAGAGCCGGCACGTAGCGATCTATTTGATCCCTTTCATGTAGTAGAATTGCCTTTGCGGTGTTACTTTATTGATGTGTGCATATAAATAGAGGCCCGTTGCCTAAGCGTTTTAGTTAAGATTTACGTTGGTATAGAGAAGGCTGTTCAGTGTGAGTTAAGAATTTGGCAGTATTCTACGCACTGCGTGCGTGTAATTAAGACTGTTTTCCATCGATGAAACATTTAATAAGAAGATTAAAACGATATCCAGCGTGTTTCCTGCTTGACTATTATAATCGGTCGTAGTCGTAGAAATCCTATGCCCGACGGGAAAGGTGACACCCACAGCGCGGACAGAAAGACGGAAGGATCCAACTCGACATCCTGGGTACCTGAAGAGAGAGAGAGAGAGGGATCCGACCGGAAGTGAACCAGGGCTGACAGAAAACCCGACTCAGCGGTTTCTTCACAATATATATATTATTAAGACAATTTATATAGCACCATAGCTCAGCCGAGGCTGAAGGAAAGGGCGCTGTACATGAGATCACAAGTTACAGGCAAAATAATTGCAATGACAGGCTCAAATTTTTAAAATTTTAGTTGGAATTGTAATACTGGTGTAACATCTTTGTCACCTCAAAAGCAGCTGATTTTGCTGTGGCTTTTGATGATTACTGGGCACTATTGTCATTTAATTAAAAAAATGCTATGTGCACATGAAAAGAAATTTTGTGCACAAAGTCTACATACAGCAGTGTAGATTATCAGCATACTGTAGTCTACAATCAGATAGTTGTGCAGTTGGACTGGGGTCTGATTAGCCGATGCTTGGACCACTTTAGGGAAGCCTCGGGTGCAGAATTTGTTTTTCTGTTCGAATTTAGCAATGTTGTGATCTGTGCCATTGGTATAGTTTCTTTGGCACTATAATAAATTATTGTCTATTTCATTGGTAAGTGCAAGACTTCTATGCTGAATATGATCACTGTTGTTGAAAGTGAATAACATTAGTGATAGGAGACCATGCTTCAGTCGTAACATTTTGTCATGTTATCTACCGTAGTTATCCAAACAACAAGCTATTAATTAGCTGTCTAGGTAAATTTATGCTATTGCTAAGTTATGTTCTTTTCATATCCTTCAGGGACAGGAGATTTGTTTAAGAGTGTAGCAGTTTCATTTTGCATGACCTAGTTAGTACTCTCACATTGAGCTTTGCTAGAAAGCCTGACTGTTGTTCTTTCAAGAAATTGGTCGTTTTTGCCACGTTTTGCCACAACTTTTCTGCTGAAGATGTATTTTCTATTCTGGTATTATTCTAAACTATCTCATGACATATGATGCTATGCCAGGTGCGCGACTGTCAGGTCTCAGGCCATAAACATTGATAGGCCATTGGAGATTTTTGTGACGAAAAAGAGCAGTTTTGTTTGATTGTGTTCAAATCTCTTGCCTGTCGTCTGCACAACTGAACTATTCAGCACATTATTTTATGCAAACTTGTTACATTTTGTGTAATTTTAATTATGCATTTTAGTTTAGTTGCTTAAATATTATCATGTCAGTTAATTTTGTGATCTGAGTGTTTGTGTTGGGCTGAAGAAGTTCTGTAATTGTTGTTTGTTTATGTTTGTGGAACGAACATCTGTGGCTTGCTTCACTGCTGCCCGTTGTATTGTGCACATTTCATCCAAACAATTTGATATCTAGATTTATATAGCACCTATATAAAGCATGCCTAAATTTGTATAGCGCCAGTACAGAAAATTATTTATCATCACCTATAGGGAACATGTGTATTTTTTCAGGTGTGACGAGATTCTAAGGTTTAGCAGTTACTTTTCTAACTTATTGTAGTATGTTGAAAATTTAGTTTATCTTGGCACGTGGCAGTGGTCACTTTGAATCATAGTATATAACTCTCTCTCTCTCTCTCTCTCTCTCTCTCTCTCTCTCTCTCTCTCTCTCTCTCTCTCTCTCTCTCTCTCTCTCTCTCTCTCTCTCTCTCTCTCTCTCTCTCCTCTCTCTCTCTCTCTCTCTCTCTCTCTCTCTATATATATATATATATATATATATATCGTATAAATTGTCTCAGTTAATTTGAGCACTGTAATGACCTTTTTGAATGGTCCATTTCATGACTGCATACTGTATTTATTTTTATCTTCCAGTTTTTCGTTCAAATACACACAATACTTTCATGACCTGAAATAAAATGTTTGCTTAGACATAAAAGACACAATTATGCTGTCGGTATCGCATATGTAAGCCACACTTCTTGAAATAGCTTCATGGACCACTATTTGGAAATAATATGATTGCCAGTTCTCATTTAGACTAAGCATCACTGTTGTTATTATCACAGTGTTTGTTATAGCTTGGCATGTGTGTGCCAAGTTGAATTTGTTTATAGAGGGTTTTATTTCAGCATATTTTTAAATGCATCAAGTACTTAGCTCCTGGGTGTAATGACATGTAATTTCATTGGCTATGCGGGCCAGGTCTTTTATTTTTTCTTTTCTTTTTTGCGTTAAATCTAGGTCTATACCTACTTGTGTTTAATAATTGGCGTCATTTATTATTAGCTACTTTTTTGCATTGCATCTTTTGACAAACATGAAACTTCCTCAAAAATTATTAATCAAATCCAAATAGATTATACAAACAACTTCTTACTACATAGGCCTATATTATAGGTAGGCCTACAACGCCAAAAGCATAAATAGAGGATAGGAGGTGTTCTCTACGGTACGTACAGTACAGTACAGTTGAGAATCCTGTTCCAGAAACGTGTTCTTACAAAACTGGAGAAAAGGCAAAGAGCGATATTGAGCAGCCCAGCTCTAATTAAGGTATTGAGAACGGTTGAAAACTTGTGGGCAACAAATTGAACGAAGAGAATCACAGAATTTAGGTCTGATTCAGTAGGAATATTTTATGGGACCCGTGTGCAGAGCTTTCGGCGGAGGGCCTTTGAATGCTTTACCCACTCGATTAGAAGAAAATGGCTGTGCCATAGCCTCTGTCTGTTTAGCAATATACAGGGGCAGATCCAAGAGAGGGGCAAACCCGGCCATGGCCTCCCTTTTAGAAATTTGCACATTTCTCACCAGATATTCTCGGGGAGCAAATGGACGTGGTCCTCTCCCCCCTCCACCCATCAGATTCATAGGACCCCTCCATGAGGTTCTTAATTTGAGGTTCTTATATAATAGGCGCTCAACATTGCAGTGGGTAAGGTGAAAGAGAAGTGCATGACTAAAAAAAGGGTCGTCAACTATTTCGGCGACGAAAGCTTAGTGAAATCTCGCTTGTCTTTATGCTCCAAATAGGCATTGGATCTGTAGCCGGGTAGGATCTACGTATACGCTCTCTGGCGACAGCAATGATGTAGAAATTTTAAAAAATACTATTTTTATTTCTACATCATTGCTGTCGCTCTATGACTTTATACCTTTGCGTATCCCAGAATTCTGTCTAATGAAAACATAAACAAGACAGATAAGAAAATAATGGAGACGGACTCGATTGCGTTGAGTAGCAGCAGTTGCGCTCCGACAGAATTCCAAGTTCTTAGCTCTTATGATTCCCGGACGACGACGATTAGTGTGGCCGTCGAACATTGCCAGTTGTGCGGAGGTTCGCGGCGTCCTCTCTACTGCAGAGATTGCATTCGCGCCGGAGATTTTCAACACTCGGTAGTTGGAGGTGACCGATACAATGGGAACAGTGCAAGTGGGGTCCGTCCGAGTCGATCAGACCGCAAAGGTATGCTTACCGAGTAATGTAAATGTAGCCTATGTAATGTAAGAGAGCTCTGGGTATTCCGGCGCCGTAGAGCTATGCCGATTGTTTATTCAGTGGTTGATCTTGGTGATTGGATAACTTTTTTTATAAGATGACCACAAGTATTAAACGCAAGTCGGTAAAATCCCAGACTGGCTGCCTGTACTCCAAACAATATGGCTGCCAACGAATGCAATAAAATTAGAGCGCGACCATCGACAACTTTGTTCGTCAATTCAGCTTCAATTTCAGCAGAAAGACTGCACTATCCCTAAAACAAACCCTAACCGACCCTCACGACGCCTAACCTGAGCCCTAACAGACCCTCACGACGCCTAACCTGAGCCCTAACCGACCCTCACGCGCTCTAATTTTATTGCATTCGTTAACGGCCATATTGTTTGGAGTACGGGCAGCCAGTCTGGGATTTTACCCGCAAGTCATTGCTGGTGATTAACCCGACTAAAGTAAGGGTTGGTAAACGAGTACACAGACTCGGGCATCGATATCCATCGAGTAAACAATATGGCCGCCCCAGATTGGGACAGAATAGAGCGCTGACCTACATCCACAACAGCTTAACATTTCGGCGATAATAAGTGAGTAAATAAGGGTCAATTAAAATGTAATGAAGTAGAAAATGCCACCTTTATTAACGAAAACAAACGTAGAGGGACACAATATTTACAAACGTCAGAAAAAAAGCCATTTAACCGATAGTTAATCGGGGAAAATATCTAAATAGTTGTTTCACAAAAATAAGAAGCAAGTGAGTTATTGTCTGTAAGCATATAGTTATTTTCAAATACAGAATACAGCACTATATAGCACTGAAACATAATGCTATGAAGCACTGAAACATGTAAAATTTCTCTTCCTCGAACCATAATATTAGTAGTATAGTTATATTTCCTACTCAAAAAATCTTGTGGACCCTTATTCATTCACTTACTTGCTTTCACAGAAATATTAGGCTGTTGAGAATGTTAGTCGGAGTGTTCTATTCTCTCCCAATCTGGGCTGCCATGTTGTTAACTGCATATCAGCCACCGAGCCAATATGCTTGTTTACCTTTTCTCAATATAAGTGTTGCATAATTTGTTTTTCATCTATTGTTTTTATGGTTTTCTTGTCATGGTCATGAATCACCCACCTAATCAATCATCTTGAAATCTCAAACTGTTTCCATATTTTGAGTGGGTTTACAGATGGACCCACAAAATTATAGTGAAGCCTATAATTGCTAAAGGTTTTCTCAATGTAACTTTCCACTAAGACTCCGATTTACTAATATTGTATTGTATGCATAAACGTCTCTGGAAAGAAGTTAGTTGATCCGGTGAAGGTTAATGAACGTTGGAAGGAATATTGTGAAGGACTTTACACAGGCAATGAAGACGAGATAACGTTCGAAATTACGGAAAGAGAACCGCCTCCACTGCGAGAAGAAATCAAACGCGCTTTGCTTAAAGCCTCTTTGCACAAAGCCTCGAGACCGGACGGAGTCGCCACCGAGCTTCTCAGATTTGGTGGTGATATGACTCTTACCATGCTACATAAGATTTGTACTGATGTATGGATATCGGGAGTCTGGCCCGACGATTGGACGCAATCAGTTTTTATCCCTTTACCGAAAAAGGGGGATCCGCTCTGTTGCGAGAACTACAGGACCATAGCGCTAGTTTCGCACGCCAGCAAAATTCTCCTAAGGGTCATCCTGGAGCGCATTCAAACTAAACTTGACAATGAACTGGCTCCTGAGCAGGCCGGTTTCAGACCCAATCGAGGCACTCGCGATCAGATTACGAACCTCCGGATCATCATAGAAAAGGCAAATGAGAGAAGTCAGAATCTCTACTTTTGCTTCATAGATTTTACGAAAGCGTTCGACATGGTGCAACACGGTCAGCTGTGGTTGTCCATGCTGGACATGGGGTTTCCCCCACAACTTGTCCAACTATTGATGAACCTATACAAACAGCAACGAGCAGCTGTTAGGACAGATAATATCACCTCTAACTGGTTCCGCGTTAAGAAAGGCGTTCGGCAAGGTTGTAACATCTCGCCTTGCCTATTTAACATCCTGGCGGAACAAGTAATGCGCAAGGCGCTTGACGGGTTCAGAGGGGGCTTCAGAATTGGAGGTAGGACCATCAGTAATCTTAGATACGCGGATGACATACTCTTGATCGCTACATCACCAGAGGAACTCCAGGAGCTCGTCAATCGTGTCGAATCCGCTGCCAAGGAGTACGGTTTAAAGATAAATGTTTGAAAGACGAAGGTTATGACCAATACCGATAGGATCCTCAGGATTTTTGTCGCGGACAGTGAACTAAAACAAGTGGATAACTTCACATATCTAGGCAGCAAAATCTCAAGCGATGCAAAGTGCTCAGTCGATATTAAGTCCAGGCTGGCCATGGGTATGGCGGTCATGGTGAAGCTTACGAAGGTCTGGAAAAACAAGTCCATTAGTACTCAAACCAAGCTTCGTTTGATGAAATCCTTGGTCTGGTCAGTTGCAACCTATGGTTGCGAATCATGGGTGCTTAAAAAGGCGGAGGAAAAGCAGATACAGAGTTTCGAGAACAAATGTACCCGTAAGCTTTTGCGCATTTCTTGGACGCTCAAACTTACCACAGAGCAGGTTTATCGGCTTGCCGGAACTTCACCAGAGCTCTTGGGTTCCATCAAGGCTCGCAAACTCTCCTATTTCGGTCATATCATCAGGCTTCCCCAGGATTGCGTGGAAAAAGCCATTATGCTGGGTCACGTGGAAGGTTGTCGACGCAAGGGTAGACCGCGTATTAGCTGGATTGACAACATTCTTGCTTGGTCCCGTCTTTCCGGATCCAATCTTCTCGCCGCTGCACGTGATAGGAGGCAGTGGAGAGCTGTAGTCCATGCATGCGACCAACCGTCGCGCAGCGACGTCGGTGATTGACATGACATGACATGCATAAATTTATAAAGCACCTCTCACATTGAGACTTTTGATCATGATCCATTAATTCTACAGGCGTTCGATTTCTCCCGTCTTTATTGCAATCCATCAAAACAGCTTCTCTGCCACTTTGTCACTCTAGTCTTTGTCTAACTTAATGCAGCACTCATATATATGCTGATGCCATGTGCTTTGCTTCGGTAGCACTTTGGAATATCTCCATGTTTGCAGTGACATATTTTCTTGTCTCGTTTTCCACGGGCAACGAAGTATTGCTGCACACAGTGTTGGCATTTATTACCATACTCCATGGATGGATTATGCTTTCTAGAGTTTAAAAACTTTTGTGCCAAAACTTTTCTGTTTTTAAGCTATGCTGCGAAGTCGGAGAAACTGAAGGCTACACAGGAGGAACGTTTACAATTCTTTGAACGGTAATTGTTATAATAGATTTAATGGGACACAATGGTCCACTGCAGACTTGAATCTTAAGCTTTGGTGGCCATGAGCCTATACTGGGCCACTGAGCACCTTTTCAGCACCACTGATCTGGTGACTGACTGTAGTCAAATGGTTGGAGAGTTCCAACCAATTTGGAGAAAGAGTTGTTTAACATGTTCCACATGTGAAGTCCTTCTTAGCTGTAAAACATTCCAATGCTAGAAATTGTGAATGACTGTGCTACTTTAATGGTCACTGGTCAGTGATGGGTAATTAAAATTTACTATTGTGCTATCACCTGTAGAGCCATGAATGGAACATTTTGTATTGTAGTCAACAGGTATTAGCCAGTGAAGCATAGGAATAAGAAATTTCTTTAACCTCTGGAGGCCAATAGAAACGAATTTGTTTTCATTATGCACTGGCGTGGAAAGGTGTTATGGCCCCATGGTTGGGACGAATGCTTGGCGAACTTTTAATTAGGCTTAAGGGCATTATAATATTTATAATGGCCATTTGTATGCATGCTTTGTTATCCAGGTATAGGATGATGGTTAGTTAAGTACATTCTCAGAATGGGGATGGGTAGCTTGTCTGTGTTCTGACAGATTTGGACACTAGTTTAACATTTGGTGGTTTGTCTTTTGTTTGCTTTATCAAAAGAAAATTATTGTGAGCTTCTAAGTAGCTATCAATATTCTCTTGATGTTTTTAGGATCTCTTTTATCAGCCATTTGCCTTACATAATATATTTAATTATTTATTTGTGTTATGTGTGTTTTTTAGATATTTAGAATTGGCAGCAAAACATAACAGATGTACGCAAAAGGTTAGTCTGATTCCTTCTTCATAGTAAATGTTGATAGTTGCAGTGTTACTGTTATTGGTGCTTGCTCATGTTATGTGCTATATACTATATACAGTGCAGCACAACTTTACATATATTCTAAACTCCTTTCAATGTTCGGATGTGCATACTCTGCCATTTCACAGAATATAATATTAATAATAATAATATTTAAAAAAATAACATTAGTAATAGTATTAATAACGGACACAATAATTCATATTGCGCCATAACGCAGTCATGCAATTGCAAGGGTGCCTCACAGACAACTAAAATGTGCATAGACACTTTCTAAAATTCCATACACAGAACTTTACCACCAGAGTAGTGGCTCAAACTCATGCTTTTCACATTACAGCAATGCTCTCTAATGAACTTGACTAGTCTGCAATGTTGGGATGGATGGATGCATCCGAACAGCCTGAGAAAATTACAGCATAAGTACTACTACATAATAGATTATAAAAAAATTTTATATGCAGGATTGCAGGTAGTCAAGTCAAGTTTTACTTAACAGACTTGAAAAGAATTTTTTTTTCTTCTTCAGATTACAGATGTGAGGATTAGGAAGGAGAGGAATGCACTGCTGAAGTTGGCGGCGCAAAACAGTGAAAAAGAAGTCACTAAAGGTATTTAACAACTCTCGAGCACTAAAACACAGAGCATAAACAGCACTTGCCAGTCAGAGCATTATCAAACATTATATATACACATACATGTAATTATATAGTGCGGCATGTTTTAAGGCAAATACTTTTGAAAGTTCCTACAGAGTCACTACATGTAAACTTTAAATATTATGTTACGATGGTAGCATATAAGGAAGCTTCAATATGTAGAATAGAGTTGTGCTCAAGAATCGTTTTTAAACTAAACTCTTGGTATGGTCCCAGTTATGCTCCATTTTATATTTTAATATTAAGTGTAGCTTATCGTTGGGAATTTCAAGGGTTCAAACTTTACAAAAGTAAACTCCAACATGTTGGTAATTGTTGCGCCAATTCTGCGTTTAGATAAGAATTGCAGAAAATTGCTGTCTTGTCTGTCTGCATCTCTTGCTTTGTGTGAACTGTCTGTTTCAGGCGTGGCAGAACTGAAACGACTTTGCCGAGCAAATAACGCTCTTTCCAAAACGATATCATCCATCAAGAACAAGATGAAGACAATGTCCGCTCAGTTTAAACTTTATCAAAAACAAATCGAACCGTTGTCGCATGAACTCGAACGGACAAAGAACGAAATGGTGTCTGAGCAACGATGTCACATCGCCAATCTCACCAAATACATCTTTCCGATTGAAACGGTCCAGCAGAAAGGGTCAGTGTTTAGTAAAACTACCAGATATGCATATCTGACATGAAATACCGAACTGATCCGTATCGTATGCTTGGTACAGTACTGTGCTCTGAACTGTTCTGGTATAACAATATCACAGAAAAATTGAAACTGTTCTGTCGCAAAAAGTTCAAGAAACAGTTT